>SKCR01050755.1:0-425081 GCA_019454045.1 Zanthoxylum bungeanum
CATCTATACCTCTGGGATATATCCGGATACCTATGACGGAGGAGTTAAACATATGCCATGACCTCGACCTGTATGATTCAGCGAGTTTATCCGTGGTCGTCATAATTTACGGGTGGGTAAATTATGGACACGAAATTGGATTTCGTGACGGATATGCCTGAATCTATAGAGTCTCACTAGTGAAATATACTCATAGAGCACTAGGGCAACTTTTATGAATAATACTGATTATTTATAAAAGTTTAAAGGTTAAACGAAAAATACATGCGAATGGACCTAATAGTCATTTCCTAATTATTGTGAATTTATATTTAATGATAGATTTTATTAAATAAACATTAATTAAATGTCAAATTATGATATTTGACATATATCTTAAATATATATGTATTTGGATATTTAAAGTAAATATAATACATATATTTAAAATATATTTATTTAAATAATTAAATTAATTAAAAATATAAATAACTTAAGTTTTGATATTTTTGGAGATGTCTTGAGTTGCTTTATTTGACTTTTTGAAAATCATTAAAAGGTGTAATGATCATATATACAAGTTGATTAAAGCTTTGATGAAACAAAAAAAAAATAATTACCTAGATATTTTATTTTTGACTCCAAATTTCGGCCAAGGCTATTTTTGAGAGTATAAATTTTTTTTCATTTTCATTATTTTTAGGTTAAGCCACCAAATATTACAAAGTGAGTTTTGAGAGAAAAAAATTTAGAGATCAAAAGAAAAGCTTGAAAAACTTGGAATTTTGATAGTTTTTCTTAAACTTTTTCAATTAGAAAATTATTTCTATGATACTAGACTACAACTTGTGTTGCTTAGTTTCTTCTCTACTCTTTTAGTTTGTAATTTGTTGGTTGGAAATTTGTTTGAAAGATTCTTGCATGTTTGTTTTGTAAAGTAAGCTTGAAATGGTTTTAATGCCTTACTTTTGATTATTTGATAATCATGTTGCCATTCTAGAGTTGCTAAGCCACTCATTGATGACCTATAATTCTTCTTGAGTTGTTTCATGATAGTGAGACTTGTTTGGTGTGGTTTAGATTGAATTAAAGTGATTGATTTAATTGATTTGGTAAGATTTGTCAATTTGAAAAAATTGTAAAATTAGGGTTCTTAACCCTTTTCCAAATTTCAGGCTTTTCATATATGTGATCTGTTATGGTGTGCATATGATGCATATTATTTTTGAGTTGATTGGATTTGATCTTGGCATATTTTGTACATAAAATGACCAAATTGCAAAAACTGAAAAATGAGGGGTTGTTCGGCAATTAGCTAAAAATTAGGGATTTTGTTGCAATCTAATTTTGATGTGTTGGACATGTTGGAATTTATTTTAGAAATGATTTAGAATCATCCAAAATTGTATTTGACAGTTTTAGGACTAAAATGATCAATTTGCAAAGTTGTGGGGCAATCCGGTAATTACCAAGAAATTTGATTTCTTGTGTAAATTTTCAGAATTTGATATTTGGGTAATTAAATAAATAAGTTTATTTAATTTATCCATGAAAAAATTTGAAATCGAAAAATTTTAATTTTCGCGTTTCCGCTGCGTTACCGGATTTTCGCCATAAAACCCCTAAAAAATGGTATTAGAGCGAGTCTGATTCTAGACACCCTACTATGATTATGCCTTTTAAATTCAATGTTTAATTTAATCTTTACTTTATGCATGCATTTGTTTATTTAATTTGATTAAATAAAGTAAAAAACATCTTTTGCGGAAAATCCCTAATTAATATGGTATATGTTAATTATGTATTTGATGCATGTTACATGGTCCATCTTGTCAATATGATTTATTGATATCTTTTCTATGAGTACATCCGAGAACGTGCCAAAGCTATGAGGGTGTAGCCGATAGAAATTTATTTATGCCGAATGTATATTTGATACTAGATAAATTCAAGCGAAAGTGGAATCCTGAACATGCCAAAGCTGTATGGGTTACGCAAGTAGCTTGAGTTTATCATTGACGAGTTTAACCTTGGTACGCCTCCTTGTGAACGTGCCAAAGCTGTCACAACTAGAAACGATCAGGACCGGAAACCCATGAGTCACTATTGAGTGATTGACAAGGAGTTGTCTACCTGATGAATATACGTAGGCGAGAACGTGCCAAAGCTGTGAGCTGAAATATATTCATGGGATCCACCTTTCACTATTTATATTTAATTTAATTATTAAATCTTTGTATTTTTTTGGGGATTACAGTATTGCATGATTTAGTGGGAGGGATATTTTTAGATTAAAAATCCATGATCTAGTTAATGCTTTTGATATTATATAAAACTGCTTAATTTCTGCTAACCGTTTTTCGTAATCTATATGATAGATTTACGATGGCGGCACAATCGACTAATCCGTTTGTGCGTATGTTGGATATGAACAAAATTTAAGGCGCTGGGAACTTCGCCGATTGGGATTTGGATTTGGATTTAAGGATTGTCCTTGATTTCGAAAAGTTGGGATATGTACTCGAGGGTCCGCTGCCCCTTGCTTTGTCTGAGGACGCAACACCGGAGGAACACCAAGTTTTCCAAGCTTGGAAAGATGATGATTTAAAAGTTAAATCATACATCTTAAGTTCACTGGCATCGGAACTCAAGAAACAGTAATATGGCATGACAGATGCATATAGTATGATGATGCGATTAAGAGAATCGTTTATGAACCAAGAACAAATTATTGTTCATAAAGTTGCGATGGAACTGTTCCATGCGTGACTGGACGAGGGGCAGGTTGTGAGCTCACATGTTCTTCACTTGATCGATTTGATCGAACAACTGAGGAAACATAATCTCTCTCTGAATGATATTCTCGGGTCGCTCCCAGCTTCATATCGCCAATTCGTGATGTATTTCAACATGAATGTGATTATCTATTCCTACCATGAACTGCATAGGATGCTGATCACAGTGAAAGATGACCTAAGAAATGGAGTACCGACTCGCCCTCCGAAAATTACTTCTCTCTCTGTTTCTTCCCAGGTCTAGCCAAAGGGAAAGAAGATGAAAGTGAAAAAGAAGAAGGGTTCCGGTCCTCAACCGCAAGGAAAGATAGAAAAGCCCAAGTGGGCGTCTGAAGACAAATGCCATCACTGCAGCAAAGTCTGGCACTGGAAAAGGAACTGTCCTGACTACATTGCCCAGATAAGAATGGAGAGAGCATCTACATCAGGTACATTTATTTTTCCAGTTATTGATATCTCACTGGCTTGTGAAGCTGTTACATCCAGCTGGATTTTGGATTCTACTTGTCCTGTTCACATTTTCAATTCATTGCAGGTGCTGAAGGAAAGTAAGAAACCGAAGCCTGGAGAGATGCAATTGCACTTTGGGAGTGGAGACTCTCTGGATGCAGTTGTAGTGATAGTTTGTGAGATCCCTTTACCGAATGGGAAACTTTTGTTGTATGATTGCTACATTGTACCGGGATGTGTAGCAAATATTATATCTCTTTTTGTATTAGATACAGAAGGTTATCATGTTAATATTAAGAACTGTTCTTTGTATTTAAATGATAAACGTAATATTCATATCTTTTGTTGTCCAAATGAGCATGAAGTAGAAAAACAAACTGGTCAATATATTAAATGCCTTCGATCTGATTGAGGCAGTGAATATATGAGCAGTGAGTTCATGGATTATATGAAGGAGAATGGGATTCTCGCTCAATATACTCCTCCAAGTACTCCGCAATACAATGGAGTGTCTAAGAGGAGAAATCAGACTTTATTGGATATGGTCGGATCAATGTTAAGTTTTACAGATTTACCCAATTACTTATGAGGCTACTTTCTTTTAACAACTATACATCTTTTGAATAAGATTCCTTTAAAAGATGTTCCTACGACTTTATATGCGATATGGATCGGTAGGAGACCAAATCATAATTATATTAAGGTTTGGGGTTGTCCTGCCTATGTCATTATGGCTTAGCAAGATAAGATTTCGCCTCGATGGCAAAATTTTAGGTTTGTTGGATATCCTTCGAATACGAAGGGATATCTGTTCTATGATACCGAGCATCAAATGTGTTTGTAGCTCGCTTCGCAAAATTTCTAGAAATAGAATTTTTGTCAGAAGGTGGTAATCACAGACAGGTTGAATTTGATGAAGTCAAAGCTGAAAACAATGAACCAACGGAGGAACCTGAAGTTCAAGTAGATGAAGAACCTTCAACACACACACCGTAGGTCAAAAAGGGTATCTAGACCTCCTGAACACTTGTATTTGATACAAGAAAAGAGTCTCGATGTTCTCTTTGTTAAAGAGACAGATCCTTTTTACCTATAGAGTATCGATGTTGGACATCGACTCTGTGAAATGGCAAAGTTCCATGAAATCCGAGTTAGACTCAATGCATGAGAATCAAATTTGGGACTTGGTTCCGCTTCCCAAAGGAATTGTTCATATCGGTTGTAAATGGGTTTACAAGAGGAAGCGGCAGGCCTGATGGAAAGGTTGAAACCTATAAGGCCTGACTGGTAGCAAAAGGTTACACGTAGCGACCCGGCGTCGACTACGATGAAAATTTTTCGCCAGAAGCAATGCTTAAGTCTATTAGGATTTTGCTTTCTATAGCTGCGTATCATGACTATGAGATTTGGCAAATGGATGTCAAAACGACTTTTCTAATTGGATTTCTTGATGAAGAAATCTATATGGAACAGCCGGAAGGTGTTACGTCCAGCGAGAACTCGGGTATGGTATGTAAGCTTAATGTAGGAGCGAAGCGGGGTTTACCGTTATGCCTATGATGTTCGGCGACCACGAAACTGTTGGGCTCGCAGCCCATAGAGAGTACGGAGTAGCCCGCGGGGACTAAACCAGAGAATAAAGGAGTCGCCACCCAGTGTGAACTGGGAAAAGATTTAAGGCCACACTCACCCCTCGCAAGGGAAGACCTCAAACTGTTGGGTTCAGAATGGTCTCTTACTTATGCCAGTATTGACACGCTCGAAAATTGATCTTTTACTCCCAAATATAAGAGTTTCGAAGTAATAAAATTACCCGATGAGTCTGGGGTCGATCCAAAGAGAAGAGATTTAGCAAAATAGAATAATAAACTGTGCATAAAAGAAAAGTTTGATTTGTGAAGTAGTTGGAGACTTTTAGGTTGAATTACAATAATAGAATGAAATGCTGGAGTTAGGGGATCCACTTTTAGTCTTTTAAACATTTAGAAACCTCGCTTTATTATAATCTATAAATTGCCATTGTTACCGACTTAATTTATTATAGGAATTGACTATGCCAATAAAAAGAACCAGCCATAAAGGCGGTGATACCGTTTGTCTATAACATGTCCTACCAAGGTACTTAATTGTGCCAAAATCATATAAAACCAGCCATAAATGTGGTAGAAAGATAAAACCAGCCATAAAGGCAGTGAGAAGATAAAACCAGCCATAAAAGCGGTGAAAAGATAAAACCAGCCATAAAGGCGGTGAGAAGATAAAACCAGCCATAAAGGCGGTAAACAGATTGTCAATAATTAATCTAGAATTAAATCAAGTTTTAATCATTAGATTTCAATTTATTTATTATAATAGAAGCGAGTTTAATCTATGTTTTCATTATAAAAGTTTCACCCTTACCCCGGCATAAAAGAAATTAGCTACTAATTTTGTAATAAAACATACTTGTACTCTTATTATTGAAAGAAAAATACATTACAAAAAGCTTTTAATAAATAAACAAACAAGACACTCACTTTCCAAGATTTACAGAGGAATCAGGAAAGAAAGTATGAAAATTTATGATGTCGGACGCTCTTATTTATAGGCAATTTTGGTCACGCGTCGTGACGCCAATTTCTTTCTTGCGTCGCGACTCGCGTGTATGTTGGGACACATGTTAGAGAAGCTGAATCCACGTTAGGGACACGTGGTGGTGAGTCGACGGTGTCTTTGTTTCATTAGGCGCGTCGCAATGTGACGCAGACTCCACACATCGCTACGCGAGTAGTGACATGATGGGGACACGTGTTGAAAAGAATGCGCGTCACGACGCAATGTGAATTCTGTGTCGCGACGTAGGTGTTGATTTCTGATTTTTGCCCTTTTTCAGTCTGGTTTGTCCTGTCGAGCTTCCGAATAGTATTTTACCTGACAAATAACATAAAATAACACAGTGAAAATACTCAAAGCATGACATAAAATATTATTTCACAAATTTTCCAATTTAGAGAGATTAGTGAAACTATAATTGTAAAATGATTAGCTTATCGCATAATAAATATGCACTTTTTAGTGTTCATCACACCCCCCAACCAGCTTATTACTAGTCCCTAGTAATTCAAGCTGAATTTAAAAAGAGAAATTCTTATCTAAGTCAACAATTGTTTTCTTTCTCTCTAAATGATCAAATAAATGACTTCTCCTGTACTTTTTACCATTCTTCCATATACTTATAAAACAAGGAATTAATCAATATATTGCGCCCACAATATCACAAGTATTTGTTGAAAAAAGAGTAATATTTTTGTCCTAAAATTATATTAGAGTTTACACATTTTGGCAGTGAAATTTTATTTATAAACATATCTTCAATTCATGTATCGAACTTTGGGCCAGTGACTCCCAAACCAGTTGGTTTTAGGGCTCTAGGTGTTAAGACACCCCTACAGACTTAATTGCTCGGATCTCAGATAGAAAGTGTCCAAAACATATCTTCAATCCATGTATCGAACTTTGTGCCAGTGACTCCCAAACCAGTTGGGTTTAGGGCACTAGGTATTAAGACACCCATACAGACTTAACTGCTCGGATCTCAGATAAAAAGTGTCTGATTCCCTTAAGCTTTCTTTTTAACCCCTGTAACGAGCTTTGGGCCAGTAATTCCCAAACCAGTTGGCCTTAGGGTACTAAGTTTTAAGACACTCCTACAGACTTAATTGCTCGAGTTAAAAAGGCTACGAAAACGAACTTAATTCAACTTTTTTTTTGACATTATAAAAATTTCACTGCCTATAGGTGTTACCTCCAACAAACTAGAAAACTGAATATTACTGAATTTTCACTTACCACCCATGATCATATGTTTACCATATTGTTGATAATATATGTTAGACGAGCATTTAAAGATCAAATTTAATCAATTTTATAGAGAATTCAGAAATTTAAATGATTCAAAAAGAAAGGAACGATAAATAACTTGTTACGAATTAAATTGAGATGCGTCTCAAGAGTGAAAATGTCTTACATAACCATCTCTGAAAAATAATTCCACTTGGTTTAGAAAACAAACTAGTTGTTATTTTGTGTGTATATATATGGATATATATTCTTACACACAAAATAACAACAAAAATAAAATTTTGAAAAAAAGACATCAATTAAACATGAAAATTACATGAAAATTATCTAGTAAACTATCATCTCCCCCCAACCAAAATGAGATATTGTCCCTAATGTTTTAAGAAAGAAAAATAGAGTTTAAAAGATATCACCTGGTTATTGCGGAATTGACAGTTACAACTAAGGATTATAGATTAAAATCCAGGTTTACTTTGCGTTTTTTTCCACGATCGTTACCATACCAGTTCAACTTGGAAAGAATAGGGTCGATTCTTGGTTCATAAGCTAAGAGTTGGTTAATTAAATCATCAGTTGTTCTTACAGTTAGGAAGATATCTCTTACCGGTTTTGAAATAAACCCATTTCTTTTGGCATCTTCAAGAAATACAAAAAGAAAATTGAAAAATCCATTAACATTAAATAGCCCAATAGGTTTTTGGTAAATATTCAAGTTTGCCCATGACGCAACAGTGAATATTTCTTCCAACATTCCAAGCCCACCAGGTAAAGCAATGAAAGCATCAGCATGATTGATCATTTCAGTGAGTCTTTTAGACATACCTGGGACAATACATTCTTCTCCATTTGATTTTTTTGATGATGTGGCTTTCTGTTAAAGGTTTTGGAATGATCCCCAAGACCTGGCTTCCACCTTCTTGTACAACTTTTCAAATACACCCCATCAATCCAAGAAAGCCACTGCCATATACTAAGTGCATGTTTCTGTTTGCCATAACTCTACCCAATTCTCTTGCACCCTTAATAAATTCCGATTTAGTTCTAGAGCTAGTTCCACAAAACACACAGATATTAGTGAATCGTCGTTTTGAAGTTGTCTCAATCTGTGATATCTCTCTTAGCTAGACGTGTTGAAGAAAGGGAAATGACAAGCTGAATTTATAGATCCTGAAAATGGTGAGTGAGAAATGCATTAATATCTGCAAAATGAAAATTATCAGAAAAATAGATCGTGAACAAAAAAGTTAGATATTGTCGGCAAAAATTAAATCAAAACAGTAATTTAAAGTAAAGGAAATCATTGCAATAATATATACTGGTAGTTGTGATTTTGGCTCACATCTTCCTCTGGTTTTACGTCCAGTAACGGCTTGAATGCTCTCTATGGGTCCGGGATAGGCTTCTCATCCAATTTTCTTATAAATTGGCAAACAATGTCTTTTAAAGTCAGATTCCCGAGACTGTATGGTTGTCTTTCTTTATGAAATTGGGTGTGTAATTTGAGAATTTCACGATTAACATATCCACTAGGATGCATCTCAAGAGTCAATGATATATCATCAAAAGGCTCCTTACTCAGTCCATCTATAATGAATTGTATTTTATCTTCGCGATTAGCAGACACCATTCCTAAAGAATGACAACGAGTGTTGCACGTACATCATGCACACTTATAACAAACAACCATTTGTTTAGCTATTCATTTTTTTGCATAGGTGTTTTCCCTGAACCATACATGTAAGGAATGAAGGACTCAGGTGACTCACCTGCCAAACGAACCTTTGCTTCAATTACCCAATGAATATCACTAGGAATACCATGAATCATAACAATTCTCATTCTTTCTGTGCGGGCTTTGTAAATTTTTGTCAGAACATTTTGGGGAAGTGCAGGAAAATATTTATGGAGGGTTATGAGAGTTTCTTCCATGCTTGGGTTGTAGGGTATCAGTATTTTTAGGAAACTGAAATAACCAACTTTAAGTCACAGAGTATCGTTATCCGCTGCTTTACCGGGGTGTGAGATAAAATAAAAGAACAAGAATGCTGTAAAACTAAGAAAAATGGAAATTACAGAAATATTAAACAGATCTTGAAAGAAACTAAATCAATCAAGGTATACTCGGTCTGACAGGAAAAAAGTTTCTTGAAATTTTGAGTACTCCGAAAAGGGTTTCAGACGTTGTCCATTTACTTAAAATACATCACCATCCATAGGATTCTCAATGTCAATAGCCCCGCATAGGTAAACGTGATTCACAATAAATGGGCCACTCCATTTGGATTTTAACTTTCCATGAAATAAATGAAGATGAGAATTATAAAAGCAAAACCTTTTGACCAACTTCAAATATTTTTCGTGAAATTTGACTATCATGAAAGGCTTTAGTTTTAGCTTTAAGAATTTTCGTATTCTCATATGAATCATTCCTTAACTCTTCAAGTTCATTTAGTTGTAATTTACATTCATGACCAGCATTTTTAAGGTTTGAATTAAATGCTTTAATAGCCCAAAAATGCTTTATGCTCAAGTTCTACAAGCAAATGACAAGGTTTTCCATAAACTAGAGGATATGGAGACATACCCAAAGATGTTTTGAAAGCTGTTTGATATGCCCAGAGTGCATCACTTTGTGTGTGACTACATACTTTTTCATTAGGGACTCAAATGGTCTGTTACAAAAGTGTTTACCTTCATCACTTATGATGGCCCAAGGAATTCCAAATCGACTCAATATGTTTTCTTTTAAAAATTTGATCATAGTGGTGTGATCATTGTTCCGACAAGGAATTGCCTCGACCCATTTTGAAACATAATCGACTGCAACTAAAATTTATAAAAATCCAAAAAATGGTGGAAATGGGCCCATGAAATCTATCCCCTTACAATCAAATATTTCGATGACAAAGATGGGTTTTAAAGGCATCATGTTCCTTTTTGAAATAGAACCCAACTTTTGACAATTTTCGCAAGTTTTGCAGAAATTTTATGTATCTTTAAAAATGGTGGGCCAATAAAATCCACACTGCAAGATTCTTACAACGGTTTTCTTAGATGAGAAATGACCTTCACATGCTTCTGAATGACAGAACTGAATAACACCACTTATCTCACTGTCAGGTATGCATCTTCTGAAAATCTGATCGGGGCAGCATTTAAACAGATAAGGATCATCCCAGTAGAATATTTTGACTACGGTCACAAATTTCCTCTTATCTTGTTGGCTCCAGTCTGGGGGTATATTTCCTTATGCAAGAAAATTGACAATATTAGCATACTGAGGCATTAAGTTTACCAAAAATAAAAATTCATCGGGAAAAGAATCATTGATGGGAGTGGTATCGATTAATGACTCGTTTGTGAGTCTCAATAAGTGATCTGCAACCACATTTTATGCCCTTTTTTTTTTATCTTTGATTATGAGATTAAATTCTTGAAGCAACAAAATCCACCGTATTAATCGTGGTTTGGAATCCTGTTTAGACATCAAATATCTAACAGCAGGATGATCAGAGTAAACAACAGTTGAAGAACTGATTAAATATGATCGAAATTTATCCAATGCAAATATTACAGCAAATAGTTCTTTTTCTGTGATAGTGTAATTCATTTGTTCACTATTTAAAGTTCTACTTGTGTAATATATTACATGCGGCTTACCTTCCTTTCTCTGCCCTAGAACGGCACCAACTGCATAATCACTAGCATCACACATTAGCTCAAAGGGCAATGACCAATCAGAGGATTGCATAATAGGAGCAGAAGTCAAAAGACTGATAATTTTTTGGAATGATTTTTGACATTCTTCTGTCCATTCAAATGTTGCATCTTTTAATAGGAGGTTACATAAGGGTCTGGATATAGTACTAAAGTCTTTAATGAACCTCCTTTAAAATCCTGCATGTTCTAGAAAAGAACGAATGTCCCTAACTGTTTTTGGTGATGGTAATTTATAAATGACCTCTATTTTTGCCTTGTCAACCTCAATACATTTACACAACACAACGTGTCCTAGAACAATTCTTGAATTAGTCATGAAATGGCATTTTTCCCAATTTAACACAAGTCATTTTTCTTCATATCTTTTCAAAATATTTTCCTGATTAGTCAAGCAATTATCAAATAAACTTCCAAAGATTTTTATATCATCCATAAAGACCTGTAAACAATGTTCAACCATGTCACAAATATGTTTAACATTCATCGTTGGAATGTTGCAGGTGCATTACAAAGTCTAAAAGGCATTTTCCTAAATGCAAATGTTCCAAGGGGGCATGTGAATGTGGTCTTTTCCTGGCCTTCTAAAATAATGGGAATATGATAATAACTGGAGTAACCATCAAGAAAATAATAGTATGGGTGTCCAAGTACTCTTTCTAAAATTTGGTCAAGAAATGGCAATGGGAAATGATATTTTCTAGTTGCGTCATTTAATTTTCTGTAATCAATGCACATACGCCAACTAGATGAAATGCGAGTTGGGATTAATTCCCCTTTATCATTTTTTACAACAGCAGAATTTTTGGGTACAACCTGTGTAGGATTTACCCACTTACTATCATAAATAGGGTAGATAATGCATGCATCAAGAAGTTTAAGGACCTCGGTTTTTACTACTTCTTTCATGTGAGGGTTTAATCTTCTTTGGGGTTGACGATATGTCCTAGCATTATCTTCTAGATGTATTCGGTGTGTGCAGATTAATGGATTAATACCTTTTATGTCTTTTAAAGTCCATCTAATTGCCAGTTTATGTTCTTTCAACATATTTAAAAGTTTACCTTCTTGATCGCTTGTGAGAGAAGAAGAAATTACCATATGGTAAGTTTGATTATCTTATAGAAATGCATATTTCAATCCTTCTTGCAAAGCTTTTAACTCCAAATTATGTGCTTCTTCATGTTTTCCTTCATCCATTGTTCCCAGTTCCTCCATGTTTTTAATCTTTCCCTCGTCTTGCAATACCTGTGTAGAGTCAAGTAGATAATCATTAGTAATATCCGAATTTATTTGCGCACTTGACTCAACAAAATTAGCAGTAAAATATTCCATAGGATCAGAAAAACTCCCCTTAATATGCTCATTCATAATAGGTTCAATTAATTCTACGCTTTCGTTTTCATTATCTTCATCATATGGCTATTTGCACATATTAAAAATATGTAGCTCTAATGTCATGTTGCCAAAAGAAAGATTCATGATTCAATTCATGCAATTAATTAAAGCGTTAGTTGTCGCTAAAAATGGGCGACCAAGTATTACAGGGATTGGCTTATAACTGTCTGCCACATGTTGTGTTTCTAAAACAATAAAATCCACAGGATATACGAATTTATCGATTTTCAATAACACATCTTCCATAATTCCTTTTGGTACCTTAACTGATCTATTGGCAAGTAAAAGAGTAGTCGAGGTTTGTTTCATTTCACTGATATTTAGTTATTGTTAAACCGAAAATGGAAGTAAATTTACACTAGCTCCAAGATCAAGTAAAACATGTTCAATGTTTTGATTTCCAATAATACAAGAAATAGTTGGACAACCAGGGTCTTTGTACTTTAATGCATTATTGGTTGAGAGAATGGAACTTACCTGTTCAGCTAGAAAAGATTTCTTTCTAACCTGATGTTTTCTTTTGATGGTGCATTGATCTTTTAGAAATTTGGCATAAAATGGTATCTGTTGGATGGGATCTAACAAAGGGATATTGACCTTTACCTATTTGAATATTTCATAAATTTATGGGGAATGGTTCAATTTCTTTGTTTTTAATGCCTGAGGAAATTGAGGTGCATGAGAAAAACTATTATTATTGACGACGGGTAATGGTTCATCAACCCCTTCCTTACCCTCTGATTCTTATTTATTCTCAGTTTCACGAGGTTCAAGAATAGGTCTATGGATGTTCTTACCACTGCAAAGAGTAATAACATATTCGACTTGGTCTAAGTGTTGATTTCCAGAACTACCCTCATGAGGGTTTTGATGACTTTTGGGATTTGACTGAGGTTGTGCAGGAAACTTACCTTTCTATTTAATGGCCAAAGCAGATTTGATTTTATCAAAAGTTTCTTTCAAATAATTCATCATTTGTGCATTTCTGGAGAATTGGGTAGGCACTGTGCTTTGCTAGAAGCCAACCATGTCTTATAAATCGGTAAAAACGTGGTACGGGGTACGCACGTATTCGGATAGTTCAATAAATGGATTTACTACCAACATATCCAGAGATCTCATGGGTCACTTCCCGAAGATGCACCAATGACGTATGACTCGAACAGAATTAATCTATGATTAATTATGAGAGAGAAAATTAATCTAGGATTAATTGCGGAAAGAATTTATCTGGGATAAAATTCAAATAGAAGAGAGAGAACGATTAATTTAGAATTAATCGATAAAATAATATATTCGATATATTAAATAAAATTAGATTTCATAACAGAATTAAAATTGGATTTTAATTCGGGCGAACGAATTAATTTAGAATTAATTCGCAAGCGACTTTAATAGTAATTTTGCTAGGCATAATTATTTAATTAAATTTGATTTAATTAAGTCGCAACGGAAAATTCGTTAATTTGGAATTAACGAACCGGAGCTCCGAATGTGTTTACGGGCCCACTCGGATTTTGAATTAAAGTGGGGCCCACAAGTCACATCACCTAGTCAACTTTATCAACTTTTGGTTGATAGAAGTTGGTGGGAATTTTGGTTGCTTGAAATATACACAACCTTGATTTGTGACTGACTTTTACGTAATTTTAAATTTGGTAAATGGTAATTATTTTTTTGTAAATGATATACACAAATCACAAATAATCAAACACAACACTCTCTCTCATTTTTACTTCACTTGGGCGTGAACTACCTTCCATTTTTCTCTCTTTTGGGCGTGAACCTAGGGTTATTGTTTCTTGATTTTTGATTCAAAAATATTAAGTGCTAGCACACAAAATGGGTCATTCAAAGGTGTTAGGGAAACCTATCCAAGAGTTTGGAATTCTAAGTTCAAGCTTGGAGCTAAACCATTCATACAAAGAGGAGCTTGGAGCACAACTCAAAGGAGCAAAAATATTGTTATCTCTACATCCAATTGTCGATCAATGTGAGTACTTTTTCCGCAACTTACTTTGATTATTCACACAAATTTTATGCTTAATTGATTTTGGACTTGTTCTTAGAGAACTCAACAATGGTATCATGAGCCTATTTAAGCATGAAATGGATTAGGGTTCATAATATTAAATTTGGGTATTTTTGCTTGGAGCATGATTTTATCAAATTGATTGTTTGCGTATGCTTAGATTATGATAACTTAGAGTTATGCATGATTAATTTTAAGAAAAATTGATTGGATTAATTTTCCCCAAATTGTTTGGCTTGGCCGTATCTATTGGACCTTGTAGCTCTTGGTGATTTTTGATTTTTAGACCATTGGATGTGTTTAAAATACATGGATATATTGATTTGTGATTTAATTGGATTGAAATCAAAATCAATGAAAAATATCCTATATTGCCGTGAGCTATTGGAAGCATGTTGGGATTGATTTTGCTTCAATAATGTTGGACATGTATTGAAAATGATTAAGCATGATTAATTAATTAAATTGGTGTTTTGGAAATGTTAATTTAACTAATTAATTATGGCTATACACTTTAATTAAAAAATTATGATATTTGGAATATTGTAATTTAGTAAATTAGTCTTTAATTTGAAATTGGGCTATTGATGTTATATTTGGACCTTATGGGCTTGGTTGGGCCAAGTAGGTTAAGGACAATTGGATTGGATCCAAATTGGGCCTAAAACCATTCCATAAAGTTCAAATATAATTAATGGGCCTTTTAAATTTAATTGGGCCGAAATTAATTTTATGGCAAATATGGTGATTACTTTATTGGGCCTTGGCATTTGGGTTTGACCCATATTGGCCAAAGCCCATGCCTTATGAATTAATTAAAAGCCCATTGGACTTTAATTAAATTGACATTAGATGTTAATTGGGCCTTTGAGACCCATTAAGATTAGATTTAGAATCTAAGTCGTAAAGGCACATTAATAAAGTGTAATTATTTAATTTGGAATTAAATATGAATTAGTATTGAATACAAAATTAAATTGGATTTAAAATTGTAGTTCGATATAGTTCAAGAATACGCACTTTGAGTACTTATTCTTAAACGAGTTGGACTCGCGCAAATCAAATCGTTGTTTGAACATTGGATGATCACTTAATTCAAAGATTAATTAATTGGATTAGATTGATTGAATAACATGTTTTGTGTGAATACATGGATGTATTGTATGAATAATGTATATCAGATGGATATTAGAAGGGTGAGGACAATTTTGGAAATTGTTGTAATAAATTTAGAATTTATTAAATTGGACCTGCGTGTCCGACCTTTATCTCTTGACTCTTTGTAATTCTCTTCTAACCAATTCCCCTCAATGTAATGAGGTTTCTTTAGAAGTATTATGTAATTGGGTAGAAGTTAGAATAGTGCTAACGGGAGAGAGGAAAAAGAGAGATTTGTTCTAGGAACAAAATGTATTGTATATCCATCCACATATCATTATTAATTTTATCGCGCCTTAATATGCTTTTAGAATGCATGCTTAAGGGTGTATGATGAGACTTAATAAAAGGTAATAAATTGGTTGCCAAATCGCGACAAAAACCCTCAACAAATATTAAGCGATTTCCTTCCATTGAGTGATTCTCTCTCAAGATCCAAGATTGGCATTGGTTTTTTGGCCAAAGTCAAGACCTTTGTCCATCGCGGATGTGTTTGAATCATGAAGGCTTGTTCCATATCGTACGCCTTGGGCAAGTTGTGATTTGTTGGCCAAAGTCAAGGTCACTTCTTATTCATCGGCCTCGATTACGAAGCTTTCCCACTGTCAATGGGTCACGCTTAACTAGTTTCATTAAGCTTGTTGAGCCAAAGCCAAGGCTTAGTTGATTCAAAGGAAAAAGGTTAGGCAATATATTGGGTATATTGGCATATATTGGATATATGTTTCGGATTTGGAGGTCCACCTACTGGATCTAGGAATTGGATGGGATCCAATTGATCTTAGAGATCTACCTAGTTAAGTTTCATACAACTTGTTGGCCAAAGTCAAGGTTGTGTGTTATTTAACGGGATCCTAGCCCACTAGGAAACTAGGTTTCCCGAGTACTCCACAGAGGGTTAGAAACTCGCCGAAAAATAGTGGACAGCAAGTAATAAATTTACAATTTCGTTTAGATACTTGCCAATAGGCGCTCATTTCATTTTTCGCCATTAATTATTTTTATATATTAGTTGGACTAACATTCAATTGTTATTTTAATTAAACAGTTGGACTGTATTCAAACTACTTCATTTATAGTTGATTATATAATTGGATTATAGTAATCAAATATATTTGAATTTAACCAATCAAATAGTAGTTAATTACATAGTTAGACTATAGTAATCATTACATTAGATTGTACCCGAAATGGTTGATTGGATAGTTGGACTATAGCAATCAAGATGAATTGAAAAATTAGCGTCAAATGACATAATCCTAGGTGATAAATGTCTTTTACGGCTTTAATTTTCATATTGGGAAATGAATCTCAGGTTAGTCCTGGGAATTGAGAAGTTACTCTATATAATAGAGAAACCTCTCTGGCCCAAGCCCGGAGTTGAGCAAATAGTAGAGCATGAGCTTTGGAAGACTCATCATGATGATAAATTTAGTGCTCAATCTGTTATGTTTGCCGCAAAGACTCCTTAATTTCTTCATCAGAACTAAGGATTAGATCCTTATAGTATGATATTGAAATTGAAAGATCTTCATAGATCTATTCTTAGATCTTAGAAGTACTGATTGCAAAAGATAACTCTTGGAGAGTTAATGGCTATGCTCAAGGAGATAGAGCCAAAGCTTGTAAAAAGGGGCAAGAAGCACAAGGCGCGTCCTACTTCAACATCCCAGAAGGTCAAGGCTTGGCCGAAGTCTTATAGGGATGTGAAAGGGGGCAAAGGCAAAATTGTCACAGTCATCTAGGAAGACAAATGACATATCCCAAGATGTCTACCTAAACTGTGGCAAACGAGGTCACTGGAAGCGTGACTGTCGTGTAGACAAGGGAGACATGAAGGAAGTGAAGACGGGCAAGGCTCCGACTTCAAGTATGTTTGTCATAAACATGTTCACTACTGGTTTCAAAATTGGATTTTTGATACTAGATGTGGTACATAAATTGTTGGTTTCTATAATATGTCCCAAACAAAGATTAAGCATGTGAAATACTATAAAGAATATATATTTAAACATGAAGTATGGCGGAATCATACTTACAATGCCTTGTGATGAAGAAGATGATCAAATGGTAGAAGCTCCAAGTGATGGAAGATTCGGCCAAGAGGAGGAAGAAGACTTGAAGCTCCAAGCTTTTGTATTCCAAGCTCTTTGATGGTTTCCCTATCACCTCTTTTGATCCCTTGCTTGTGCTAGCAAAAATGGAGAAATGGAAGATCAAATCTTCCTTGCCCTTGTCAATGGTGTTCACGGCAATTTGAGAGAGAAGAGAGATTTTTGGTGTAAAGTCTTGAATTAATTAATCTTTGTATTACCAAAAATCAATTTATATTTATGTTATAATTTATTAAATTAATAATAAATCTATGACATAAACCATGCAATGGCTTAGAGTGTCAAACACTCAAACTCCATGCAAAGCCTTTGAGTGAAATGCACACTATCACCATGCAATGCCTTAGAGTGTTTTGTACACTATTAACATGCAATGCCTTATCATAAAATAATGCATATAATGACAAGTGTCATGTGGGCCCCACACGTTTCCCAATGAAAGTGGGCCCACGTCCACTCACGCGTTCGGGTTCGATATTTCCGAAATACCGAACTAGCGTCGCGACGTTAATTAAATCGGATTTAAATAAATAATCGCTCCTAGCGAAATTATTATTTACGTCGCTTACGAATTAATTCTTAATTAACTCGTATGCCCGAATTAAAAATCTAATTTTAATTTCGCGTCGAAATCAATTTCATTATTATATCGAATATAATAATCTTACTGATTAATTCCAAATTAATCGTTCTCTCTCTCTATAAGGCACTTTATCCAAGATAAAGTTTCTCCGCAATTAATCCAAGATTAATTAAGTCCGAATCAAATATCATAGGTGAATCTTCAGGAAGCGACCCAAGAGATCTCCGGATATTTTGGCAGTAAATACGGTCGTCGGATAATCCGAACACGTACGTACCTCGTACTACGTCTTTACCGATTTACAAGACAAGGTTGGCTTCTAGCAAAGCGCCATGCCTACCCAATTCTCCAGAAATATTCTTATAGGAATATAAGATCTGTATCAGGCGTAGTATACCGTAGTATTGCGTACATCGATCCAGTATCGGATGATCACATGCTAGGCCTGGGGCTGGAGATGTGTCTGCCCCGTACGAAACATATATCGGACATCAAGCAACTAGTCTCTTTAAATCGGACAATCCTGACCTGGTCATATTGTCCCGACGGTTGCAACCTTTTATAGAGTGCTAGTTCTGTGTCCTGCGTGATCATCACCTCCATATGTCTGAAGCGATACTTCCATCTTGACATCACATCCAGTACACTACGATTCTCGATAAACCAGAAGAGGTGTACACAGAACCGGTTAAGGTCCCCAACCACCAAAACCAAAGTTTACCGATTGTCGCAAGTACTAGCGATGTAAGTCTCAGGTTAAGACCATATACACCTACCCTGATGCGGCCTCCCATAGACACGTAGACATACTACCAATGGGATTCCGCGGGGTCTATCCAGAGCGAAGCTGTTTTCCGTACCATCGGTAAAACACAACCTCCTATCGCACTTGCATAAGTATCCAATACTTAAATATATGAGAACTATGCCGTTGTGCCCTCACAACGTGCACAAGCGCAATACTAGTCTATTCCGCATTATCGATGTCCAGTCTCGATAATACTACGACTAGGGATATTTAATGATTAAACCTTTGGGGACTGATACTGTCTCATATCATTCTCAGTCCAGGTACTAATCATATGGACTTTCGCCATTTATAAGTCAAAGTAAATAATATTACAAAACGGCAAAAGGCAATTTCATTATCACATAGTTAATTTTGTACAATAATACAATATCATTTACAAACAGTGACGCTATGGGACATAATGTCTAACAATCTCCCACTTGGCCTATAGCCAGTCACTCAAGCATCTAATACCCGAACTATGTATGTGTCGTTCAAAAACTTGCTGTAGAATAGCTTTCGTCAGCGGATCTGCAATGTTGTCATCTGATGTGACCTTCTCGACTTTTACATCGCCACGATGTATAATCTCCCGAATCAGATGATAACGTCGAAGAACATGCTTGGACCGTTGATGAGACCTTGGTTCCTTAGCCTGTGCTATAGCCCCGTTATTGTCACAATACAATGGAACGGGCTCAGCTGCTAACGGAACTACTCCTAATCCGATTAGGAACTTTCGGATCCAAACTGCCTCCTTTGCTGCTTCAGATGCAGCGATGTACTCCGCTTCTGTTGTTGAATCGGCAACAGTATCTTGCTTGGAAGATTTCCAGCTCACTGCTCCGTTATTCAAGCAAAAAATGTACCCGGATTGCGACTTGTAGTCATCCTTGTCGGTTTGGAAACTTGCATCGGTATACCCAGATACCGCAAGTTCTCCATCTCCATAAATTAAGAAAGCATCCTTAGTTCGTTTAAGATACTTAAGGATATTCTTAACTGCTATCCAGTGACCTTCACCTGGATCGGCCTGATAGCGACTGCACATGCTCAAAGCATATGAGACATCAGGTCGTGTACATATCATGGCATACATGATCGATCCGACTGCCGAGGCGAACGGTATCCGACTCATGTGGTCTCTCTCTTCCTGAGTCTTAGGACACATGTCCTTAGACAGAGAGGTACCACGTACCATTGGAACCAATCCCCTCTTGGATTGTTCCATGTTGAATCTCTTCAACACTTTATCAATGTATGTACTCTGGGAGAGTCCAAGCAGCTTTCTAGATCTATCCCTGTAGATCTTTATTCCAAGAATAAAGGCTGCTTCTCCCAGATCTTTCATGGAGAATTTTAATGAAAGCCAAGCTTTCACCGACGTTAGCATGGGAATGTCATTGCCTATAAGCAATACGTCGTCGACATAAAGGACAATAAAAGTAAGTGCTCTCCCACTAACCTTCTTGTATACACAAGGGTCATCTGCGTTTTGCACGAAATCATATTCCTTTATGATCTCATCAAAACGCTGATTCCATGACCGTGATGCTTGCTTCAATCCATAAATGGATCGATTTAACTTGCAAACCTTGTTTGCAAGTCTAGGTACGATAAAACCGTCAGGCTGTTGCATATAAACATCCTCCAAAAGGTTTCCGTTAAGGAAAGCGGTTTTAACGTCCATTGCCATATCTCGAAGTCGAAATATGCAGCTATTGCAAGCATTATCCGAATGGATTTAATCATGGCAACGGGTGAGAAGGTTTCGTCATAATCAATACCATATTGTTGACGATACCCCTTCGCTACAAGCCTAGCCTTGTACGTTTGTACGTTGCCATCCATGTCGGTCTTCTTCTTGAAGATCCATCTGCATCCAATAGGCTTTACGCCTTCTGGTGCATCAACCAGTGTCCAAACTTGGTTGGCGTACATGGAATCCATCTCGGACTTCATGGCTTCTTGCCATAAAGCGGAATCGATATTTTGTATCGCTTCCTCATACGTAGCCGGCTCATTATCCTCAATAAGATTAATATCTATATGAGGTGAGATCAGGAACCCATACCTCTCAGGTACTGTTCTGACTCTCTCCGACCTACGCGGTCCTTGTGTATGTGAAGTTTGTGGTACAGACTCATCCCGGACGGTCTGTTCTTGTTCCGTCGTTGATTCATTGCCAGGAACAGTATCACTACGATCTTCATCGAGTTCTACTTTCCTCCCACTTACCACTGCATTTATAAAATCCTTCTCAAGGAAAAATGCTTGTAGAGCAACAAATACTTTGTTCTCTTGTGGGTGATAGAAGTAATATCCTTTGGTTTCCCTAGGATATCTAACGAAAAGGCATTTATCAGATTTGGGTTCAAGTTTGGTACCTTCCAAACGTTTAACATATGCCCAGCATCCCCAAATCTTCAGGAAAGAGAAACCTGGTTTCCTTCCTGTCCATATCTCATATGGAGTCTGTTCAACAGACTTCGACGGTACCTTATTCAAAATAAGTATAGCACTGTTTAATGCGTATCCCCAGAAGGATATTGGTAGCTCAGTGCGACTCATCATTGACCTTACCATGTCCAACAAGGTGCGGTTTCTCCGTTCGGACACACCGTTTAATTGCGGTGTTCCAGGAGGAGTCCACTGTGATAGAATACCATATTCTTTCAAGTAATCTTGAAACTCATAACTTAAGTATTCGCCACCACGGTCTGACCGTAATGTCTTAATACTCTTCCCTGTTTGTTTCTCCACTTCGTGTCGAAACTCTTTGAATTTCTCAAAAGTTTCCGACTTGTGTCTCATAAGATACACATAACCGTAACGAGATGCATCATCTGTAAAGGTTACGAAGTAGTGAAATCCACCTCTAGCCTGGCTAGACATGGGCCCGCATACGTCAGTATGAACGAGAGCCAATAGTTCTGTGGCACGTTCACCTTTACCGCTAAAAGGTGATTTAGGCATTTTGCCTAAAAGACAAGATTCGCAGACGTCATATGAATTGGGATCAAATTCGTCCAAGTACCCACTCTTTGAAAGTGTGGATATGCGAGTCTTGTTGATGTGTCCTAGACGACAATGCCACATATAAGCTTCATCTTTTAGATTACTCCTTTTGAGCCTTTTGTTTGTCATTTTAGGAGATTCATTTATATTCAAAATATAAAGACCGTTATTTGCAACAGCTGTGCAAATTTCTGTATCATTTTTATATAAATAACACCCTGTGTTCCTGAATACAAAAGTGTAACCCTGCTGGGTTAACAAGGATACAGATATAATATTCCTAGTTAAACTAGGCACACAAATAACAGTTCAAAAGTTTAAGTTCATGCCCTGAGGGCAGTACTAAAACAAAAGTCCCTACGGCCAAAACAGCAACTGGTGTTCCGTTTCCGACCCGTAGATCCATCTCCCCTGATGCCAGCACCCTGCTATCATGCAGATCCTGCACATCAGTACAAATATGAGCACCACAACCAGAATCAAAAATCCAATTTTTAAAACTAGAAGTATTCATATTTATCTCAATAACAAACATACCAGAGGCAATGGCCTTGCCAGCCTTGATATCCTCCCTCTGCACAATGCTCATTCGGCAGTCACGTTTCCAGTGACCCCTCTTGCCGCCGCAGTAAGGCAGATGTCGCGAGATTTGTCCTTTGGCTTCCTAGAAGCCACTGTCAACTTGCCTTTACCCTTCTTCTTGAACTTCTTCTTCCTTGCACCTCCAATTGCCTTGGGGCCACCCTTTGGCGCATGAGAGGTCAATGCAAAATGCGCCTCGCGCTTGCTCCCCTTTAGGAGTTCCTTTTCGGACTCCTTCAGCACAGACAACAACTCTCCAAGAGTGTCGTCAGTATCCATCAACTTGTAGTTGACTATGATTTGTTTCCAAGTATCAGGAAGTGACTGCAAGATCATATCTATAGTCAGATCAGCCTCCAAGACTATTCCCATATTGGCCAACTCATCAATATCGGCAATCATTTGAGCCCCGTGGGCTTCAACTGATGCGCCGTCTGTCATCCGGGAGCGGAAGAGTTTCCTTACTAGCTCGTACCTCTTCATCCGCTTATTGGTGCGGTGAAGATCACGCAATCTTGCCATCATGTTATAGGGATCCAAGTCCCTATTCTGGCGTCTGAAATGCTGAGTCATTGCAGCTAGCATAACTGACTGAGCTTGGTCACAATCATCACTATGAGTTTTCCATAACTCTAGCTCCAGTGGCTCAGTGGGTTTAGGCGGGAGAGGTCTCTGAATAGTATACAGTATCCTCTCAGCCCCAAGCACTATCTTGAGGTTCATTTCCCAGTCGGCAAAGTTTGTCCCTTTGAAGACATTATCGCCCATGATTATGTCGCGGATATTACCTTTGCCAGTCATCTTGACAACTATAGTCCAACTATAAAGTCAACGATGTTATGGGTACAGTCAAACTGTTACATATAAAAAAACAATATATTAGTCCAACTAATTATTTAAAATATTGACGAAATAATTTTGAAAGACGCGTAAGGCTAAATATCTGAATGAAATTGCAAATTCAATAATAGCCTCCCACTATTTTCTTCAAGTTTCTAACCCTCTGTAGAGAACTCGGGAAATCGAATTTCCTAGTGGGCTAGGATCCCGTTAAATAACACACAACCTTGACTTTGGCCAATAAAAATTGTATGCTATTTAACATAGGTAGATCTCCATGATCAATTGGATCTCATCCAATTCCTAGATCCGGTTAGGTGGACATCCAAGTCCGAAACATATGTATAATGTCAATGTATCTAATACATTTTCCTAACCCTATCCTCCGAATCAACTAGGCCTTGGCTTTGGCCAAAAACAAACCTAATGATTCCAGTTAAGCGGGACCCATTGACGAGGAAAGTTTCGTAATCAATGTCGTTGGACAAAAAGTGATCTTGACTTTGGCCAATAAAAATCACGATTTGGACAAGACACCGATATGCAACAAAACTCTCATGATTCAAGTACATCCTTGATTGACAAAGGTCTTGACTTTGGTCAAAAACAAACCAATGCCAACTTCGGATCTTGAACAAGAACCATTCAATGGAAGGATATTCGCTTAATATAAATTGAGGGATTTTCGCGTAATTGGCAACCAATTTATTTATCTTTGTTAGGTCTCATCATCATACACCCTTAAGCATGCTTCTAAAACATCATAAAGCGCGTAAAGTAAATTAATAGTGATATGCGGATGGATATATAAACAACTTGTTCCTAGAACAAATCACTCCCTTTCCTCTCCCCGCTAGCACTATTCTACTTCTACTCTACCCAATACATAATACAATAAGAGAAACCTCATTTACATTGAGGGGAATTAGGTGAGAAGAGAATACAAAGAGATAAAGAGATAAGGCTGGACACGCAGGTCCAATTTATAAATTCCAAATTTACAATAATTTCTAAAATTACCCTTTCCCTTCTAATATCCATCCGATATACACTATTCATTCATCACATACATATATATTCAAACAAGACATGCTTTTACACCCAATCTAATCCAATTAATTAGTCTTTGTTTAAGTGATCATCCAATGTTCAAACAACGGTTTGATTTTGCGCGAGTCCAACTCGATTGAGAATAAGTACACAAGGTACGAATTCGCGAATTATATCGAACTACTTATTAAATCTGATTTAATTCGTATTCAATACTAATTCATTATTTAATTCCAAATTAAATGTTTACACTTTTAATGTGCTTTAAAGACTTAGATTCTAAATCCATTCTATTGGGTCTCAAAGCCCAACTAACATCCAATGTTTAATTTAATTCAAGTCAATGGGCTTTCATTGATTTATAAGGCTTGGGCTTTGGTCAATGTGGGTCACACCCAATTACCAAGCCCAAATAAGGAATCACCCTTAAGTGCCATAAAACCAATTTCAAGCCCATAAGGCCCAATTAAATTATTAAAGCCCATTATATTATATTTGGACTTAATGGAGTGATTTAGGCCCAAATTGGATCCAATCCATTTGGCCCAAATCTACTTGGTCCAACCAAGCCCATTATGCCCAAATACAATATTAAAAGCCCAATGCACCATTAAGCCATTAATTAAATTTTAATATTCCAAACATTAAAGTCCAATTAATAAAGTGTAATACCAAGATTAATATATTAAACCAAATATTTCAAAAAATACCCATTTAATTTATTAATCATTTATTGTTCAAAATAAATGTCCAACATTAATTTTAACAAAAAATCAACTCCTTTACATGTCTTTGTACATTCGGCCAAGGTGAGTTTTTTGTGTCGATTTGTTTTTCAATCCGATTGAATTACTAATCTACGTGCCGTACACGTTCTAAGTCATCCAATGATCTTAAACACAAAAATTTCAATCCACTCCAAGTAGCAACACATTCGGCCAAGGCATGGATTTGGGGAAAAATCATCCAATGCATTTTTCATGAAATTGATTCCATATAACATCATGTTATACACATGCAAGCATACTTATTAATCAAATTTCATAAGAACATGCTTATATCAATTTCATCATGCCATTCGGCCAAGGTGAGGATATTGGGGAAAAATCATCCAATGCATTTTTCATAAAATTGATTCCATGTAATATCATTCTATATACATGCAAGCATACTTATTCATCAAATTTCACAAGAACATGCTTCAATCAATTTATCACACCCATTCGGCCAAGGTTGAAATTTTGGGGAAAAATCATCCAATGCATTTTTCATAAAATTGATTCCATATAATGTCATTTAACATACATATAAGCATACTCATTCATCAAATTTCACAAGAACATGCTTCAATCAATATTACCCAAATTTTAACCTAAAGTATTTCATGCTTAAACCTAGCTCAATGATACCATTGTTGGTTTCTATAATATGTCCCAAACAAAGATTAAGCATGTGAAATACTATAAAGAATATATATTTAAACATGAAGTATGGCGGAATCATACTTACAATGCCTTGTGATGAAGAAGATGATCAAATGGTAGAAGCTCCAAGTGATGGAAGATTCGGCCAAGAGGAGGAAGAAGACTTGAAGCTCCAAGCTTTTGTATTCCAAGCTCTTTGATGTTTCCCTATCACCTCTTTTGATCCCTTGCTTGTGCTAGCAAAAATGGAGAAATGGAAGATCAAATCTTCCTTGCCCTTGTCAATGGTGTTCAGGCAATTTGAGAGAGAAGAGAGATTTTTGGTGTAAGTCTTGAATTAATTAATCTTTGTTTACCAAAAATCAATTTATATTTATGTTATAATTTATTAAATTAATAATATCTATGACATAAACCATGCAATGGCTTAGAGTGTCAAACACTCAAACTCCATGCAAAGCCTTTGAGTGAAATGCACACTATCACCATGCAATGCCTTAGAGTGTTTTGTACACTATTAACATGCAATGCCTTATCAATAAAATAATGCATATAATGACAAGTGTCATGTGGGCCCCACACGTTTCCCAATGAAAGTGGGCCCACGTCCACTCACGCGTTCGGGTTCGATATTTCCGAAATACCGAACTAGCGTCGCGACGTTAATTAAATCGGATTTAAATAAATAATCGCTCCTAGCGAAATTATTATTTACGTCGCTTACGAATTAATTCTAAATTAACTCGTATGCCCGAATTAAAAATCTAATTTTAATTTCGCGTCGAAATCAAATTTCAATTATTATATCGAATATAATAATTTACTGATTAATTCCAAATTAATCGTTCTCTCTCTCTAAATAAGCACTTTATCCAAGATAAAGTTTCTCCGCAATTAATCCAAGATTAATTAAGTCCGAATCAAATATCATAGGTGAATCTTCAGGAAGCGACCCAAGAGATCTCCGGATATTTTGGCAGTAAATACGGTCGTCGGATAATCCGAACACGTACGTACCTCGTACTACGTCTTTACCGATTTACAAGACAAGGTTGGCTTCTAGCAAAGCGCCATGCCTACCCAATTCTCCAGAAATATTCTTATAGGAATATAAGATCTGTATCAGGCGTAGTATACCGTAGTATTGCGTACATCGATCCAGTATCGGATGATCACATGCTAGGCCTGGGGCTGGAGATGTGTCTGCCCCGTACGAAACATATATCGGACATCAAGCAACTAGTCTCTTTAAATCGGACAATCCTGACCTGGTCATATTGTCCCGACGGTTGCAACCTTTTATAGAGTGCTAGTTCTGTGTCCTGCGTGATCATCACCTCCATATGTCTGAAGCGATACTTCCATCTTGACATCACATCCAGTACACTACGATTCTCGATAAACCCAGAAGAGGTGTACACAGAACCGGTTAAGGTCCCCAACCACCAAAACCAAAGTTTACCGATTGTCGCAAGTACTAGCGATGTAAGTCTCAGGTTAAGACCATATACACCTACCCTGATGCGGCCTCCCATAGACACGTAGACATACTACCAATGGGATTCCGCGGGGTCTATCCAGAGCGAAGCTGTTTTCCGTACCATCGGTAAAACACAACCTCCTATCGCACTTGCATAAGTATCCAATACTTAAATATATGAGAACTATGCCGTTGTGCCCTCACAACGTGCACAAGCGCAATACTAGTCTATTCCGCATTATCGATGTCCAGTCTCGATAATACTACGACTAGGGATATTTAATGATTAAACCTTTGGGGACTGATACTGTCTCATATCATTCTCAGTCCAGGTACTAATCATATGGACTTTCGCCATTTATAAGTCAAAGTAAATAATATTACAAAACGGCAAAAGGCAATTTCATTATCACATAGTTAATTTTGTACAATAATACAATATCATTTACAAACAGTGACGCTATGGGACATAATGTCTAACATAAATATGTCTGATGTGCAGAATCTACTGTTAGCAGGAGACTGACTTCAGTTGAGATATACCTGCGAGTCGGAAATGGACGAGAGTCGCTGTTTTAACCGTATAAACCTAAGTTTTGGAACTGCACTTGGGGCAGTACTTATTAGGAAACTGTTATATGTACCTAGTTTGACTAGAAACATTATCTATATATCAAGTATAACACGTTGCAGGTTACCTTTATATTCTAGAATACTAAGTGTTTTGTGTATAAAGATGATATTGAGATAAACACATTAGATGTGAATAACAGTATTTATATTTAGAATATAAATGAATCTTAAACATATGATATGACAAACAAAAGCCCAAACTGAATAAATCTATTGAGACTTAAAAGTGGCATTGTTGTCTGTGACACATTAACAAGACTCGTATATCCACACTTTCGAAGAGTGGGTACTAGGACAGATTTGATTCTAATTCAAATGATGTCTCTGAATCTAGTTTATTAGGCAAAGTGCCTAAAACACCTTTTACTTGGTAAAAGTGCAAGTGCCACCAATCTGTTAGCCCTCGTTCATAGTGATGTAAGTGAGCCCATGTCTAGCTAGGCTAGATGTGGATATGAATACTTCGTAATCTTTACGGATGTGACATCGCGTTACGGTTATGTGTATCTTATGAAACACAAAGTCAGAAAATTTTGATAAAATTCAAACAGTTTCGACACGAAGTAGAAAAACATATCGGCAAAAGTATTAAAACATCCCGGTTAGACCGTAATGAAAATAATTAAGCAATAAGTTTCTCAATTAATTGAAAGAGTATGGTATTCTTTCATAGTGGACTCCTCCTGGAACACCTCAATTTGACGGTGTGTCCAAACAGAGAAACCGAACTTTGTTGGAATAGTAAGGTTAATGATGAGTCACTCTGAGCTATCAATTTCCTTATGAGGATATACATTAAACAGTGCAATACTTATTTTGAATAAGGTTCCATGTAAATCTGTTATACAGACTTCATATTAGATATGAACAGGAAAAAAACCGGGTTTCTCATTCCTGAAGATTTGGGATGTTGGGCATATAATTGAATGATTGGATGGTACCAAACTAGAACCAAAATCGGATAAGTGCCTAATTTGTAGGTTGTCCTAGGGAAACCAAAGTATAATACTTATACAACTCACAAGAGAACAATGTAATTGTTGCTCTCCATGCAGTTTTCCTAAGAGGAATACCTATATGCAGTGGTAAGTGGGAGGAAAGTAAAACTCGATGAAAATCAGAGTAATACTGTTCCAGGCACCGAATCCTCACGGAAGACCAACAGTTCATCAGGGATGAAACTGTACCAATAATCTTCGAATACACAAGAACCACGTAGGTCGCAGAAAGTGAGAAAACAACCTGGGAGGTATGAGTTTCTGATCTCACCTCATGTAGATATCAATCTTATTGAGGAAGACGAACTGGCTACGTATGAGGAAGTGATACAAGGTATTGACTCCTTTTATGGCAAAGTGTCATGATGTCCGAAATGGATTCCATGTATACTAACCAAGTTTGAACATTAGTTGATGTACCGAAAGGCATTGTGCCTATTGGTACTAAATGAGTCTTCGAGGAAGACATACATGGATGGAAACATACAAATGTACACAGCTAGCCTTGTACATAAAGGGTATCGTCAACGACATAGTGTCGACTAAGATGAAACTTTTTCCCTTGTTGCCATGATTAAATCCAGTTGGATAATGCTTGCTAATGTTGTATATTTCATTTATGAAATATGGCACATGAACGTCAAAACCACTTTCCTTAACGGAAATCTTTTGGAGGATGTTCATCAACATCTTAACGGTTTTTTCGTACCAAAACAAGCAAACAAGGTTTGTAAGTTTAATCGATCCATTTATGGATTGAAGCAAGCATTGAATTCTTGGAACCATCGTTTTGATGTAATCAAAAATGGTATATGATTTAATTCAAAATGAAAATGATTCTTGTGTATATAAGAAGGTTAGTGGAAGCGCACTGACAATGATTGTCCTATATAATAATGACATATCATTTCTTGGAAATGTCATTCCCATAATATAATCGGTGAAAGCTTGGCTTTCATTAAAATTCTCCATGGAATACCTGGGAGATGTTGGAGTTGTACGGTCCCGAGGATCGAATAACAAGCAAGAAATAAGTGCGAATACAAATCGAGGAAGCTGCGAAATACTTACATCGATCGGTTGAGCGATGCGGTGGACAATAAAAATTGATTTTCTGCCTCCCACATGTCAAGGTAGTGAGCTGCTGGTTTCCACCATTTCGGCCATGTGAGGTCCTCCATCAAGCTCCAAGCTTTGTGATAAACTTCCATGCTCATGGGTGGACTTCCCTATCACCTTCGCATGTCTCTCGGAGTGCTAGCTCTTGATGATTTTGCCACAAAATCACCACACTTTGCTTCCCGTTTTCCTCATTGGCTCTCGGCAAACCAGAAGAAAAATGGCCCTTCCATGGGCATGAGAGAGAGATGAGTTTGGCTCCAAACCGTAAAAGAAAGAGAGAGATGAGTTTGTGTAATTGTTAATTGATTTCTAAAATCAATTCAACATATACCAAATAATAAAATAACAATAAATGTCATTCAAGATTTCAAAAAGCTTTCCATCAACTCACATCACTCATGAATAGTGACTGGTTTCAATCATTCAAAGTGAAAGACATCTATCACTTGATTGACGAATGATGTGACGCTAGATGCGACTAGCGATTTGACGCTTGATTTGACTTGCGTGCCGCACTCGAATTTGAAATGCAAATGTGCTCGCAAATAATCCCGGGCTCGGGTTCACTAATTCCAAATTAATGAATTTTCTGTTGCGACGCAATTAAATGATTATGCCTAGCGAAATCACTATTCATGTCGCTAACGAATTAATTCTAAATTAACTCGTTCACCCGAATTAAAATATAATTTTAATTCCACGTCGAAATCCAATTTCGTATAATATATCGAATATATTATTTTTATCGATTAATTCCAAATTAATCGTTATCTCTCTTTAAATGATATTTTATCCCAGATAAAATATCTCCGTTATTAATCCCAGATTAATTTTCTCTCTCGTCTAATTAATCCCAGATTAATTAAAGTGCCAGTCATACATCATCGGTGAATCTTCGGGAAGCGACCCATGAGATCCATGTTGGACAATTATGACCCATAGCGTCACTATTTGTACAGATCATGGTGTTTTTGTACAAATTAACTATGTGACAAAGGAGATTACACTCTTATCATTTGTGATTAGATCACCAAGATATATAAATGATATAAGGTCCTTATGATTTGTTCCTGGATTGAGAATAATATGAGGCAGTATCAGTCCACGAAGGATAAATCATTAAATATCCCTAGTCAGAGTATTATCGAGATTGGACATCGATAAATGTGTAAAAGACTAGTATTACATTTGTGCCCGTTGTAAGGGCACAACGGCATAGTTCTCATATATTTGGGTATAGGATACTCATGCAAGTGTAATAGGAGGTTTTGTTTTACCGATGGTACGGGAAACAGCTTCGCTCTGGATAGACCCCCTCGGAATTCAATTGGTAGTATGACTATGTGTCTATGGCAGTCTGAAATCAGGGTAGGTGTATTTGGTCTTAACTTGAGACTTGCACCACTAATAACTGCGACAATCAATATACTTTGGTTGCGGTCGTCCAGGGCTTTAACATGTTCAGTGTACGTCTATGCTGGGTATATTGAGAATCGTAGTATGTTGGGTGTGATGTCAAGTCAGAAGTATCACTCCAGTCATAGTGGAGATGATGGTCACGTAGGATACGGTACTAGTACTCTTAAGTACTGCAGTCATCGGGATAATATAACTAGGTCATAGTTATCCAATTATAGAGACTAGTTACCAGACATCCGACATGTGCTTCGTACGAGGCATACACAATTCCAGCCCCAGGCCTAGCACATGATCATCCGATACTGGATCGACATACGCAATACTACGTATACTACGCCTGATATAGATCCTTTATTCCTGTAAGGATATTTCTGGAGAATTGGGTAGGCATGGCGCTTTGCTAGAAGCAAACCTTGTCTTGTAAATCAGTACAAACGTAGTACTAGGTACTTACGTGTTCGGATAGTCCGACGACCGAATTTACTACCAACATATCCGGGGATCTCATGGGTCGCTTCCCGAAGATTCACCGATGACGTATGACTCGCACTTTTATTAATCTGGGATTAATTAGAAGAGAGAGAAAATTAATCTGGGATTAATTACGGAGATATTTTATCTGGGATAAAATATCATTTAAAGAGAGATAACGATTAATTTGGAATTAATCGATAAATTAATATATTCGATATATTAAACGAAATTGGATTTCGACGCGGAATTAAAATTAGATTTTAATTCGGGCGAACGAGTTAATTTAGAATTAATTTGTTAGCGACGTGAATAGTGATTTCGCTAGGCGTAATCATTTAATTACGACGTAACACAAAATTCGTTAATTTGGAATTAGCTAACCCGAGCCCGAGATTATTTACGAGTGCATTCACATTTCGAATTTGAGTGCGGCACGCAAGTCAAATCAAGCGTCAAATCATTAGTCGCATCTAGCGTCACATCATTCGTCAATCAAGTGATAGATGTCTTTCACTTTGAGTGATTGACACTAGTCACTATTCACTGATTGATGGAGTTGATGTGAGTGGTTGGAGCCTTAAGAGCTTGACTTTTGGAAAGAGAAAAATGGGTAATTAATTTTCGAAATTAATTATATGTATTAGATACACGTTTTGGAAAACAAAAACACACAACACTCTTCTCTTTCTTCTTATCTCTCTCACGCCTATAGAGGGCTTTTTCTCTTTTGGCTTCAGCTCAAAAACCGTGAGCTAGAGGGAAATAAAATGGGATTTTTGTGGCAAAAATCATAAGAGCTAGCACTCCGCGCGTCGCTCAACCGATCGATGTGAGTATTCCGCAACTCCCTCATTGTATTCACTTATGTTTCATGCTTGTTTAATGATCTTGGGACCTTAGTAAACACCAACAATGGTATCTTGAGCAAGGTTGAGCATGAAATTGATTTAGGGCTTAAAATTTGGGTAAAATTGATTTTTAAGCATGTATAATGAAATTGGATGAATTAGTATGCTTAAATGTGTTTTAATTGATGATTGATTGGATCAATTTGATGAAATATTGTTTGGAACAAATTTCCCCAAATTTTGTGTGTTGGCCGAATGGTTGGAAGCCCTAAAAGTCTTGGAATTTTGATGTTTTGATTCATTGGATGAGTTAGAAAACAATTGGGAATGTTGATTTAATGTTTAATTTGATTCAATTGGATTGGATTTGAAATTGGATATAAAATCCCTCCAATGCCGAGACTTTGAGCATATATTTTGGTTTGATTTTTGTTAAAATGTGTTGGACATGTTTTAATGTTAATGGCATGATTAATTAGTGCTAATTGATGTTTTAGAAATGTTAATTGGGCAATTAATTATGTAATACACTTAGTGTAATTAAATTGAGAATTTGGAATTTGGTAATTTAATTATATTGGGCCTTAAAATTGGATTTGGGCTTGTAATGTTGTAAATGGGCTTGTTGGGCTTGGTTGTACCAAGTTAGGTTTAGGCCAAATGGATTGGATCCAATTGGGCCCAAAACCACCTCCATAAAGCCCAAATGCGACTAATGGACCTTTAAAGTTTAATTGGGCCTAATGGGCCAAAATTGATTTCTGGGCTTATAGGGTAATTCCCGGATTGGATTTTGGTTATTCGGTTTGACCCGAGTTGACCAAAAGTCCACGCCTTAAGAAATTAATTAAAAGCCCATTGGACTTTAATTAAATTAACGTTGGACGTTAATCGGGCTTTGAGACCCGTAACGATTAAATTTGGAATTTAAGTCGTAAATGTTTATTAATAAAATGTAATATTTAATTTGAAATTAAATAGCGAATTAGAATTAAATACAAATTGAATTGGATTTAATTTTGTAGTTTAATTTAATTCGAGAATTCGTACTTTGAGTACTTATTCGCAAAACGAGTATGACTCGAGCAAAATCAAATCGTTGTTTGAACATTGGATGGTCACTAATTATTAGATTAATTAATTTGATTAGATTGATTGATAACATGCTTGTGTGAATACATGGTTGCGATGCATGAATAATGTATATCAGATGGATATTAGAAGGGTGGGGCAATTTTAGAAATTATTGTAATAAATTTGATTTATTAATTGGACCTGTGTGTCCAGCCTTATACCTCCATATTCTTTGTATTCTCTTCTCACCTATTCCCGTCAATGTAAATGAGGTTTCTTTAGAAGTGTAGTGTAACGGGTAGAAGTAAATATTTGTGCTAGCGGGAGAGAGAAAATGGAGAGATTTGATCTAGGATCAATTTGTAAAGTATCCATCTGCATATCATTATTATTTTACATACGCGCTTTATTATGTGTTTAGAATGCATGTTTAAGGGTGTATGATGATGAGACCTTAACAAAGATAATAAATTGGTTGCCAATTTGCACTCGAAAAACCCTCGCAAAATATTAAGCGTCTTTCCTTCCATTGAGTGATTCTCACTCAAGATCCGAGACTGGCATTGGCTTGTTGGCCAAAGTCAAGGCCTTTGTCCGTCGAGGATGTGTTTGAATCACGAGAGCTTTGTTCCATATCAGTGTCTTGTCCAAGTTGTGGTTTATTGGCCAAAATCAAGACCACTTCTTGTCCATCGACATTGATTACGAAGCTTTCCATGGTTAATGGGTCGCGCTTAACTGGGATCACTAAGTTTGTTGTGCCAAAGCCAAAGCTTAGTTGATTCAGAGGAAAAAGGTTAGGTAATACATTGGATGTATTGGCATATATAAGATATATGTTTCGGACTTGGATGTCCCCCTACTGGATCTAGGAATTGGATTGGATCCAATTGATCTTAGAGATCTACCTAGTTAATTATCATACAATTTGTTGGCCAAAGTCAAGATTGTGTGATATTTAACGGGATCCTAGCCCACTAGGAAACACGGTTTCCCGAATACTCGACAGAGGGTTAGAGGCTCGCCGAAAAATAGTTGGAGGCAAGAATTGAATTTGCAATATTCGTTTAATTACTTGCCATACGCGCTCAATCACAAATATCATTCGTCAAATGTATTAAATGTTAGTTGGACTAATATTTAAACGTTGTTTTAATTAATAGTTAGACTATATTCAAACAATTCATTTATAGTTGATTTTATAATTGGATTATAGTAATCAATATAATGGATTATAGTCACTGGATTGATATTAAGAACATCCGTTAGTTTCTTAGAGAACTAAGGATGCTGTCTTAATCTCTGGAGATGGAGAGCTTGAAGTGACTGGGATCACTACTGCCAGTTTCTTAAACCGATAGAAACGACTATAAGTCGCACAACGGTACTACAAAGTTTGAATAACGGTACAGTGAGCTGGAAATCTTCCAAGCAAGATACTGTTACAGTATAAACAGCAAATGCGGGTTATTTCTGCAGCTGAGGCAGCAATAGAAGCTATTTCGGTCGATAATAAATCTAATTAGATTAGATATAGTTCTGTTAGCAGCTGAGCTAGGCTTCAACACAGGCTAAAGAATTAATGGTCTCATCAACAATCCAGATACATACTTCGATAATCATCTGATTCATTCGGATCATACATCGTAGCGATGTGATGATCGAATAAATCGCATCAGATGATAATCATGCAAATCCGCTGGCGAAAGCATTTTCTCAGCAATTTGAGCCAACCGTACATAGTTCGGGTGTCAGACACTCGAGTGACTGGCTATAGGCCAAGTGGGAGATTGTTGGACAATTATGACCATAGCGTCACTATTTGTACAAATCATGATGTTATTGTACAAATTAACTATGTGACAAAGGAGGTTGCACTCTTATCATTTCTGATTAGATCACCAAGACATATAAATGATAGGAGGTCCTTATGATTTGTTCCTGGATTGAGAATGATATGAGACAATATCAGTCCACGAAGGATAAATCATTAAATATCCCTAGTCAGAGTATTATCGAGATTGGACATCGATAAATACGTAAAAGACTAGTATTACACTTGTGCGCGTTGTAAGGGCACAACGACATAGTTCTTATATATTTGGGTATAGGATACTCATGCAAGTGTAATAGGAGGTTGTGTTTTACCGATGGTATGTGAAACAGCTTCGCTCTGGATAGACCCCCTCGGAATTCCATTGGTAGTATGACTATGTGTCTATGGAAGTCCGAAATCAGGGTAGATGTATTTGGTTTTAACCTGAGACTTGCACCGCTAATACTTGCGACAATCAATATACTTTGGTTGCGGTCGTCCAGGGCTTTAACAGGTTATGTGTACGCCTATGCTGGGTATATTGAGAATCGTAGTGTGTTGGGTGTGATGTCGAGACAGAAGTATCACTCCAGTAATAGTGGAGATGATGGTCACGTAGGATACGGTACTAGAACTCTTAAGTACTGCAGTCATCAAGATAATATGACTAGGTCATAGTTATCCGATTATAGAGACTAGTTACCAGACATCCGACATGTGCTTCGTACGGGGCAGACACAATTCCAGCCCCAGGCCTAGCACGTGATCATCCGATACTGGATCGACATACGCAATACTACGTATACTACGCCTGATATAGATCCTTTATTCCTGTAAGGATATTTATGGAGAATTGGGTAGGCATGGCGCTTTTCTAGAAGCCAACATTGTCTTGTAAATCAGTACAAACGTAGTACTAGGTACTTACGTGTTCGGATAGTCCGATGACCGAATTTACTACCAACATATCCAGGGATCTCATGGGTCGCTTCCCGAAGATTCACCGATGACGTATGACTCGCACTTTTATTAATCTGGGATTAATTAGAAGAGAGAGAAAATTAATCTGGGATTAATTATGGAGATATTTTATCTGGGATAAAATATCATTTAAAGAGAGATAACGATTAATTTGGAATTAATCGATAAATTAATATATTCGATATATTAAACGAAATTGGATTTCGACGCGGAATTAAAATTAGATTTTAATTCGGGCGAACGAGTTAATTTAGAATTAATTCGTCAGCGAAGTGAATAGTAATCTGTGACAGTGTACTTTTACGGCATGATGTAACGGGAAATCAGATGGTAAACTTTGTTTTCGGCGATGGCAGATTGGGGAAGAGAGCTTGTCAAATCACCGGAAACTCGCAGACCTGCAGCATTGGCGTCGCAAAGATACGGAAACAGTATTGAATATCCATTAGTATATAGGGGGATGGTGATCTCATTTGTAAGGGTTGGAAAATCTTTCATTTGATTACTACTTTTAAGAAACACAAGAACAACCAACAACTCGGTTACTATTAGACCTGTCTCCAAACAGGTCGGTCCAGCTCGTTTTGGTAATAAAATAACCACATCTACTTTGTGCCCGTTGACGTAAGCTGGATTAGCTCCGCCGAACCACGTTAAACACTCTTTGTCGATTTTCTGTGTCTATCTTGTCTTTTGCCAAATTTGTTTTTGGTCTCCCATAACCAAACAAATTCAAGATTGAAGGAGAATTGTCTCGGGAGGGTTATCTCGAAACTACCTCTGGAACGAAAATCACCCGTCAACTACTACATTGCAGAAAATTTTTTAAGCTGTGCAATTAAGCCAAAATCAAACGAATCTAGACTTCCCAAGTGATATCTAACCGATTTCATCCAAACTAATGTGTCATTCTTCTATTGGATGGTGACTGTGAAATCACTTATTTAACCATCCGAAGGATAATTGTAGGCATTGCATTTTTGCATAACACCCGATGAGGAGTCTTATAATGGAGACAACTCCCTCTTAGTCATGAAAGTCGCGGGAAAAGAACGTTGGAAGGGTAAAGTTGGAAAATACCAATTTTTGATGGATTACCCGAGTTGTTTCGCTTCGGTTGCTTGTTATACCTCCGTTTCTAAGCTCACTTTAAGCCCAAAACGCCCATAGACCACATACCTAACCCAACCCCCCCCGCCCAAATACCCAAGTCACCCAAGTCAAACCAAACCTATCCCCTTGGACATGATTCACGCCCATTGCCCTCTATTTAGGTATTGCACATTAATCACATGTTTAAATCTTGTTAAATCCTTACCTAAATAAAAGAAATCAAATCAAATCCCTACCAAATCAAATCCAATCCCAAATCCTAATTAGGAGATGCATTCCTTATTAGAACCAATTAGGAGATTCCTTCCTAATCTAAAAATGAAAGCCTTTTCCCTTGTCTATAAAAAGAGACCTTTGTCCCCATACACAACGAAGCTCATATACATCCCTCAAGCACCTTGTGAAGCCCTCCTTGCACGCCCAAGCATCTCCCAAGACCCCCCATTGCCGCATTCTTGAAGCAAAGAAACCTCCATTGCCGCATCCACCACCATCCACCAACACCATTCACGCACGACCCACAACAACACCCTTCCTTTGCCAACTTCCAACCACCATTCACAGCCCTAAATTACCCTAAAATAAACCTTATTTCCAGCCCCTGAATTTCCGCAAAAAGCAGCCCCAAAGTAGCGCCGAAACAGCCCCTGAAAACGGCTTCACTGCACCAGTGAACTGCTGTGTTTTAGCCGCTGTTCTGGCCAGGTTCCTTGCGTCTTTAGCCATAAAAACAGCCCTAAAACCATCTAGAAACCATCCCAAAAATCCCCAAAAAGTTTCCTTAAAAAATCTTTGCAAACACACCTCCCTAAGCCACCAAAATCACCCAAAACAGTCCACTAAACGCCCGAAACAGCGACCTGAAACGCAGCGACCAAACGGCGGTGAAACGAAGGTAAAACAGCAGCCCAAGCATCAAAACAACAAGGGAAAACAGTGAGAAAACAATTTGGAAAGGTTTCGGATCATTCGCCCTTCCAACAGACTTGGAACGCGCTTCCAAAGATCGACAAAAGAGGTTAGACCTGAGGGTACCTTTTACCTATCTTCTTTATTCTTTATTTTATTTTACTTTGATATATAATTGCATGAGAGTCGTTTGAGGCATGATTCGATTGTTGGATGGGCGGGACATGTATTCCCTTTTGTGGTATATAGGATGGAAACCCGGACGTAAATTCCGTAGCTGAATCCGAATGGACGGTAGTGCGGTTTGTACTCGGGATACAACGCCACGTACCACTTAAGAGACATATGTTTTGTCCCATCCAAATTTGTGTTTGAGCATGTTGTAGTTTATAGGATGTTTATTTATTATTTTAAGCATGGTTTATTTTAATTTCGTTATTTAATTTTGAAGCATGATTGTGTTATTTAGACATGTTATTTCATTATTCTTTATGCATAATATCTAGTTTAGTTTATGTTCATGTTTGAACAATTATTTATTTTGTTGGTTTGATGGCTTAATGTGTTCAATATATGGTGTTGCGTGCTTATTGTCTAAAGACTTACTTTCAAGCATGCAAACTTAGATTAGGACTTAGTTAGCGAATGCATATTAGATCTAAGTGACCTTTGAACATGATTATTGGATAGATGCGGTTGATTTAGTGCAAAAATTATACTATCACAACGACATAAGTAAGGGACCATTCCGAACCCAACGGTTTGAGGTCTTCCCTTGTGAGGGGTGAGTGCGGCCTTAAATCTTTGTCCCGGTTCACACCGGGTGGCGACTCCATTATTCTCCCGGTTAGTTCCCCGCGGACTACTCCGTACTCTCAACTAGGCCCCGAGTCTAGAACAGCATGCGTCGCCCAAGTTCTGTGTCCTACAGTCTGGCGACTCCACTGGGGATAGAGAATCGGCCTCGAAATCATGTTTTGGTGTTGTGTAAAATTTGTCCATTAGTTGACCGTGTCTTAGTGGGTTGAGGGGGTTAATCAAAGGCTTAGTTAAAGCTAGGTGATGGTTGGGTGTTTCCTTCTTTCACTACCCTTCGGGGAAAAACTATGAAGGCACCCGGATAATCATTACTTGTAGCTTGTTGTGATAGACTAGTTTGGAGGACTCGTTTTTTTATTCCTGTCACCAAGCGATAAGAGCCTAAGAGGCTTGGGTACTTAAGAGAGCCTCGCTCCACCTTCCCTCTGGGGAATCTACAACGGGAAGTCCATTCGACAGTTAATCACACACCGTAACTCGTTGGCACATACCGCAAGGTATAAAAAATGTACGCTTACTTGGTCGCTTGAACCCTTGAGTGGGGAGTCCTAGTTGTGGGCAAACCTTCGTCAGCGAGAGCCTTTGTCCGCGCCCCGTGAACCCACTTGTGGAATTTCGCCATGAAGAACCGGTAGTTGTTTATTTTATAATTATGTGTTGGACCACCGTTATTTGGATCCAGTTGGACCTTTTGTCAAAAGATGTGAACTTGTTGGGCCATTTAAACTGGGACGAGTTCGTGTCCTTTGACAGGTGGGCCAAAAGCTTCTAAAATGACGGTGAGCCATTTTGTGAATGTGCCTTTTATCATTTGAAGTCATTTAGCCATATCATTGTAAAGTGTAAACATGTTGGGCCTTTTCAACTGGGACAAGTTTGCACTGTGCAATGGTGTGATTGAATGCTTTAAAATGATAATGGGCCAACTTATATATTCCATGCATCGCATACATCTCATGCATCTCATGCATACATGCATCATGTTAACCCTTGTGTCTTAAAAGCCATCATGGATACCCGTTGGGTTAGAAAAAAAGAATTCAGAGCATTCCTTGGGAAAATACAGTATATCAGTCGGTTCATTGCAAAATTGACGTCAGTGTGTGAGCCTATCTTCAAGATGTTGAGGAAAGACCAGTCAGTAAAGTGGAATGAACAGTGTCAGGAAGCATTTGATAGAATAAGGGAATATTTGGTGAAACCTCCCGTTCTGAGACCTCCGAAACAGGGCAGACCTTTGGTACTTTATCTGGCTATTGAACCCGAAGCATTGGGGGCGATGATGGTACAAGCTGATGAGACGGGAGTAAGCATGCAGTCTACTACCTCAGTAAGAAGTTGCTTTCGTACGAAGCCCGTTATCAGGAAGTGGAGAAGATCTGTTTGGCGGTAGTGTGGGCGTCCAAAAAATTACGCCATTACTTCCAATCCTACAAGATCCAAGTAGTTGCAAAGGAGAATCCTTTGAAATACTTGCATTCAGTACCTTCACTAGTTGGAAAGCTGGGCAGATGGTTAGTACTGTTGACTGAATTTGACATCGAGTACCTCACTTCAAAGGTAATCAAAGGGCGAGCCGTGGCAAAATTCCTTGCCTTGCAACCTGTTGAAGGGGATCAGTACAAGTTTGAATTCCCCGACGAAGAAATCCAAGCTATAGCAGTTCAAGGTTGGAAGATGTATTTTGATGGAGCAGTGAACTACAAAGGAGCCGGAATCGGTATTGTAATAGTAACTCCTGGGGGAGAGACTTTGCCTATGGCCAAGAGGTTGACGTTCAGGGTAACTAACAATATGGCTGAGTATGAAGCATGTGCATTCGGCTTGACTGCATTAATAGCCTTGAGAGCTACGAACGTGGAGGTTTACAGAGGCTCAATATTGGTAATCCGACAGATGGAAGGAGAATGGGAGTTAAAGGAAGAACGGTTGAAGCCGTACTTATTCCATCTCAGGAGTTTGGCACAGACTATCCCTGACTGTAGATTTCAGCACTTGCCGCGGGAAGAGAATCAGATGGCAGACGCGTTGGCGACATTAGCTGCAACTTGGGAGAATCCGGAAAAATTGGTGATGAGACCACTTGTGTTGACAACTGCCAGCAAACAGGTTTATGAGATAGAGAGGATCTTGGGAGTAGAGGTTGATGACGGAAAACCGTGGTATTATGACATCCAGAGGTATCTGGAACATAGGGAACTCCCAGAGGAAGCTAGTAGAAAAGACCGAATAGCCATTCAGAAATAGGCTTCTCAGTATGTGAGTCTGAAGGGAGAACTCTATAAGAGGCAGGCCAATGGTATTCAGCTGAAATGTTTGAGGGAGGAAGAAGCTCAGAGGATAATGGAAGAAGTGCACGCTGGTATATGTGGGCCACATATGAACGGTTTGAACTTGTCCCGCAAAATTGTGAGACAAGGCTTTTACTGGTCAACCATGGAGGTTGACTGCGCGAAGCTGGTAAAGCACTGCCATGACTGTCAAGCGCACGGGAATTTGAATCATTGCCGCACACAGAGTTACACGGGTTGTCATAACCTTGGCCTTTCTCAGCATGGGGAATAGATATGATCGGAGAAGTTCGGCCGAATGCGTCGAACGGACATCGCTTTATAGTGGTGGCAGTGGACTACTTCTCTAAATGGGTAGAAGCCGAGTCGTTCCGCAATGTTACAGCAAAACAGATGGCCAAGTTCATAGCCCGGAACCTCATATGCCGATACGGTATGCCGCATCACGTGGTTACGGATAATGGAGTCCAGTTTCAGGGAGAGACCAAGGCGATGTTACAGAGGTCTGGGATAGGTCATCACAAGTCCTCACCATACAGGCCACAGGCTAATGGGGCAGTCGAGGCGGCCAACAAGACAATAAAGACGATCTTAGAAAGATGACTGAGAACTACAAAGACTGGGCTGATAAGCTGCCATTTGCTCTGTGGGGATACAGAACATCTGTAGAACGGCAACAGGAGCTACGCGTATTCCTTGGTCTACGGAATGGAAGCGGTACTGCCGACAGAAATGGAGATACAGTCCATGCGGGTACTCGCAGAAGCAGAACTGCCAGAACAGGAATGGACCTCGCAAAGGTTTGAACAGTTGATATTGATGGATGAGAAGAGGATGAAGTCCTTGCATCACATGCAGATATATCAGAAGAGGTTGGCCCGAGCATTTAATAAGAAGGTGCGTCCTACCAAGATCAAGAAAGGTGATCTGGTACTTAAGCAGTCGAAGCCATCGACGACAGACCCAAGAGGGAAGTTCAGACCAAATTGGGAAGGACCATACATTGTTCAGAAGGTAATGGGAAGTGGAGCAGTGAGACTGTCAGACTTGGAAGGAAATGAGTTCACCGAGCCCATCAATGTTGACAGATTGAAGCTGTATTTTGCCTGAGGGGCACAAGACTGGATGGTCACCTGCAGAAGACCTAACCCAACAGGATAAAGAAAAATCATACATCCATGCATACATATAACCCATTACTGTATTCTTTTTGTTTTCGTGTTTTGTGTTTTGTGTTCACAGGTTTCGAAGACATAAAAGTGAAAGCGGCAGAGATGAGCCAATCAGAAACAGTGAAAGCACTGTATTGAGTTTGGGTAGAAATCCCGGGGCTGAGGTCCATATCAGTGTTAAGGTTCAGATGGTGAATTGAGGGTTGAGGCCCGCTTTGAGTTTGAGTTTTGGGGAATGGATCCCGGGCGAAGCCCACAGTGTCGGCAGCAGAAAGGAAGAATTCCTTTGAGTGAGTGAGTGAGTTGCAAAAAAAAAAAAAAAAAAAAAGAGAGAGAGAAAGAAGTCTTTGGTAATTTGATATATGTCCGGTGATGACATTGTGTGCTATAGGTAGAAGCCTTAGAAACGACGAGTGCTGGAAGTGTTCTTCGCCGGTATGCTGAATAGATTGATCTTGACTAGACTCATAAAGCACCTGAATACGGGATCTCAACAATGGAAGCCTGAGTGGTTGATGAGATGACTAGCTAAAGAGACAGAGGATCGGTGAATGACCGTTTGCCTGGATGTCTACCCTGGATTACAGACGCTATGATACATGATATGGTCAGAAATAACAGAAATGTCTCTGCAAGAAAAGAAAAGAAAAAGACCGCCTATAACCGATAAGCGTGAAGCTACCCATGGGCGAGTATTAGGACGACCCATTAGGAGAAATGTACCTTAAAGGGTAGGTGTGTCAAAAAAAGAGAAAAAAGAAAAAAAAAAAAAGAGAGAGAAAAGCAAAGAAACAAAAAAAAGAGTTCCGAATGAAAAGAAAGAGACAAGAGTGCAATACAGAAGACCCTATCATGTTAAGTATGCTGAAGTAATCACAGAATTTGATTAAGACATTCACGTTAGTTAGACCCACTGGTCCGATTCTCCGAAGCGAAATCATCGAGTTGGCTTGCTTAAGGAATAAGCTGTGAAAGATCCTTGGCACACACACACTAGGAGTCTAGTTTGGATCACCTATTCAGACGATCGGAGTTGAGCATATCGAGTACTTTGAAGATTCTCTGGCTTTGACACCAAACATTCGTTGAGGACGAAAATATATCTAATTATCAAAGATTATCTTGTGAGAGGAATTACAGTATGCTAAGAGGAATCATTGGCATCAGTTTAAGTTTCTGCCGAGAATGGCATTATGGGGGCGAGGCCCATATCACATCAGTTTCAGCTTCTGCCGAGAATGGCATTTTGGGGGCGAAGCCCATATTGAGATCAGATCAGTTTCGGCCGAGGATGGCATTCTGGGGCGAGGCCCATATCACATCAGTTTCAGCTTCTGCTGAGAATGGCATTTTGGGGGCGAAGCCCATATTGAGATCAGATCAGTTTCGGCCGAGGATGGCATTTTAAGGGCGAGGCCCATATCACATCGGTTTCAGTTTCTGCCGAGAATGACATTCTGGGGCGAGGCCCATATTACATCAGATCATTATAGTCCGGGAATGGACAGTCCGGGAATGGACAGCTCGGGAATGAGCACGCTTGGGAATGAGCACACCGGGAATGGCACTCCGGGAATGGAGATTTAGTCCGGGAATGGACAGTCCGGGAATGGACAGCTCGGGAATGAGCACGCTCGGGAATGAGCACGCCGGGAATGGTACTCCGAGAATGGAGATTTAGTCCGGGAATGGAAAGCTCGGGAATGAGCACGCCGGGAATGGCACGCCGAGAATGGCACTCCGGGAATGGAGATCGGTTCGGGAATGGACCACAACGGTGAAAGTTCGGGAATGGACTTCATCACATCATATCACAACAACGCTCCAGGAATGAAGATCGGTTCGGGAATGGACCACAACGGTGATAGTTCGGGAATGGACTTCATCACATCACATCACAACAGCACTCCGGGAATGGAGATCGGTTCGGGAATGGACCACAACGGTGACAGTTCGGGAATGGACTTCATCACATCATATCACAACAACACTCCGGGAATGGAGATCGGTTCGGGAATGGACCACAACGGTGACAGTTCGGGAATGGACTTCATCACACTACATCACAGCTACACTCCGGGAATGGAGATCGGTTCGAGAATGGACCACAACGGTGATAGTTCGGGAATGGACTCCACCACACTACAGCACATCATCGGTTCGGGAATGGATCAGGGGTCGAAGCATCTCAACATCAACTCAAATCAACACGGCAAGTCAAGTGGCAGCTGGCGAGCCAGGTAAGTAAAAATACATTGCACGTACTTTGATAGAATTGTCATTGTCACACACTGCACAAGTCCCATCAAAGTGGGGGCGACTGTAGGCATTGCATTTTTGCATAACACCCGATGAGGAGTCTTATAATGGAGACAACTCCCTCTTAGTCATGAAAGTCGCGGGAAAAGAACGTTGGAAGGGTAAAGTTGGAAAATACAATTTTTGATGGATTTACCCGAGTTGTTTCGCTTCGGTTGCTTGTTATACCTCCGTTTCTAAGCTCACTTTAAGCCCAAAACTCCCATAGACCACATACCTAACCCAAACCAAGCCCAAATACCCAAGTCAACCCAAGTCAAACCAAACCTATGCCCATTGGACATGATTCACGCCCATTGCCCTCTATTTAGGTAATTGCACATTAATCACATGTTTAAATCTTGTTAAATCCTTACCTAAATAAAAGAAATCAAATCAAATCCCTACCAAATCAAATCCAATCCCAAATCCTAATTAGGAGATGCATTCCTTATTAGAAACCAATTAGGAGATTCCTTCCTAATCTAAAAATGAAAGCCTTTTCCCTTTGTCTATAAAAAGAGACCTTTGTCCCCATACACAACGAAGCTCATATACATCCCTCAAGCACCTTGTGAAGCCCTCCTTGCACGCCCAAGCATCTCCCAAGACCCCCCATTGCCGCATTCTTGAAGCAAAGAAACCTCAATTGCCGCATCCACCACCATCCACCAACACCATTCACGCACGACCCACAATCACACCCACCTCCTTTGCCAACTTCCAACCACCATCACAGCCCTAAATTACCCTAAAAAAAACCTTATTTCCAGCCCCTGAAGTTCCGCAAAAAGCAGCCCCAAAGTAGCGCCGAAACAGCCCCTGAAAACGGCTTCACTGCACCAGTGAACTGCTGTGTTTTAGCCGCTGTTCTGGCCAGGTTCCTTGCGTCTTTAGCCATCAAAACAGCCCTAAAACCATCTAGAAACCATCCCAAAAATCCCCAAAAGTTTCCTTAAAAAATCTTTGCAAACACACCTCCCTAAGCCACCAAAATCACCCAAAACAGTCCACTAAACGCCCGAAACAGCGACCTGAAACGCAGCGACCAAACGGCGGTGAAACGAAGGTAAAACAGCAGCCCAAGCATCAAAACAACAAGGGAAAACAGTGAGAAAACAATTTGGAAAGGTTTCGGATCATTCGCCCTTCCAACAGACTTGGAACGCGCTTCCAAGATCGACAAAAGAGGTTAGACCTGAGGGTACCTTTTACCTATCTTCTTTATTCTTTATTTTATTTTACTTTGATATATAATTGCATGAGAGTCGTTTGAGGCATGATTCGATTGTTGGATGGGCGGGACATGTATTCCCTTTTGGTATATAGGATGGAAACCCGGACGTAAATTCCGTAGCTGAATGAATCCGAATGGACGGTAGTGCGGTTTGTACTCGGGATACAACGCCACGTACCACTTAAGAGACATATGTTTTGTCCCATCCAAATTTGTGTTTGAGCATGTTGTAGTTTATAGGATGTTTATTTATTATTTTAAGCATGGTTTATTTTAATTTCGTTATTTAATTTTGAAGCATGATTGTGTTATTTAGACATGTTATTTCATTATTCTTTATGCATAATATCTAGTTTAGTTTATGTTCATGTTTGAACAATTATTTATTTTGTTGGTTTGATGGCTTAATGTGTTCAATATATGGTGTTGCGTGCTTATTGTCTAAAGACTTACTTTCAAGCATGCAAACTTAGATTAGGACTTAGTTAGCGAATGCATATTAGATCTAAGTGACCTTTGAACATGATTATTGGATAGATGCGGTTGATTTAGTGCAAAAATTATACTATCACAACGACATAAGTAAGGGACCATTCCGAACCCAACGGTTTGAGGTCTTCCCTTGTGAGGGGTGAGTGCGGCCTTAAATCTTTGTCCCGGTTCACACCGGGTGGCGACTCCATTATTCTCCGGTTTAGTTCCCCGCGGACTACTCCGTACTCTCAACTAGGCCCCGAGTCTAGAACAGCATGCGTCGCCCAAGTTCTGTGTCCTACAATAATGCCACGTGACTTGAAATAGAATCTGTTAGATGAAACTAGACAACGTAGAATTATTGTTCATTTACTTGTGGGTTTGAAATTTGACAAAGCAGAGCTAGTAGTGGAGAAATTGATAAATAAAATGTCAATGCTTAAGATAGTGAATTTGCAGACTAACAGATGGAATTCCGGCCAAGGTTCCAGTTCATAATCGGACCCGAATCGGATGAAACTATAAGATTATGATTCCAAAATCGAAACTGAACCGAAACTTATTTCGGTTCGGTTACGGCCCACATAATCTGGAACCGTAATCTTAAGATAAGGTTCGGTTCGGTTCGAAACCGGAACCAAATCACTTTTTTATTTTTTTCCCCGAAATTAAAGGACTAAACCGGAAACAGTTCTGGTTCGGTCTAGTTCTACGATTCCAACTTATTAGAAACATGAACTAGACAGTTCGGTTCAATTCCAGAACCGAACCGAACTGTTGACTAGTCTAGAAGGAAACGCTTCTTTCTACGGTAACTGCAGTTGTTGATACTTGGAACTAGCTAACACTACAGTACAAATTAAACTAGTATACAAGGACCTACCGCCTACAGTTCAATCTTTTCAACTACAAATTATACAAAGTATACAAGGAGCTACCGCCTTCTTTTCAATCTATTCTAGCTACCTATCATTCATTCTGAAATTTGATATTACATCTTTTATACTGCCTGTCGACACATTTAACCTGCTGATTAGCTCAGCTTGGTCATTTCTAACTATAACTAAACGAGAGTAACTACATTGTTGGAATTAGTTTTGGCACTTGAATCATAAGGGCAATATAAGTACTTGTTTCTAAAAGTAAAGTGTGTAAAGGCAATATTTCAACATAATTACCAATGTAGATATTATTACATTCAGAGATTATATCAGAATTAAATGCCTCACGGTGATTACCAATGTAGATATTATATGCATTCAGAGATATAAAACCATCTTATCATACTTTAAATGTAAAAATAAATATAGATTTTGAAAAAGATAAATGGAAAGGCTGCCCCATTACCTAAACATTAGAAGAAGCACTCGCGAGGATAAATTTGTAAAGGAAGTGCTCCCTTGCAAATCATAGTTCCAAAAATAAAATGAAAATATGAACAAGGATCACTTTTCAAAATACTTGTACTTCATCAGTCTACCTCATAGGCGAAAAGTATTTCAAGCAACCAATAATTTATTCTATTGGAATCATTATCATCATCATCACCATAAACAACACCACAATTTGATGCACGATAGAAAAACATATCGAAAAGAGCATAAAACTTCTGACACGCTTTTGACACATTACATAACTTCATCTAAATTAATACATGAGTTCATGAATACAAGTTAAACATAATAGTAGGACATACTTTCCAGGCAAAGCACTTGCAGTTTCTGTATTTGCCAAAGAAAAAACTCAGACAGACAACTCTGCTCGAGAAATCAAGATGCCATCGGTGTCTGCATAAAGCCATTCCCCATCACTGATTCTCGTCCCACCAATAGTTATCGGCACATGTTTTCTCCCAATCCCCTTCTTATTGGCTTTCATGGATGAGAAGCCAGAGCTCTCACACCAATATCACAGCCATTAATTTCATCAACATCTCTAATACACCCATTTACCACTATTCCAGCCCATCCATTATTCTGGGCTTGCACAACAGGGTTCCCCCCAATATCGCACACCGCAAACTCCCACCTCCATCTATGACAAGAACTCTGCCATTACCCTTCTCCTCCAGAAACTCACGAATCAAAACATTGTCTTCAAACACCTTGAGGGTGACTATTGGTCCAGAGAACACTTGGCGTCGACCATATATCTCTTAAAAATTGGCTGGAGTGCACGGAGCTCACCACTCACAATCAACTGTGGGTTTGCATCACAAACTTCAGCAGTAGTAACTAGTGCCATTTATACCAAGCACCTAACGGAAAAGAAAAGCATTAATAATTTGAGAAACATGTTAAATAAAAGACATTTCAAAATCTGTCACAATCCATAATGTCATTTTTCATGTTTCCACTATTGAACTGAAACATACAAGCAGAGTATAACCTTGAAAGCAAAAAATAAAAATAATATGAAAATTTCAATCAACTAGCAATATGAGAATTAGAGATCTGCTGTGTTCTCCATAGACATCAAGACAGACCATTTGTGTAAACTACTAAAAGCAAATATTTGCAAATGTCTGCAAAAATTTATAATATGTCCTAATAAACATGACTAAGATAAATTTTTATAATTTTAGGGGAAAAATCCATGTGAAAATTATGGATCATTCTATTATTTCATCCTCTCTCGTGAAAGCCACAGGCTAGATTTCTTCAGGTGTTTATTTAACAGATAGAACCAGTGTATTTGGCACCGAACATCTCATATGGCTCGTATAAATGATATATTTGCATGCAAAAGTTTCCTTCAGGCGGTTCTGTCACTATGACCCACAAGTTCTAAATCATTTTCTCATAAATAAAGCATGTATCTACAACTTCTTCTTGTCCAAAATAAACTTCAGCAGTCATCAAAAGCCAATATAGGGATAATTATAATGGTAAAAACATGGTAAATTACAATCTAAACTTGAGAAGTTCTCTCTTTGAACATGTTGGGGAAGGCAATATAAGTACATGGAAATAATAATTCGAAAAGATGAATGGAAATAAAATAATAAAAATAGCAAAGAAGCAATTTTAAAGGATAGTGTACATCTAAAAGATTTGGGATTGGAGTAGTATGAATCAAAATTTTACTAAAAGGGAGTAAAATTGAGGAAAAGATGGAAAAATATGATATTTTTTTCCCAAATTAGGGATTGAACTAACAAAACTCCTACAAATTTATGCTTTCTATTTCAAGTCAAGTCAATTCAGGACCATATTAAAGAACAAAATAAAAATAAAAAACATCATTCCCCAGAAATTCCCAGCTCTTGTTATTTTCTTCTTTCACACTGTGTTTCCTGCTGCAGCATCCACAGAGAAAGTAGCATTGTACTATTGCTAGCGATTTGGATTCACAAAGAGACTATTGATATGCCTTTTTCATGACGCGTACTAATGAGTAATGGAAAACTCACCAAATATTTGGCTATGTACCCAATAATCACACTCCTCCTCCGCTTCGATTTTCATTCATAAAGCATAAAGCTTCCCATAAATGTTAGTGAAAGACCTCAGTTAATACCCTACAAACCAGGTCTGTCATGCCAGGCCTTGAAACCAGCCACATAAGGGCCAGTGTGGGCAGCTGCACTTGCTCAGTTCACAATATTTTTCTCAATTTCACTGAGTCAAACTATATTTCACTGTCACTACGTGACTAAAAACACATTAAAATAAGCAGATCAAGCCACAAATCTAATGAAAACACATAAAAAAAAATCCCCTGTTATCAACAAATTTTCCCCCAACTGGTTCAATACTCTAGCTCTTCCACTGATCAAACCGACCTGAACTCGCATGCGATCGCTATTTGGGATCTGTAAGTGCCCAGGCACTTAACCCCATAAAATTTACAGCAAAACTTTAAAAAATCATCACACAATCAGAAACCTATTATGAATTTTTCCCAGAAATGATGATATCAAAATATTAACATATTGAAACGAAAAGCAATCAAGATTACAAATTAAGATGCATGTAAAATTAACATATAATGTAATCAATCATTAAAGGAACCCTTCACATAGAAATAGCATCATAATATTTCAGCAATCAATATATTATCAAGTATTGATCAGGACCTTACGGCAAAGAGAACTATGAGATTTGAATGTTAAATGACACAAGAGAGTGAGAAAGAGAAGTTTTGTGTTTATGGCTATGCTAAATCGAAATCCTTTTTTACTTTTGCTGCATTAGGCGCGTGGGAAATGTATTTTCTTTTAATTGCATCGGGTCCCTTTCTTTTAACGATTTTGCAGTATGAAACATAAATTGTATATCTGTACAAGGTTGGTCCATTAAGGGTGGGGTTAGCAAAAAATGCCGAATTCCGGATCCCATACTACTCGATACAGAATTCAGGATAAACGAATGTCCCGAATAAAAAAATTTAGTTCGATTCAAAATAATTTTACTGAAATTTCCTGCAATCATACAACAAACACAACTATATTCCCAATAAGGAGGTGAATTGGGTAAGGGTCTAATATTACATAAATAAAAGTTTTTGTCGATTTTACACTACTAAACTGGTAGCTTTACCAATTAACCTTAAGTCAATTTTATCAATTACAATATATCGCCTAAATGTAAGTTTTTAAGCAATAAGCATATATAAAATAAAACTTGCAATAAGTAAAGAGTTTAGGGATAGAGAAATTGATACCTGTGATTTATAGTAGTTCGGTTAACTCTTTACCTACGTCCACTCCCTCAAGCCACGCTTGAAAATTTTCACTAAGCTGTATCCACAACTTCCTCCGAATTTTTCGTGACTGACTCGCAACCAAGAGTTTTGTCCCATAAGTTCACTTCAAACCTTTACACAATAGTTTTCTAATGACTCACTCTTAAACCTTTACAGTGAGTTTTGTTCATAGGCTCACTCACAACCTTTTACAAATTGCTCTTTTGAGTATACCCACTCAACAATAGTCTTCCTAACCATAAGATTTTGATAATGGAAGTTTAAAGTACAATTGTAACACCCCGCCATAAGTAGGATGCTACCGGCAGGAGACATGATTAATCAATCTCCATAAGCCTCCAAATTTACAGAAAAACGGACATGATGTGTCTTAAAACTGGATAACCTGGATCACGGTCCAACATCAAATCGAAACCTAAGAAAGACATCAAACATACAAAAGGACCTCAAGTTCACACAAAACACATCAAGATCAATATCAACACTTAAGGGCTCTGTGCTCACAATATCAATCAACACTTAAGGGCTCCATGCTCACAACATCAATGCAAATCAAAACTTCAACTTATCAATTCAAAGTAAAATAAGTCGAATCAAACTTTTCATACCAGAATCAAACCAAACTTGTCATCTCAATTCATATTCATTCACCAACAGAAACAAAAAGCCAAACACGAATTCTATACAGTTAATCACATTCGTCATAACACAAGTTCTTTACAGGAAATCAGATACAATATCAAAAATGGAAAACACAATACGGATTTCATACTATTTATTCCATCCACAATCTGAAACGGAACTCATTAATTTCAAACCATGTCATTTAAAATCATATCTGTAAACGCTATGAACACTAAAGTTTACATATGTATATATCCAGTCACACATACAACTTTGTATAGCTAACAATAAAGCAAACATAACCATCATACCACTCAAAAGATCCATGACTAAACTACAAACATACATATGTGTTCCTATAATGAACGTAAACTTTTATACCAACAAATACATCAATCGACACTGCCAGAAGTGACACATAATCACAGTACTCTTATGATGTTGATAGTCTGAAATCAGCCAATTTCTAACATCATTAAAATGGAAAACGTAAAACAATCTCTTTAAAAACCATTTCAAAAACAAATTTGAAAAACTCTTTTACTGTAAACAAAATCAATTTCGAAATTCATCATCATTGTAAATCTGTATCAATATAAACTCAACTGAAGGAAACATAACAAGTGTCTAATGTCCAAATCGCGCGAACAGATCGGACAATGAACGAAACAAGCTCATGTCGACATAGGGTAGCAGGTCGGTCCACTACAATTGGATAGAGCGCTATACAAGCGCCACGACAGAATCATAATCATAAAATCATAAAAACCATATACAATCGCTATAACGGAAACATATCCTATAATATCATATCATAAATGATATCGAAATGTATCATAATCAAAACGTAATTCTTTTGAAATCATTTTTTTCTCCCCAAAACATAAATTTGTTTAAATCAAAATAAATCTTTGAAAACTTGATCAAAACTCAAATATATATCCTTCAAAATACATATCAAACGTCCACTGTTCCAGTAGCACGCACTGACCGAACAGTGTACGAACAAGACCATGTCGACAGAGTAGTGGCCCAACCATTTTTTGATAGTCAAGATCCCATAACAAGTGGCCCCGCCGAGCCGGAATGAAACATATACAAGATCACAGAGGGTCTAAAATATAAAACTATCAAGCACCGTGATGGGAACGGATTTTCAAACGTCTCGACGGAAATATATTTTTACGGTTTAAAAACATCAAAATCGTTTTCGAGCGCTGAGACGCAAACATATCATCAAGCACCTCGACGGAAACTATCGATAAATTACTAAACATGAATTAAGCGTCACGACGAAAACATATTATTTATCATTTGTAGTCAAAACCAAAGTATCTGAAATATTTCTTTCATCTTTTCTTTCCTTTTTCTTTTGAAAAATACTTTTATGTCACGAATAAAATACCAAGTTCTCAAAACTTAAATCAAAATATTGAAGCACAAAAAAACAAAGATATACATTCACAATTCAGACTATCAATATCATAGAATTACTCATACCTCAAAACGCATTGAATTCAAATTATATATATATATATATATATATATATATATATATATATATATATTTATATTTAACTTAATATATGTATATATATATATATATAATCATAACATACAACTATGTACCGATAATCCGAACCAGCCATATCAAATCAAAATCCTTCCACATCATACCATATACCTGAAATCAAATCAAGTTCCAAACATGAGACCTATATGGCCTATAAGCAACAAAAAACTTACTTAGTCAATCAGATACCATATAGCTGCAGTCACCAACACCTATACCTTTACTCTGATACCACAACTGTAAAACCCCGTCAGAAGTAAGATGTTATCGGTAGGAGACAAGATTAACCCATCTCCATAAGCCTCCAAATTTACAGAAAAACAGATATTATGCACTTGACCCTAATGCATCAAACTAAATGTGCATGAGTCATACAAACTTAGAGGTCAACTCACCTATAAAGAGAGCTATAAGTTAAGACCACATAATATTTTCTTCAATAAGTGCTAGTCTTCACATTATTGCTCTTCACCACCAAAATGATTTGAGATTTTTTATAATTTCCCCAAACGCGCGTCGAAGTCTTCTAGTGTTGTATCTGTTAGTCTCTAAGACATGCCACAAGATCCTAAACATGATTATATGTGTGAAAATTACAAGAAAAGTGGCGGAATCACTTACATTGTAATTTGGAGAAATTTTGAAATTTCATATTTGGATGAAGCTCCAAGCTTGTTGTTTATGCCTTGGGTGAGTTTCCCTATCACCTTATTTGACTCCTCCATGTGCTAGCTTTGTTGAAATTTTGAAGCAAAATTTCATTACAAAATGAGGAGAATAATCAGCCATGGAGAGAAAGAGAGAGTGATTTTTACAAAACTTAGTGGTTGTGTGTTTTTTTAGCATCAAATTAATTAAGCCAACTACTTACATCAACATTTGACATTTGATGTAAGTCATGTGGTCCCAACACATTTTAAATTCAAAATTTGAGTTGGCTTATTTAACACACAACTTGACTTGGGCCACCAAAGTCAAAGATATTTTGTGTTCCCAAAACACAAAAAGACACACGCAAAGTCACGGGTAATATTATCGGGTTCGTTTAATTCCAATTAAACGAATTTTCCATCGCGTCATAATTAAATCCAATTTAATTAAATAATTATGCCTCGCAAAATTCTTATGATAATCGCTTTCGAATTAATTCTAAATTAATTCGTTCGCCAGAATTAAAATCCAATTTTAATTTCGTATTGAAATCTGATTTCAATTAATATATCCGATATATTATTTTAGCCACAAATAAATAAATTAAATAGAAAAATCCAATTTAACTATTAAATTTATTTTATCGATTAATTCTAAATTAATTGCATGTCCTCTCATATACGAAGTTAATCCCAGATTAATTCTTACCGAAATTAATCCCATATTAATTTTCTCTCTCATAATTAATCCCAGATTAATTCTATCTGAGTCAAATATCATTGGTGAATCTTTGGGAAGCGACCCAAGAGATTCCTGGATATGTTGGCAGTAAATACGGATATCGGACTATCCGAACACATGCGTACCTTGTACCATGTGTTGGATTTTTCTAAGCCTCCCAATGATCGAATAACAAGCAAGAAACAAACATGCGAATACATCAAGGAGATGCGGAATACTCATAATGATCGGTTGAGGCGATGCGGTGAAGACAAAAAAAAACTTTCCGCCCTCCATGGAAGCATTCGGCAGTGGCTGGAAAAACAGTCCTCCAAATGCGGCTTTGGTCCTCCATGAAGCTCCAAGCTTCTCAAATGGTATTCCAAACCCATAGGTGGGTTTCCCTATCACCTTTGCAAGACTCCATTGTGTGCTAACACTCTTGATTTTTGCCTCAAAAATCACTCTTTTCTTCTCCTAAACTCTCGGCAATGAACCAGAAAACAGAAGAGAAAGAAGGTCCAAGACCGTGTGAGAGAGAGGAGCATTTTGGCTCCAAAACGTGTAAGGGAGAGAGAGATTAGAAGTTGTGTGTTTTTGTATATCAAATACCAAAATAAAAGTCAAATACCATTTAATATAATAATGATATATGTTTTTCAAGCTTTCAAAAAGCTTTTCAACCACTTCCATCAAGTCACATCAATCAATCAATCAAGTGACAAGTTGTCACATCACTCAAAGTGACTAATGATTTGACGCTTGATGTGACTAGCGATTTGACGCTTGATCTGACTTGCGTGCCGCACTCGAATTCGAAATGCGAATGCGCTCACAAACACTCCCGGGCTCGGGTTCGCTAATTCCAAATTAATGAATTTTTGTTGCGTCGTGATTAAATCTAATTTAATTAAATAATCATGCCTAGCATAATTACTATTCACATCGCTAACGAATTAATTCTAAATTAACTCATTCGCCCGAATTAAAATCCGATTTTAATTCCGCGTCGAAATCCAATTTCGTATAATATATCGAATATATTATTTTATCGTTAATTCCAAATTAATCGTATTCTCTCTTTAAATGATATTTTATCCCAGATAAAATATCTCCGTAATGAATCCTAGATTAATTTTCTCTCTCATCAAATTAATCCCAGATTAATAAAGTGCGAGTCATACGTCATCGGTGAATATTCGAGAAAGGGACCCATGAGATCCCCAGATATGTTGGCAGTAAATACGGTCGTCGGACTATCCGAACACGTAAGTACCTCATACTATATTTTTACCGATTTACAAGACAAGGTTGGCTTCTAGCAAAGCGCCATGCCTACCCAATTCTCCAGAAACATGCTTACAAGAATAAGCGATCTATATCAGGCGTAGTATACATAGTATCATGTAAATCGATCTTGTATCGGATGTCACGTGCAAGACCTGGGGCTGGAAATGTGTATGCCCCGTACGAAGCACATATCGGATATCTGGTAACTAGTCTCTATAATCAGATAAACATGACCTAGTCATAATATCTCGATAGCTGCAGTATATAAGAGAACGAGTTCCGTATCCTACGTGATCATCATCTCCACTATTACTGGAGTGATACTTTCATCTCGACATCACACCCAATACACTACGATTCTCAATATACCCAGCAGAGGCATACACAGAACCTGTTAAAGCCCTGGAAAACCTAAAACCAAAACATATTGATTGTCGCAAGTATTAGCGGTGCAAGTCTCAGGTTAAGACCAAATACACCTACCCTGATTCAGACTTCCATAGACACATAGTAATACTACCAATGGAATTCCGATGGGTCTATCCAGAGCGAAGCTGTTTTCCGTACCATTGGTAAAACACAACCTCCTACTACACTTGCATGAGTATCCTATACCCAAATATATGAAAACTATGCCGTTATGCCCTCACAACGCGCACAAGTGTAATACTAGTCTATTCCACATTATCGATGTCCAATCTCGATAATACTACGACTAGGGATATTTAATGATTAAACCTTCGTGGATTGATACTATCTCATATCATCTCAATCCAGGAACTGATCATAAGGACCTCCTATCATTTATACATCTTGGTGATCTAATCACAAATGATAAGAGAGCAATTTCCTTTGTCACATAATTAATTTGTACAACAACACCATGATCTGTACAAATAGTGACGCTATGGGTCATAACTGTCCAACAATCTCCCACTTGGCCTATAGCCAGTCACTCGAGTGTCTTACACCCGAACTATGTACGGTTCGCTCAAATTACTGAGAAAATACTTTCGTCAGCGGATTTACATGATTACCATCTGATGCGATTTATACGATCATCACATCGCCACGTTGTATGATCCGAACGAATCAGATGAATATCGAAGTATATATATCTGGATCGTTGATGAGACCATTAATTCTTTAGCCTGCGCTGTAGCTTAGCTCAACTGCTAACAGAACTATTCTAATCTAATTAGATTTGTTATCGACCCAAATGGTTTTTATTGCTGCCTCAGCTGCAGCAATAATCCACTTTTATTGTTTATTCGGTAATAGTATCTTGCTTGGAAGATTTCCAGCTTACTGTTCCGTTATTCAAACTCTATAGTACCGTTTTGTTACGACTTATAGTCGTTTATATCGGTTAGGAAACTTGCAACAATGATCCCAATCACTTCAAGTTCTCATTCTCAATAGTATAAGATAGCATCCTTATTTCCTCTAAGATACTCAAGGATGTTCTTAACATCAATCCAATGACTATCACTTGGATTGGCCTGATTGTGAATCCATATGCTCAAAGCGTATGAGACACCAGGTCGCGTACATTTTTCAATGTACGAGTTCTCGGAGAGTATCAACAACTTTAAATCTATCCCAGTAGATCTTTATTCCTAGAATAAAGGTTGTTTCTCCCAAGAATTCTACGGAGAATTTTCATGAAAGCCAAGCTTTCGCCGATTGTTTTATGGGAATATCATTTCCAAGAAATGACATGTCATTATTATACAGGACATTTACTGTCAGTGCGCTCCCACTAACCTCTTTATATACACAAGAATCATTATGATTACATCAAAACGATAATTCCAAGAACGTAATGCTTGTTTCAATCCATACATGGATCGAATAACCTGCAAACCTTGTTTGCTGGTTTTAGTACGACAAAACCGTCGGGATGTTGTAAGCATCCTCCAAAAGGTTTCCATTTAAGGAAAGCGATTTTGACGTTTCAGCTGTCATATTTCATAAATGAAACATGCAGCATTAGCAAGCATTATCCAAATGGATTTACTGTGGCAACAAGTAAAAGGTTTCGTCGTAATCAACACGATGTTGATAATGATACCTTTTCGCTACAAGCCTAGCTTAGTATATTGGTATGTTGCCATCCATGTATGTCTTCCTTGAAGACTTATATAGTACTAATAGGCACAATGCCTTTCGGTATATCAACTAGTGTCCAAACATAGTTGATCTACATGGAATCCATTTCGGATATCATGGCACTTTGCTATGATAGGGAGTTGATACCTTGTATCACTTCCTCATACGTAGTCAGTTCGTGTTCCTCAATAAGATTGACATCTTTATGAGGTGAGATCAGAAACCCATACCCCAGGTTGTTTTCTGACTCTCTCCGATCTACGCGGTTCTTGTGTATTCAAAGATTATTGGTATAGTTTCATCCTAGATGAACTATTTATGTTCCATTAAGATTCGGTGCCTGGAATAGTATTACTCCGATTTTCATCGAGTTTTACTATCCTCCGACTTACCACTGCATATAGGTATTCCTCTTAGGAAAACCGCATGGTGAGCAACAATTACATTGTTCTCTTATGAGTTATATAAGTACTATACTTTGGTTTCCCTAGGATAACCTACAATTGGCACTTATCCAATTTGGGTTCTAGTTTGGTATCATCCAAACATATGCCTAGCATACCCAAATAATTAGGAATGAGAAAAATCCGGTTTCTTTCCTGTTCATATCTAATATGAAGTCTGTCAAACAGATCCTTTTGGAACCTTATTCTAAATAAGTTCTGCACTGTTAATGCATATCCGTTGAAGGAAACGGTAGCTCAGAGCGACTCATGATTAACCTTATCATATCCAATAAAATTCGGTTTCTCTGTTCGGACACACCGTCAAACTGACGTGTTCCGGGAGGAGTCCTCATTGAAAGAATACTATAATCTTTCAAGTATATGAGAAACTTATTGCTTAAGTATTTTCCATCATGGTCTAACAGAGACGGTATTATACTTTAGCCGATCTGTTTGTCTATTTCGTGTCGAAACTCTAAAAGTTTCCGATTCGTGTTTCAAAAGAAACACATAACCATAACGCGATGCCACATCCGTAAAGGTCACGAAACATTCATATCCACTTCTAGCCTAGCTAGAGATGGGCCCACTTGCTTCACTATGAAATAGGGCTAACAGATCGGTGGCACTTACACTTTTACCAAGTAAATAGTGGTACAAGCATTTTGCCTAATAAACTAGATTCGTAGACTTTATTTGAATAGTATCAAATATGTCCTAGTATCCACTCTTCAAAAGTGTGGATATACGAGTCTTGTTTAATTGTGTCCCATACAACAATGCCACTTATAAGTCTCAACTGATTAAATCAGTTTGAGCTATTAGTTTTTCATGTGAAATGTTTGAGATTTATTTATATTCAAAATATAAATACTGTTATTCACATCTAATGTGTTTATCTCAATATCATCTTTATATAATGAAACACTTTAGTGTTCTAGAATATAAAGGTATACCCGCAATGGGTTAAACCCTGATATAAAGTTAATGTATCTAGTCAAACTAGTTACACTATAACAATTTCCTAATTTAAGTACACGCCCTAAGGGTAGTTCTTAAACTTAGGTATCTACGGTTAAAACAATGATTTTCATCGCGTTTCCGATTCGCAGATAAATCTCATCTGAAGTCAGTATCCTGCTCATAGCAGATTCTGCACACCAGTACATATTTATGTACCACCTCCAGTATCTAAAATCCAATTTTAATACTAGGAGTGAACCTGTTTATGACAGACATATTTGAAGTCAGAGCCTTGCTCGTTTTCAATTCCTTCATGTCTGCATTGTCCAAACGGCAGTCACGCTTTCGCGATCCCGTTTGCCACAATTTAGGTAGACATTTTGGGATATGTCTTTTATCTTCCCAGAAGATTATAATGATTTTGCCTTTGCCCTTTTTCACATCCCAAAAGCCTTTGGCCAAGCCTTGGCCTTCTTGAATGTCGAAATAAGGAGCGCCTTGCGCTTCTTGCCTTATTGCAAACTTTGGCTATGTCTCATTGAGAATAGCCATTAACTCTCAAAGAGTTTATTATTGCAATTTAGTACTTCAAAGATCTAAAAATAGATCTATGAAGATCCTTCAATTTCATTATCATACTTTAAGGATCTAATCCTTAGTTCTGATTAAGAAATTAAGGAATCTATATGGCAAGCTTAATGGATTAAACACTAAAGTTATCATCACATGAATCTTCCAAAGATCATGCTCTACTATTTGCTTAACTCTGGGCTTAAGCATAATATGTTATTTTATCAAATAAAGTAACTTATTAGTTTCCAGGACCATTCTGAAATTTATTCCCAATTTGAAAATTAAACCATTTAAATACATTTTCCCTAGGATTATGTTTTAAATGCTAATCTTTCAATTTTATCTTGATTCTAATAGTCCAAATATTTAATCAACGATTTAGGTACTATTTATTATAATGATCACTGTAGTCCAACTATTTAATCAGCTATAATTAATTAAATCAAATATATTGATTACTATAATCCAATTATATAATCAAGTATAAATGAAATAGTTTGAATACAGTCCAACTGTTTATTAAAACAACCATTTGAATATTAGTCCATCTAACATTTAATTTATTTGACGTAATAATTGAAATGAGCGCGTATGGCAAGTTATTAAACGAATATTCCAAATTTAATACTTGCCTCCCACTATTTTTCGGTGAGCCTCTAATCTCTGTTGAGTACTCGGGAAACCGTGTTTCCTAGTGGGCTATGATCCCGTTAAATGTCACACAATCTTGACTTTGGCCAACAAATTGTATGATAATTAACTAGGTAGATCTCTAAGATCAATTGGATCCCATCCAATTCCAAGATCCAGTAGGGGGACATCCAAGTCCGAAACATATATCTTATATATGCCAATATATCCAATATATTGCCTAACCTTTTTCCTCTGAATCAACTAAGCCTTGGCTTTGGCACAACAAACTTAGTGATCCCAGTTAAACGGAACCCATTGACCATGGAAAGCTTCGTAATCAATGTCGATGGACAAGAAATGGTCTTGACTTTGGCCAACAAACTATAACTTGGACAAGACACCAATATGGAATAAAGCTCTCGTGATTCAAACACATCCTCGACGGACAAAGGTCTTGGCTTTGGCCAACAAACCAATGCCAGTCTTGGATCTTGAGTAAGAATCACTCAATGGAAGGAAAAACGCTTAATATTTTGTGAGGGTTTTTCACATGCAAATTGGCAACCAATTTATTATCTTTGTTAAGGTCTCATCATCATACACCCTTAAACATGCATTCTAAACACATAATAAGACGCATATAAATAAATAATAATAATAATTATAATGATATGCAGATGGATACTTAACACATTGATCCTAGATCAAATCTCTCCATTTCCTCTCTCCCGCTAGCACAAGTATTACTTCTACCCGTTACACTACACTTCTAAAGAAACCTCATTTACATTGAGGGGAATAGGTGAGAAGAGAAATACATAGAGTAAGGAGGTAATAGGCTGGACACGCAGGTCCAATTAATAAATTCCAAATTTATTACAACAATTTCTAAAATTGCCCCACCCATCTAATATCCATCCGATATACATTATTCATGCATCACAACTATGTATTCACACAAGCATGTTATCAATCAATCTAATCTAATTAATTAATCTAATAATAGTGACCATCCAATGTTCAAACAACGATTTGATTTTGCGCGAGTCAAACTCGTTTTGCGAATAAGTACTCAAAGTACAAATTCTTGAATTAAATTAAACTACAACATTAAATCCAATTTAATATGTATTTAATACTAATTCACTATTTAATTCCAAATTAAATACTACACTTTATTTGATGAACCTTTACGACTTAAATTCCAAATTTAATCGTTACGTGTCTCAAAGCCCGATTAACATCCAACGTTAAATTTAATTAAAGTCCAATGGGCTTTTAATTAATTTCTTAAGGCATGGACTTTTGGTCAACTTGGGTCAAACCCAATAACCAAAGCCCAATCAAGGAATAACCCCATAAGCCTAGAAATCAATTTAGGCCCAATTAAAGTTAAAGGTCCATTAATCATAATTGGACTTTATGGATGTGGTTTTGGGCCCAATTGGATCCAACCAATTTAGCCTAAACCTAAATTGGTACAACCAAGCCCAATAAGCCCATTTACAACATTACACGCCCAATTTCTAAAATATGCCCAATTAATTAAATTACAAAAATCCAATTTCACAATTTAATTAACCTAAGTGCAATGCCATAATTAATCACCCAAATTAACATTTCTAAAACATCAATTTACACAATTAATTATGCTCTTTAACATCAAAACATGTCCAACACATTTTATCAAAAAATCAAACCCATTTCATGCTATAATGCTCTCGACAATTTGGGGTTATTTGTGTCCGATTCGGTTTCAATCCAATTAAATCCACAATCGACATTAAATCAACATTTCCCAATCGTTTCAAGTCATCCAATGATCAACGAAATAAAAAATACCAAGAATTAGGGCACATTGACATTCGGCCAAGCCTCACCAAAAGGGGAAAAAATGATCCAATCACAATTTCATGAAATTGATCCAATCAATCTTCAATTAAACTACATTTAAGCATACTCGGTCATCCAATTTCATAAAATCATGCTCAAATAAAATTTACCCAATTTTAAGCCCTAAATCAAGTTTCATGCTTTTAACTCGCTCTGATACCATTGTTGGATTTTTCTAAGCATCCCAATGATCGAATAACAAGCAAGAAATAAACATGCGAATACATCAAGGAGTTGCGGAATACTCACAATGATCGGTTGAGGCGATGCGGTGAAGACAAAAAAAACTTTCTGCCCTCTATGGAAGCATTCGGCAGTGGCTGGAAAAACAGTCCTCCAAATGCGGCTTTGGTCCTCCATGAAGCTCCAAGCTTCTCAAATGGTATTCCAAGCCCACGGGTGGGTTTCCCTATCACCTTCGCAAGACTCCATTGTGTGCTAGCACTCTTGATTTTTGCCATAAAAATCACTCTTTTCTTCTCCTAAACTCTCGGTAATGAACCAGAAAACAGAAGAGAAATAAGGTCCAAGACCGTGTGAGAGAGAGGAGCATTTTAGCTCAAAACGTGTAAGGGAGAGAGAGATTAGAAGTTGTGTGTTTTTGTATATCAAATACCAAAATAAAAGTCAAATACCATTTAATATAATAATGATATATGTCTTTCAAGCTTTCAAAAAGCTTTTCAACCACTTCCATCAAGTCACATCACTCAATCAATCAAGTGACAAGTTGTCACATCACTCAAAGTGACTAATGATTTGACGCTTGATGTGACTAGCGTTTTGACACTTGATGTGACTTGCGTGCCGCACTCGAATTCGAAATGCGAATGCGCTCGCAAACACTCCTGGGCTCGGGTTTGCTAATTCCAAATTAACAAATTTTCCGTTGCGTCGTGATTAAATCTAATTTAATTAAATAATCATGCCTAACATAATTACTATTCACATCGCTAACGAATTAATTCTAAATTAACTCGTTCGCCCGAATTAAAATCCGATTTTAATTCCGCGTCGAAATCCAATTTCGTATAATATATCGAATATATTATTTTATCTATTAATTCCAAATTAATCGTATTCTCTCTTTAAATGATATTTTATCCCAGATAAAATATCTCCGTAATTAATCCTAGATTAATTTTCTCTCTCATCAAATTAATCCCAGATTAATAAAGTGCGAGTCATACGTCATCGGTGAAAGGGACCAATGAGATCCCCGGATATGTTGGCAGTAAATACGGTCGTCGGACTATCCGAACACGTAAGTACCTCGTACTACGTTTTTACCGATTTACAAGACAAGGTTGGCTTCTAGCAAAGCGCCATGCCTACCCAATTCTCCAGAAACATGCTTACAGGAATAAACGATCTATATCAGGTGTAGTATACATAGTATCGTGTAAATCGATCCAGTATCGGATGTCACGTGCAAGGCCTGGGGCTGGAAATGTGTCTGTCCCGTACGAAGCACATATCGGATCTCTGGTAACTAGTCTCTATAATCGGATAAACATGACCTAGTCATAATATCCCGATATCTGTAGCATATAAGAGAACGAGTTCCGTATCCTACGTGATCATCATCTCCACTATTACTGGAGTGATACTTCCATCTCGACATCACACCCAATACACTACGATTCTCAATATACCCAGCAGAGGCGTACACCTACCCTGATTCGGACTTCCATAGACACATAGTAATACTACCAATGGAATTTCGAGGGGTCTATCCAGAGCGAAGCTGTTTTCCGTACCATCGGTAAAGCACAACCTCCTACTACACTTGCATGCGTATCCTATACCCAAATATATGAGAACTATACCGTTATGCCCTCACAACGCGCACAAGTGTAATACTAGGCTATTTCGCATTATCGATGTCCAATCACGATAATACTACGACTAGGGATATTTAATGATTAAACCTTCGTGGATTGATACTGTCTCATATCATCTCTATCCAGGAACTAATCATAAGGACCTTCTGTCATTTATACATCTTGGTGATCTAATCACAAATGATAAGAGAGCAATTTCCTTTGTCAAATAGTTAATTTGTACAACAACACCATGATCTGTACAAATAGTGACGCTATGGGTCATAACTGTCCAACACCATGTTCTCACCGATTTACAAGACATGATTGGCTTCTAGCAAAGCACCGTACCTATCCAATTCTCCAGAAATATTCGCTGAGGAATATCATCTGTATCAGGCGTAGTAATACTAATATTATGTAATATGTAATACGATCCATTATCGGATGTCATATGCTAGGCCTAGGGCTGGCCTTGTGTCTGCCCCGTACGAAGCATTTATCGGATCCTGAGTAACTAATCTCTGTAATCGGGAAGTCATGACCTAGTCATATTATCCCGATAGCTGCAGCTTTATGAGTACTAGTTCCATATCCTGTGTGACCATCATCTCCATATGACTGAAGTGATACTCTCATCTTGACATCACATCCAATACACTACGATTATTTGTAAACCCAATACAGGCATAAACAGAACATGTTAAAGCTCCAGAAGACCAATACTAAAGTAAACTGATTGTCGCAAGTAATTGCGATGTAAGTCTCACGTTAAAGATCACATACATCTACTCTGATTCGGATTACCATAGACACATTGTCATAATACCGATGGGATTCTGAGTGGGTCTATCCAGAGCGAACTGTTCCCGGTCCAATGGCTAACAGAACCTCTTATTACACTTGCATAAGTATCAAATACCTAAATATATGAAAACTATGTCGTTAAGCTTCCATAACGCGCACAAGTGTAATACTAGTCTATTCTGCATTATTAATGTCCAATCTCAATAATACTTCGACTAGGGATATTTAATGATTAAACAGTTCGTGGATTAACAATGTCTCATATCTTATTAATCCGATTTAACCATATTGACTATTATAATTAATATATATCCAAGTAATCTAATTACAATAATTGTTGGACAGTTATGACCCATATCGTCACTATTTGTACAGATCATGGTGTTGTTGTATAAATTAACTATGTGACAAGGAGATTGCGCTCTTATCATTTATGATTAGATCACCTAGATGTATAAATGATAGGAGGTCCCTATGATTAGTTCCTGGATTGAGATGATATGAGACAGTATCAGTCCTCGAAGGATTAATCATTAAATATCCCTAGTCGTAGTATTATCGAGACTGAACATCGATAATGCAGAATAGACTAGTATTGCACGTGTGCACGTTGTAGGAGAACAACATCATAGTTCTCATATATTTAAGTATTGGATACTCATGCAAGTGTGATATGAGGTTGTGTTTACCGATGGTGCGGAAACAGCTTCGCTCTGGATAGACCCCTCAGAATTCCATTGGTAGTATGACTATGTGTCTATGGAAGTCCGATATCAGGGTAGGTGTATTTGGTCTTAACTTGAGACTTGCATCGCTAATACTTGCGACAATCGGTATGCTTTAGTTTTGGTCGTCCAGGGCTTTAACCGGTTCTGTGTACGCCTCTACTGGGTATATTGAGAATCGTAGTGTATTGGGTGTGATGTCAAGACGAAAGTATCACTCCAGTCATAGTGGAGATGATGTCACGTAGGATACGGTACTAGTGCTCTTAAGTACTGCAGTCATCGGGATATTATGACTAGGTCATGTATATCCGATAATAGAGACTAGTTACCAGACATCCGACATGTGCTTCGTACGGGGCAGACACAGTTCCAGCCCCAGGCCTAGCACGTGACATTCGATACTGGATCACAATACGCAATACTACGTATACTACGCCTGACATAGATTATATATTCCAGTAAGAATATTTCTGGAGAATTGGGTAGGCACGGTGCTTTGCTAGAAGCCAACCATGTTTTGTAAATCGGTAAGCATATGGTACGAGGTACGCACGTATTCAGATAATTCGATGACCGTATTTACTGCCAACATATCCAGGGATCTCTTGGGTCGCTTCCTAAAGATTCACCGATAACAGTTGATTTAAATTAGAATTAATCTGGGATTAATTAAGAGAGAGAATTAATCTGGGATTAATTAAGATGGAGAAAATTAATCTGGGATTAATTGAGGTATTATTTAATCTGGGATTAAATGTGTTCGGAAGAGAGAGAACGCGATTAATTTGGAATTAATCGGTAAAATAAATTTAATAGTTAAATTTGATTTTTCTATTTAATTTATTCGTATGGGCTAAAATTAATATATCGGATATATTAATATGAATTGGATTTCGTTACGAAATTAAAGTCGGACTTTAATACGAACGAACGAATTAATTTAGAATTAATTCATAAACGACGTTCGTAATATATTTGCGAGGCATCGTCATTTAAATAAATTAGATTTAATTATTTAGCGACGAAAGTTCGTTTAATCGGATTAAACGAAACTGCGCCGCGGCAAATGTTCGTAGAGACATTTTGAGTTTTGCATTCAAAATGGTGGGGCCCACTTCACACATGTCACACATGTGAAGTGGTGGTTGGAAAGTGGTTGGCATTTATGCCAAAACCACTTACTTTCCAACCACTTGGTTTAGGTGAAACCAAATTACCCCAACTACATGGTTTTGGTGAAAAGGGTAAAAACCCTTAAACAAAACCCAAGCCCTCTCTCTTCACACTTGAGTAACACATCCTTTGGAAAATGAAAAACCCTAATACACAAGGCATATGGGCGTGAATGGCCTTCTCCATTCTCTTTGATTTTATGGCAAAATCAACAAAGCTAGCACTTGGAGAAATCAACTAAGGTGATAGGGAAACTACTTCAAGAGTTGGGATCATCACTTAAAGCTTGGATCTTGAAGATCTCTTCTCAAAATTTTAAAGCTCAAATCCGTTCATTGTAAGTATATTCCCCAACTTATTTTGAATTTATGAACATGTTTTCATGCTTATTAGATCCTTGGCATGTTCTAGAAACACTAACAATAATGATAAACTTGCAATTTCCTTTTGTCATATAGATAATTTTTAGACATTTCGGTGGTTGACGGCTTCATTTCCTGTATTGTACTTCCTCCCTTACCAAAAAATATGTGTGACATCAAAACATGCATTCAGATGATTCAGTAATCAGTTCAGTTTAGGGGGAATGCAACTGAAGACCCTAATGCTCACATCAGCAACTTCCTGGAAGTTTGCGGCACTTTCAATTACAACAGAGGAGCTGAAGAAGCAATGAGACTGCAGGTTTTCCCATATTGTTTGAAAGACAGAGCTAAAGCCTGGCTACATTCACTACCAGCAGGTTCCATCACAACTTGGAACACTCTAGCCACCAAATTCCTTGCAAAATATTTTCCACTAGCCAGAACAGCAAAACTGAGGAATGACATCACATCCTTTGTACAAAAAGACTCGAAAACTCTCTACGAAGCTTGGGAACGGTACAAAGATTTACTCTGGAAATGTCCTCACAATGAGATTCCAAAATGGCTTCAAGTCCAAACTTTCTATAATGGACTTTCTGGACTGATGAGAACCACAATTGATGTTGCTTCTGAAGGAGCTTTGATGGCAAAAGGAGAAGATCAAGCCTGAGACTTAATCAAAGAAATGGCCAACAACAATTCCTTGTGGCCAACAAAAAAAAGCATGATCCAAAGAATTACTGGAATTTATGAAGTTGGAGCCAACACAGCATTTAATGCCAAGCTAGATCAGATATACAAATTTATGGAGACTCTCGGTATGGAAGGCAATATTGGAGCCACAAGTTCACCATATTGAGGATCACCAGAACCAAACCAACTTGAAGAGACGGTGAATTATTTCAACAATTTAAACAGACAGGGGAACAATCCATATTCCAACACCTACAACCCATGGTGGAGGAATCATCCCAATTTCTCATGGAGCAACAATTCAGGAAAAAGAACTATCCACCACCCGGATTCCAACAGCAACAGAACAAAGGCTAGGAATAGGCAAATGAACCAGGAATAGCGGAAGTGCTGACTCAGTTAAAAAAATATGATGCAATGTTTCAGAGCCAAGCTGCCTCTATTAAAGCACTGGAGAATCAAATTGGACAACTGGCCAATGCTCAGAGTTACAGACCGCCAGGAAATCTTCCCAGCAACACAGAATCGAATCCAAGGAACCGAGGGAAGGAGCAATGTCAAGCCATTACCTTGAAAAGCGGTACTGAAATCAACAAAGATGTTGGAATCAAGTAAACAATTGAAGAAGTTCCAAAAGAAGCAGAGCAATAGATAGAGGAAAAAGAAGCAAAGGAAAAAGATCAAATCACTCCACCTCCACCTTTTCCTCAGCGTCTTCAGAAAAACAAACTGGACAAACAGATTGCTCGTTTATTGGAGGTTTTCAAAAAACTGCATATCAACATTCCATTCGCATAATCCTTGGAAGAAATACCCAGCTATGTCAAATTCATGAAAGACATTCTTTCACGAAAATGGACATTGGGAGATTACGAGACAGTGGCCTTGACAGAAGAATACAGCGCCATCATTCAGAGGAAACTTCCCCCGAAGTTGAAAGATCTGGTAGTTTCATTGTCTCATGCACCATTGGAGAACATTATATCGGTAAGGCTTTATGTGACTTAGATGCAAGTGTTAATTTGATGCCTTTTTCTATTTACAGGAAACTACAAATTGGAGAAGCAATGCCTACCTCATTTTCTCTGCAACTTGCTGATAGAACACTCGCATTTCCAAGAGGTGTTGTTGAAGATGTACTGGTCAAAGTCGACAAACTCATTCTCCCAGCAGATTTCATTATCCTTGACATGGAAGAAGACAAAGATGTACCTATCATCCTTGGAAGACCATTCTTGGCTACAGGTAGAACTGTGATTGATGTACAAAAAGGAGAACTAACCATGAAAGTTCAGGACCAAGAAATTCCCAAGTGATGAAAAAGAGGAAGAATGTTTCAGAATTGATGTTGTTGATAGTTTCATCCAGGATACTAAGCCACCTCCCACAGACAAACTTGAAGCTTGCATCACCAACATGACTGACAGTGAGCTAGATGCTGAAATCCTGTAATGTATCAACTATCTTGACAAGTCGTTTCGTTCCAAATCGACACCACCAGTTGAAAGCCTAGAACTCCCGAAAAATGAGTGAATCAAGCCTTCGATTGAAGAACCACCGCAGCTAGAGCTGAAGTTACTTCCGAGCCATCTCAGGTATACATTTCTTGGAAACTCTTCTGAATTACATGTTATTATTTATTCTTCACTAACATTGGAGCATGAAGAAAAGTTGCTGAGAGTGTTACGAGAACACAAAAGAGCCATTGGCTGGACTATAGCAAACATTCGAGGCATTAGTCCATCATTTTGCATGCACAAGATTCTGATGAACGATGAGTACAAACTCACAGTGGAGCATCAACGAAGATTAAATCCAATCATGAAGGAGGTCGTGAAGAAAGAAATCATCAAATGGTTGGATGCTGGCATCATTTACCCCATCTCAGACAGGACTTGGGTGAGTCCTATGCAGTGTGTACCAAAGAAATGAGGAATAACTGTAGTCACAAATGAAAAGAACGAGATGATTCCAACAAGAACTCTGACTGGATGGAGAGTTTGTATGGACTATCGGAAACTGAACAAAACAACAAGGAAAGACCATTTTCTGCTGCCATTCATTGATCAGATGTTGGACAGACTGGCGGGACATGAGTTCTATTATTTTCTGGACGGATAATCAGGGTATAATCAGATTTCCATTGCCCTAGAAGATTAAGAGAAGACCACTCTTACATGTCCGTATGGTACTTTTGCATTCCGCAGGATGCCATTTGGACTATGTAATGCTCATGCCACATTCCAACGTTGTATGATGGCCATTTTCTCAGATATGCTGGAATAGAGTATGAAGGTTTTTATGGATGATTTCTCTGTGTTTGGAGACTCTTTTGACCACTGCTTGCAAATTCTTGAACTTGTATTACAAAGATGCGAAGATACCAATCTGGTACTCAATTGGGAGAAATGCCACTTCATGGTGCAGGAAGGCATCGTCATGGGACACCGGATCTCACAAAAGGGAATCGAGGTAGACAAAGTAAATATTGAAACAAATGAAAAATTACCTCCACCAACATCAGTCAAAGGGATTCAGAGCTTTCTCGGACACGCAGGTTTTTACAGGAGATTTATCAAAGACTTCTCAAAGATTACTAAACCTCTGTGCAATCTTTTGGAGATGGATCTGCCTTTCAACTTCACCAAAGAATGCCAGGAAGCTTTTGAGATCCTAAAACAGAAGCTGGTTTCTGCTCCTATCATTGTAGCACCAGACTGGACCCTTCCATTTGAGGTGATGTGTGATGCTAGTGATTTTGTTGTAGGTGCAGTTTTGGGACAACGCAAGGCAAAGATTTTCCACACCATTTATTATTCCAGTAGAACTCTGAATGAAGCTCAACTCAACTACACAACCACTGAAAAGGAGTTGCTCGCAGTTGTGTTCACTTTTGATAAATTCCACTCTTATCTACTGGGTCCTAATGTGGTGGTCTACATAGATCATTCAGCAATCAAATACTTGATCACGAAAAAAGATTCCAAACCCAGATTGATCCGTTGGATACTTCTTCTACAAGAATTTGACGTGGAGATCAGAGACAGAAAAGAGACAGAAAACCAAGTGGCAGATCATTTATCGAGGCTCGAGAATGGAGAAACAGCAGGCAAAGAAACGACAATCAAAGAAACTCTTCCAGATGAACAGCTGTTTGCCATGAAAGAACATGATGCTCCTTGGTATGCTGACTATGTCAACTACATAGTATCGGGAAAATGGCCGTTGGAATGGACAATTCAGCAAAGGAAGAAATTCTTCAAAGATGTTAAACACTATATCTGGGATAAGCCGTACCTGTTCAAATGCTGTGTTGATTAATTATTGAGATGGTGTGTTCAACAGAAGGAGGTCAATAGTGTCTTACAGCACTGTTATTCATCACCATATGGCGGACACTTAAGCAGGAATAAAATTGCAGCCAAAGTCCTATAATCAGATTTATTCTGGCCGACTCTTTTTAAAGATGCTTACTTGTTTTCTCTTCAATCTGACAGGTGCCAGAGAACGGGAAAGATTTCGAGGAGAAATGAAGGACTCCTGCAAAACATTCTGGAATTGGAGATATTCGATGTGTAGGGTATTGATTTTATGGGACCCTTTATGCAATCGTTCGGAAACCTGTACATACTGGTTGCTATAAACTACGTCTCCAAATAGGTTGAAGCAATTGCACTGCCACCCAATGATTCTAAAGTGGTGATCAAATTCCTTAAAAAGAATATTTTCACTCGCTTCGGAACACCTCGGGCTATTATCAGTGATGGTGGCACACATTTCTGCAATAAATATTTCGATGCACTCCTATCAAAATACGGATTTACTCATAAATTTGCCACTGCTTACCACCCACAATCAAAAGGACAGGTTGAAGTTTCAAACAGGGAGATCAAAAGAATCTTGGAAAGAACCGTCGGATCAACAAGGAGGGACTGGTCTATAAAACTGGATGACGCATTATGGGCCTATCGGACAGCTTACAAGACACCCATTGGTATGTCCCTATATCATATGGTGTTTGGGAAAGCGTGCCATCTGCAAGTTGAGGTTGAACAGAAGGCGTACTAGGCACTGAAGAAGTTGAATCTTGATCCACAAGCTGCATAAGAGAAAGGACTTCACCAACTCAACGAATTGGAGGAGTTTCGTCTACAAGCTTATGAGAATGCCAGATTATACAAAGAAAATACCAAGAAACGACATGATCAAAAAATAATGCACAGATATTTGAAACCGAGGCAGCAGATGTTGTTGTACAATTCACGGTTGAAACTTTTCCTTGGAAAGTTGAAATCAAGGTGGTCAGGTCCATTTGTGATCACTCAGGTTTTACCATATGAAGTTGTTGAGTTACTTGATCCCAACACCAAAGAAACATTCAAGGTTAACAGTCAACATGTCAAGCATTACTGGGGAGAATCATTTGAGCGACAAAAAGAAAGTGTCACACTTTCAGATCCAGCCTAACGTTCGAGAAGTCACGTCTAGCTGACGATGTTAAACTTAGCCCTCGCAGAGAGGCAACCCATGCAATTTGTGTATATATTGTGATCTGGTGTGTTTTATTTTTATGTGTTTAATTTTTACAGGTTAAGTCATTTTAGGATGGTAGAAGTTCTCGCAAATCTTCACAAGTAATTTCCTTCTCTCCCTCAAAAGTCTCTGATGAAAGTCTACAAAGCTCGCTTGGAATTGATGAAACTGCCGATGATCAAAGGTATTCCAACTAACATTCGTTGGATTATTGAAGCACGGGTCCGATTGGCAGGTGAGTCTTCGACTCTTTTATTTCACATCTACCAGGTTTAGGAAGAAGCACCTATGTTAAAAAAAGAAGAGCTAAAATAATGGGTGTAGCTATAAATGTGCTCGCATGTTTTGTGATACTCGTTGTCGTTCTTTAGGAATGGTGTCTGATAACCGTGAAGATAAGATTAATTTCATTTGGGATGGCTTGAGTTAGGAGTCTTTGGATGACATATCTAAAACTCTTGAGACGCATCCCAGTGGATATGTATATCACGGAATTCCCATGTTATATACACAATTCCAAAGAGAAAGACAACAGTTAAGTCTTGGGAATCTGACTCAAAAAGACCATGTTTGCCAATTTTTAAGAAAATTGGATGAGAAGCTTGTCCCTGATGTATAGACGTCAATCAAGCCGTAAATTATTGTAAATATTATATCTCTTTGTCTTTTCCTAATAATTGTGATTTGTTTTGTTGTTTTCTTTTATTTTCTCCGACAGGATCCAAACCCTTTTTGACCTTTCACGATTTTATGTTTTGCTACTAATCGTCCTTTGGAAGATACTAGTGCTATTATTACTTACCCCTTTACAGGTGTTATAAATTCAACTCATCTTTGCACTTTTGAAGGCATCCAGATTTGAGAAAATAAACATACATAAAATGGAAGCTACTTCAAGAAGACGAGTTGTAAATATCTGTGTCTTTTGTGGTACTGTTGTTGGTACTAAGCCACAATACGTAGCAGCATCACAGGAATTAGGACGAGTCATAGCTGAGAAGAATATGCACCTAGTATATGGCAGAGGCAGTCTTTGACTAATGGGGATCGTTTCAAAGGTCGTACAGGATGGAGGCTGTCAACTTCAGGGAATCATCCCAAAACCCTTGGCAGAGGCGGATCTTATAGGATCATCAAACGGAGAAGAACTGATCGTGCCAGGTATGTCTGAACGACTGGTGGAAATGATTAACCATGCTGATGCTTTTTTTGCTTTGCCAGGTGATTTGGGTACGTTGGAGGAGATTTTTACAGTGCTATCTTGGGCGAACTTGAACATACCAATTGGATTGTTCAACACAGATGGATTTTTTGATTTTATTTGTGTATTTCTTGATGATGCCCGGAGAATTGGGTTCATGTCAAAACCTTTAAAAGAACTGCTCTTCACTGCCAGAATTGCCCATGATTTAATTGACCAAATATTAGCCTATGAACCACAAATTGACCCTATCATTTCCAAGATAAAATGGTCTGATGATGATCGTGGTAAGAAGCGTCGGATAAATCTGGATCTTAACCTTTAAATTTCCCATTTAGATGTAGAATTTCAGCTAACCAGGTACTATCTTCTGAACTCAGCTTCTACTTTTTAAGACATTGGGGACATTGTCTTATTTAGGTTTGGAGCTGGGGAATAGTTGATTAGTATCTTGTTTGTATGTTATTTGTATGTTGTTTTTAGGTCAAAATATTTCAAAAAATACAAAAAAAATTTAAAAATTTTACAAAAATCAAAAAAATATTTTGTGGTTTTGTGTTTTTAACTTGATTAATCGGGTGAAATTGGTGTGAGATAGCTGTGTAAGGAGTTTCCACTCCTGAGACGTATCTCAAACCTATTTCGGAACAAGTTAATTATTGTTTATTTCCTTTTAAATTATTTAATTTGTGAATTCTCCATAAAACTCACTAAAATGGATCTTTATATGCTCAGTTGACATGTATTATCAACATGCATGGTAACATACGGACATGAGCTGTAATTGAAAAGCTTGTAATATTCAGTGCTCTAGTTTAATTGGAGGAAGCATCTCAAAAAGCGATGGGATTAAAAAAAAAACGTCTGAGATCCGAGTTATTAACACCTAGTGACCTAAAGCAAACTGGTTTAGGAGTCACTGGCCCAAATCTCGCTACATGGAACAAGGATGTTGCAAAAATATATATATCGGAAGTCTGAGTAATTAAGTCCGTATGGGTATTTTAACACCCAGTGCCCTAAAGCCAACTAGTTTGGGAGTCACTGACCCAAAGCTCGCTACATAGACAGAAGATATTGTATATAAATAAAAAAAATCAAAAAGAAAGAAAAAATCAGAAAAATTATTCCATTGCTGCTAAAAGGTGTGAATTCTGATAAAACTTTAGGACAAAAATATTACTTTCTTCTCAACTGCACTTGTAACTGTTGTGGTCAAAAATGAGTTGATTAATATTTTGTTAACTGTGTATATGGAGAATGGTAAATATAATCGGAGAATTTACATATTAAGTAATTTAGAAAGAAAGAAAACAACTAGTAACTTGGAGTAGAAGTTTCACCTGCTTAATCACTAACTTCTTTATTCTATTTTCTCTTGTCTTTTTGCTTTTGTATGCATTAGTTTTACTATCTTTTTACTTTTGTAAAATGTTTGTGGGTATCGTTGCTGTAAACCCTCACGAGACTACAACTCGTCCACTAGGGACACTTAGGGGTTTAAAAGCTTGTTGCATACGCTAAATGCAACCATGATCCATAGGAAAGTGGCTTAGCTTAATTTTATTTTTATGTTATTTTATTTTATGTTTTGCTCGAGGACTAGCAAAATGTTAGGTTTGGGGGTGTGATGAGTGGTAAATATATCACTATTTCCCACTCATTTGACCTAATATTTTATATAGATTCTTGAGCTTTGTGAATATTTTGATGTGTTTTGTGTTATTTTACAGTTAAATAAAGTTTCAGGACATACTGGAGGTGATTTGGGGACAAAACAGTGAAAAAGGACAGCAAAGGTCAAAATCATGATTTGGCAAGTCGCACCACGCTCCACGCGTCGCGACGTCTAACGTGCGCCAGCCTCTGCTAACTTGCGCCGCTTCATGCTAAAATATGTCGTGCCACGTGTCAAAATCTGAGAAGTCTACTAACATGCGCTGTATGCTAACGTGCGCATGCCACATGTCAACATCAGAGGAGATCTGCTAGCGTGTACCGTGCCACGAGTCATCATCCTATGGTGCCGACAATCGCCATCGCCATGTGTCGCGAATGTGTCATCCACGTAGATGTCCACATCAGCAACATGCCAAGTCAATGTGCCATGTCATCGCCATGTCATCATCATCCAATCATTGCATCCCACGTGTCGCAATCTTATGTGTCGACAATCCACATCGCCACGTCATTGCCACGTCAACACAATCATTCAGCTCTCAGCCACCTCTGCCATGTGTCACCTTATCACCTTATCCACTTGCCACTTGTCGAACTCTCCGCAAGCCACGTCGTAAATCGCGCGCGTCTCGTCGCGTAAGGAGTTTACGTCGTGACGCGCAGGGCTTATCGACGCCTATAAATTCAGCTTGAGATTTCAATTTCAGATGTACCTTCCTCTCTGTAATTATCTGAGTAAATAAGAAGTTTGTATATAGTTTTCTTTAAATTTCAATTTTGTAATTAATTTTATTTACTTTATGTAATAGTAATTTACTTTCTTTACTTTTTTCAGTTTTTACTATTTAATTATGAGGAGGTAACTTCCCCCTGCTAGGGTGGAAGGTAAAACTTTTATTACTGCTATTTAGATTAATCTCCCTTAATTATAATATATTTACTATTTAAAATTTGATTTAACAAGGATACCGTTATATTGGTCGGTTAGTAATTAATTATAAACTGGTTTTAACCTGACTAAGCATGGATATCGCCTGGTTGATCGGTTGGTAATTACCGCCTATATGGCTGGTTTATGAAAAATAATGATACCACCTTTATGGTCGGTTGGACTTACTTTGACTTAATAAGGTTACCGCCTATATGGCTGGTTGGTAATATCACACAAGTTAATATATTATAATAAAGGAGATATCTAAAACAGTAGTGATAAAAGTAGATCCTCTAGCCCTAACATTTTCTTTTATTGTATTTTTCTTTATTTACTTTCCAGCATTTTACTTTTAAATATTTTACTTTATGTCTTTTTTTAAGTTGTTACTAGCCTTAGATATGAGTCGTAGCTAAGTCCGTTATCTGGGGTTATGATGAAATCCAATATCACCGGTTTATAAGGGGTTATTTTATAATTTGGGTAATATAAATGTTTATTTATTAAGTCTTAAGCTTATGCTTCTTGTTAACTGGCCATTAATAAGATTGATCTGATAAAATTAAAATAAACATGACAAAGGAATTTTAGGTTTCAGCCTTAGACTTAATAGCCAATGATCTTCCTTGAGGATAAATAACCCTTTAATAGATTTTCTTACATGATAGACATATACCCGTCGGGCGGGGGTAACCACAATTGGAACTTAGTCTTAATGAATCCAGGTAATTTGATTGACAAAGACATATGATTTAATTGGGTTACACTGGGTATTTGCATCCGACCATCGATAAAGGCTTTTGCAGAATTTCATGTTCCAGGTTAGTAAACCAATATATTACACTAATATGAAATAACCACTTCATATTTAAAAGATATTGGAAGAAATCACAACACTGGATAGTTTTATAAATTTGAATTTTCGTCAACCTACTTTCGGGCAATTTTATTTACTTGTTTTTAAGTTTAAAGTCATCACCCAGTCAATCAATCAATCTGTTAGATACTAGTAATCATTTGGCCTCATAAAAATTAATAGCTTAGGTTTTAAGTCCTCGTTGGATCGATACTTTTTATACTACTTGAACGATACGTGCGCTTGAGTTATAGCGTGTGATTTCACACCGGTCAAGTTTTTGGCGTCGTTGCCGGGGACTTATTTATCTTTCACTATTATTTTTGAGGTTAGATACTTTACTAGTATCTAATTTCTTTTTACTTATTGTTTTTTCTTTCTTGTGTTTCAGGTTCTCAGAAACTACATGAGACGAACCAAAAGCTTTGAACTCCGACTGCTTGACCCAGAGATTGAAAGAACCAACAGACAGTTGAGAAGGGAAAGGTGAGAAGGCCAAGAAGCAATTGTTAACATGGAACCTGAACCTTTGGAAGTTGTACCACCAATACCCATTCGAGACAGAACCATTTCGGTGGTTGACGGCTTCATTTCCTGTATTGTACTTCCTCCCTTACAGCAAATGCGTGTGACATCAAAACATGCATTCAGATGATTCAGCAATCAGTTCAGTTTGGGGGGGGGGAATGCAACTGAAGACTCTAATGCTCACATCGGCAACTTCCTGGAAGTTTGCGGCACTTTCAATTACAACCGAGGAGCTGAAGAAGCAATGAGACTGTGGATTTTCCCATATTCTTTGAAAAACAGAGCTAAAGCCTGGCTACATCCACTACCAGTAGGTTCCATCACAACTTGGAACACTCGAGCCACCAAATTCCTTGCAAAGTATTTTCCACCAGCCAGAACAGCGAAACAGAGGAATGCCATCACATCCTTTGTACAACAAGACTTGGAAACTCTCTACGAAGCTTGGGAAAGGTACAAAGATTTGCTCCACAAATGTCCTCACCATGAGATTCCAAAATGGCTTCAAGTCCAAAATTTCTATAATGGACTTTCTGGACTGATGAGAACCATAATTGATGTTGCTGCTGAAGGAGATTTGATGGCAAAAGGAGAAGATCAAATATGGGACTTAATCGAAGAAGTGGCCAACAACAATTCCTTGTGGCCAACAGAAAGAAGCATGATCCAGAGAATTGCTGGAATTTATGAAGTTGGAGCCAACACAGCAGTTAATGCCAAGCTAGATCAGATATGCAAATTCATAGAGACTCTTGGTATGTAAGGCAGTATTGGAGCCACAAGTTCACCATATGGAGGAGCACGAGAACCAAACCAACTTGAAGAGACGGTGAATTATTTCAACAATTTCAACAGACAGGGGAATAATCCATATTCCAACACCTCCAACCCAAGGTGGAGGAATTATCTCAATTTCTCATGGAGCAACAATTCAGGACAAAAGAACTATCCACCACCTGGATTCCAACAGCAACAGAACAAAGGCTAGGAGCAGGCAAATGAACCAGGAATAACGGAAGTGCTGACTCAGTTAAAAAAATATGATGCTATGTTTCAGAGCCAATCTGCCTCTATTAAAGCACTGGAGAATCAAATTGGAAAACTGGCCAATGCTTAGAGTTACAGACCGCCAGGAAATCTTCCCAGCAACACAGAACCGAATCCAAGGAACCGAGGGTAGGAGCAATGTCAAGCCATTACCTTGAAAAGCGGTACTGAGATCAACAAAGATGTTGGAATCAAGGCAATAATTGAAGAAGTTGAAAAAGAAACAGAGCAACAGATGGAGGAAAAAGAAGAAAAGGAAAAAGATCAAATCACTCCACCTCCACATTTTCCTCAGCGTCTTCAGAAAAACAAACAGGACAAACATTTTGCTCATTTCTTGGAGGTTTTCAAAAAGCTGCATATCAACATTCCATTTGCAGAAGCCTTGGAAGAAATGCCTAGCTATGTCAAATTCATGAAAGATATTCTTTCACGAAAATGGAGATCGGGAGATTACGAGACAGTGGCATTGATAGAAGAATACATCGCCATCATTCAGAGGAAACTTCCCATGAAATTGAAAGATCCTGGCAGTTTCATTATCCCATGCACCATTGGAGAACATTATATCGGTAAGTGTTTATATGACTTAGGTGCAAGTGTTAATTTGATGCCTTTTCTATTTACAGGAAACTGCAAATTGGAGAAGCAATGCCTACCTCAGTTTCTCTGTAACTTGCTGATAGAACACTCGCATTTCCAAGAGGTGTTGTTGAAGACGTACTGGTCAAAGTCGACAAACTCATTCTCCCAGCAGATTTCATTATCCTTGACATGGAAGAAGACAAAGATATACCTATCATCCTTGGAAGACCATTCTTGGGTACAGGTAGAACTGTGATTGATGTACAAAAATGAGAACTAACCATGAAAGTTCTGGACCAAGAAGTTACCTTTAATGTTTTCAAAGCCATGAAATTCCCAAGTGATGAAAAAGAGGAAGAATGTTTCAGAATTGATATTGTTGATAGTATCATCCAGGATACTGAGCCACCTCCCACAGACAAACTTGATGCTTGCATCACTAACATAACTGACGGCGAGCTAGATGCTGAAATCCTGTAATGTATCAACTATCTTGACAAGCCGTTTCGTTTCAAATCGACACCACCAGTTGAAAGCCTAGAACTCCCGAAAAAAGATCGAATCAAACCTTCGATTGAAGAACCACCGTAGCTGGAGCTGAAGTTACTTCTGAGCCATCTCAGGTATGTATTTCTTGGAAACTCTTCTGAATTACATGTTATTATTTCTTCTTCACTAATATTGGAGCAGAAAGAAAAGTTGTTGAGAGTGTTATGAGAACACACAAGAGCCATTGGCTGGACTATAGCAGACATTCGAGGCGTTAGTCCATCATTTTGCATGCACAAGATTCTGATGAACAATGAGTATAAACCCACAGTGGAGCATCAACGAAGATTAAATCCAATCATGAAGGAGGTAGTGAAGAAAGAAATCATCAAATGGTTGGATGCTGGCTTCATTTACCCCATCTCAGACAGTACTTGGGTGAGTCCTATGCAGTGTGTACCAAAGAAAAGAGGAATAACTATAGTCACAAATGAAAAGAACGAGCTGATTCCAACAAGAACTGTGACTGGATGGAGAGTTTGTATGGACTACCGAAAACTAAACAAAGGAACTAGGAAAGACCATTTTCCGCTACCATTCATTGATCAGATGCTGGATAGACTGGCGGGACATGAGTTCTATTGTTTTCTAGATGGATACTCGGGGTACAATCAGATTACCATCGCCCCAGAAGATCAGAAGAAGACCATTTTTACATGTCCGTATGGTACTTTTGAATTCTGCAGGATGCCATTTGGACTATGTAATGCTCCTGCCACATTCCAACGTTGTATGATGGCCATTTTCTCAGATATACTGGAACAGAGTATGAAGGTTTTTATGGATGATTTCTCTGTGTTTGGAGACTCGTTTGACCACTGCTTGCAAAATCTGGAACATGTATTACAAAGATACGAAGATACCAACCTGGTATTCAACTAGGAGAAATGTCACTTCATGGTGTAGGAAGGCATCGTCCTGGGACACCGGATCTCACAAAAGGGAATCGATGTAGACAAAGCAAAGATTGAAACAATTGAAAAATTACCTTCGCCAACATCAGTCAAAGGGATTCGAAGCTTTCTCGAACATACAGGTTTTTACAGGAGATTTATTAAGGACTTCTCAAAGATTACTAAACTATTGTGAAATCTTTTGGAGAAGGACGTGCCTTTCAACTTCACTAAAAAATGCCAGGAATCTTTTGAGATCCTAAAACAGAAGCTGGTTTCTGCTCATATTATTGTAGCACCAGGCTGGACCCTTCCGTTTGAGGTGATGTGCGATGCTAGTGATTTTACTGTAGGTGTAATTTTGGGACAACGCAAGGCAAAGATTTTCCACACCATTTATTATTCCAGTAGAACTCTGAATGAAGCTCAAATCAACTACACAACCACTGAAAAGGAGTTGCTCGCAGTTGTGTTCGCTTTTGATAAATTCCGCTCTTATCTGCTGGGTCCCAAAGTGGTGGTCTACATAGATCATTCGGCAATCAAATACTTGATCACGAAGAAAGATGCCAAACCCAGATTGATCCGTTGGATACTTCTTCTACAAGAATTTGACGTGGAGATCAGAGACAGGAAAGGGACAAAAACCAAGTGGCATATCATTTATCGAGGCTCGAGAATGGAGAAACAGTTGGCAAAAAACTGACAATCAAAGAAACTATTCCAGATGAATAGCTGTTTGCCATGAAATAGCATGATGCTCTTTGGTATGTTGACTATGTCAACTACATAGTATTGGGAAAATGGCCGTTGGAATGAACAACTCAGCAAAGGAAGAAATTCTTCAATGAAGTCAAACACTATGAAAGGGATGAGCTGTACCTGTTCAAACGCTGTGCTAATCAATTATTGAGACAGTGTGTTCCACATGAGGATGTCAATAGTATCTTGCATCACTGTCATTCATCACCATACGACGGACACTTTAGCGGGAATAAAACTGCAGCCAAAGTCCTACAATTAGGTTTGTTCTGGCCCACTCTTTTTAAAGATGCTTACTTGTTTTCTCTTCAATGTGACAGGTGCCAAAGAACCGGAAATATTTCGAGGAGAAATGAAGGACCACTGCAAAACATTCTGGAATTGGAGATATTCAATGTGTAGGGTATTTATTTTATGGGACCCTTTGTGCCATCGTTCGGAAACCTGTACATACTGGTTGCTGTAGACTACATCTCCAAATGGGTTGAAGCCATTGTACTGCCATCCAATGATTCTAAAGTGGTGATCAAATACCTTAAAAACAATATTTTCACTCGCTTTAGAACACCTCGGGCTATTATCAATGACGGTGGCACACATTTCTGCAATATATATTTCGATGCACTCCTATCCAAATACGGAGTTACTCATAAAGTTGCCACTGCTTACCACCCACAGTCAAACGGACAGGTTGAAGTTTCAAACAGGGAGATGAAAAGAATCTTGGAAAGAACTATCGGATCAACAAGGAGGGACTGGTCTATAAAACTGGATGACGCATTATGGGCCTATCATATAGCTAACAAGACACCCATTGGTATGTCCCAATATCATATAGTATTTGGGAAAGCGTTCCAGCTGCCAGTTGAGCTTGAACACAAGGCGTACTGGGCACTGAAGAAGTTGAATCTTGATCCACAAGCTGTATGAGAGAAATGACCTCACCAACTCAATGAATTGGATGAGTTTCATCAACAAGCTTATGAGAATGCCTGATTATATAAAGAAAAGACCGAGAAATGGCATGATCGAAAAATAGTGCACATATATTTGAAACCGAGGCAGCAGGTGTTGTTGTACAATTCACGGTTGAAATTTTTCCCTGGAAAGTTGAAATCAAGGTGGTCAGGTCCATTTGTGATCACTCAGGTTTTACCATATAGAGCTGTTGAGTTACTTGATCCCAACACCAACGAAAAATTCAAGGTTAACAGTCAGCGTGTCAAGCACTACTAGGGAGAATCATTTGAGCGACAAAAAGAAAGTGTCACACTTTCAGATCCAGCCTAACATTCGAGAAGTCACGTCTAGCTGACGACGTTAAGCTTAGCGCTCATAGGGAGGCAACCCATGCAATTTGTGTATATATTATGATCTGGTGTGTTTTATTTTTGTGTGTTTAATTTTTGCAGGTTAAGTCATTTCAGGATAGAAGAAGTTCTCGCAAATCTTCATAAGCAATTGCCTTCTCTCCCTCAAAAATCTCTGATGAAAGTCTATAAAGCTCGCTTGGAACAGATGAGACTACTGATGATCAAAGGTATTCCAACTGACATTTGTTGGATTATTGAAGCACGTGTGTGATTGGCAGGTGAGTCTTCTGACTCTTTTATTTCACATCTACCAGGTTTAGGAAGAAGCACCTATGCTAAAAAGAGAAGAGCTAAAAGAATGGGTGTAAATTAAGAAAATTGGATGAGAAGCTTGTCCTTGACGCATAGACGTCAATCAAGCCGTAAATTATTGTAAATATTATATCTCTTTGTCTTTTCCTAATAATTGTGATTTGTTTTGTTGTTTTATTTTATTTTCTCCGATAGGATCCAGACCATTTTTGACCGTTCACGATTTACTGTTTTGCTACTAATTGTCCTATGGAAAATACTAGTGTTATTATTACTCACCTATTTTCAGGTGTTATAAATTCAACTCATCTTTGCACTTTTGAAGGCATCCAGATTTGAGAAAAGAAACATACATAAAATGGAAGCTACTTCAAGAAGACGAGTTGTAAATATATGTGTCTTTTGTGGTACTAGTGTTGGTACTAAGCTACAATACGTAGCAGTAGCACATGAATTGGGACGAGTCACAACTGAGAAGAATATGCACCTAGTATATGGCGGATGCAGTCTTGGACTAATGGGGATCGTTTCAAAGGCCGTACAGAATGGAGGCAGTCAAGTTCTGGGAATCATCCCAAAACCCTTGGCAGAGGCGGATCTTATAGGATCATCAAACGGAGAAGAATTGATCGTGCCAGGTATGTCTGAACGACTGGTGGAAATGATTAACAGTGCTGATGCTTTTATTGCTTTGCCAGGTGGTTTGGGTACGTTGGAGGAGATTTTTACAGTGCTATCTTGGGAGAACTTGAACATACACCATAAAACAATTGGATTGTTCAACACAGATGGATTTTTTGATTTTATTTGTGTATTTCTTGATGATGCCCGAAGAATTGGGTTCGTGTCAAAACCTTTAAAAGAACTCCTCTTCACTGCCAGAACATCCCATGATTTAATTGACCAAATCTTAGCCTATGAACTACAGATTGACCCTATCCTTTCCAAGATAAAATGGTCTGATGATGATTGTGGTGAGAAGCGTCGGATAAATCTGGATCTTAACCTTTAAATTTTCCATTTAGATGTAGAATTTCAACTAACCAGGTTCTATCTTCTGAACTCAGCTTCTACTTTTTAAGACATTGGGGACATTGTCTCATTTAGGTTTGGGGGTGGGGAATAGTTGATTAGTATCTTGTTTGTATGTTATTTGTATGTTGTTTTTAGTCCAAAATTTTTCGAAAAATACAAAAAAATTGAAAATTTTTACAAAAATCAAAAAATATTTTGTGTTTTTAACTTGATTAATCGGGTGAAATTGGTGTGAGATAGCTGTGTAAGGAGTTTCCACTCCTGAAATGTATCTCAAACCTATTTCGGAACAAGTTAATTATTGTTTATTTCATTTTAAATTATTTAATTTGTGAATTCTCCATAAAACTCACTAAAATGGATCTTCATATGCTCAGTTGACATGTATTATCAACATGCATGGTAACATACAGACATGAGCTGTAATTGAAAAGTTTATAATATTCAGTGCTCTAGTTTAATTGGAGGAAGCATCTCAAAAAGCGATGGGATAAAAAAAAAGGCTAAGATCCGAGTTATTAACACTTAGTGCCCTAAAGCCAACTGGTTTGGGAGTCACTGGCCCAAAGCTCGCTACATAGATCAAGGATATTGCAAAAATATATATATCGGAAGTCTGAGTAATTTAGTCTGTAGGGGTGTCTTAAAACCTAGTGCCATAAAGCCAACTGATTTGGGAGTCACTAACCTAAAGCTCGCTACATAGACAGAAGATATTGTATATAAATAAAAAAAAAATCAAAAAGAAAGAAAAAATCAGAAAAATCAGAAAAATTATTCCATTGCTGTAAAAGGTGTGAATTCTGATAAAACTTTAGGACAAAAATTTTACTTTCTTCTCAACTGCACTTGTAACTGTTGTGGGCAAAAATAAGTTGATTATATTTTGTTAACTGTGTATATGGAGAATGGTAAATATAATCGGAGAATTTACATATTCAGTAATTTAGAAAGAAAGAAAACAACTAGTAACTTGGAGTAGAAGTTTCACCTGCTTAATCACTAACTTCTCTATTCTCTTTTCTCTTGTCTTTTTGTTTTTGTGTGCATTAGTTTTACTATCATTTAACTTTTGTAAAATGTTTGTGGGTATCGTTGCTGTAAACCCTCACGAGACTACAACTCGTCCACTAGGGACACCTAGGGGTTTAAAGGCTTGTTGCATACGCTAAATGCAACCGTGATCCATAGGAAAGTGGCTTAGCTTAATTTTATTTTTATGTTATTTTATTTTGTGTTTTGCTCGAGGACTAGCAAAATGTTAGGTTTGGGGGTGTGATGAGTGGTAAATATATCACTATTTCCCACTCATTTGACCTAATATTTTATATAGATTCTTGAGCTTTGTGAATATTTTGATGTGTTTTGTGTTATTTTGCAGTTAAATAAAGTTTCAGGACATACTGGAGGTGATTTGGGGCCAAAACAGTGAAAAATGATAGCAAAGGGCAAAACATCATTTGGCACGTCGCGCCGCACTCCATGCATCGCGACGCCTAACGTTCGCCAGCTTGTGCTAACTTGCACCGCTTCATGCTAAAATATGTCGTGCCACGTGTCAAAATCTGAGAAGTCTGCTAACATACGCCGGATGCTAACGTGTGCATGCCACGTGTCAACATCAGAGGAGATATGCTAACGTGTTGGGAAAGGGCCGCGAGTGCGCAGCGGAAAATCAAAATTATTATGCCGCTTTCCCTTTGCTCAATACCCATTTGTTTTGATTATTCTACAAGCCTAGGCATGTTACTATATATTCTAAGCATAAAACTCATAAAACATGCAAAGAACATAAACCAAAACATGCTAACTATCATAAGAACTCTAATTAAAATAAAGAAAGAAAAAGACTTACTTGAACCATAGACTCCTCCAGTCATCCCTCCAATCTACAAGCTTTTCTCGAACTCAGTAAGCTCTTCCACGTTCCAAAGAGGCACCCAAGTGTGTGACCTCCAAATATGCACACACCAAAGCCAAAACTTAACGGCAAGACTACGCCTTGAATGCACGGGTATTTTGCCCTTGGTGCTAGCCTAGGCAAATACCTCAAAACTTTTAACTCGAGGTTCCTCTAGTCAATTAGACTTAAGGATTCTCCAAATCAGTGGCTTACTCTTAAACTTTAGAGTTGCTCACTTATATAAACCCAAGATATGAAAGATTTTGGTGTAGCAAATTTGTAAAGAATTCTTTGGGTTTATATAGTGCTCCAAAGACAACAAAATTAATTAAGAATCCGATGTGGGATAAAAGCTAAATTAATCTTAGCCATTGGATCTTAATTTAGTTGTTAATGAGATTATAAAACCCTAATAAGAGTTTGAGCCGAATTGGAATTCAAAACGAATAACAAAATTTTTTTTTACTATTCACGTGAATATTATTTTTTTTTTTTAATTCCAATTCCCAAAGTGCTCCTATTGTCATTCACCAATCCCAAAGCCAATATGGATTCTCATAAATGATCTGTTCAATAATTAAACACAATGAACCATTTATGAACAAATCCTACATCAATCATATATGCTGTTATATTTGTACTATGCACTGTTAACCATTGATTTCGACTTTGTTGTGTGTGACCATTTGGGTTCCCCTCAAGTTGGACATGAAATGAATCGTGATAATTTAATCCAACATAAATTATCCTCTGATCAGATGGTCGTTCGATTTCATTGACCGAGGTTGACATCTAGCAACATGCCAAGGCCCCAAATGAGAAGGAAAGATATATATATAAATTTTGTATGCGATTTACATATGATACGGTCCATCGCCTCACTGTATCCCCACCTATTGACCTAGGGTACGGAAAATGTCTACCCATATGGTCAAAGGTATGATGTTGAAAGTGTCATGAATCGTGCTAACCCAAGAATCTCACATGATTCTTCCGTTGTGGCCACAGTCTCAAGCACTGATCACACATATCAACCCGCGAACTGGAATATTACTCTTATAAGAAAATATTATCCGAGAGAGTGGTGATTCTCTGTTGTATCTTTACAAACTTCATGTGTTTCAATAAATGACCCAATCATACCCTAATGACCAGATCTTTTGTACCGGGGAAGGAGAATGTCAAAGTTATTTGATCTACACATAAGATTGTAAAGACCTCAAGTTAAAGGACTAGTCATATAATCGATACATGAAAGTTCTCACAGACACATGGGATAAACACTCCATATGAAAACTTTCGGCGGTGAGTTCGATGAACACGAGAAACTCATGCATTCATGTGATACACCAAGCGGACGGATCTCCGCTAGTAGCCTATGAGATCGGATACCCCACTTAAGGGTGGATTATATCATCATGCTAGTCTCTCCGCTTTGTGAACGCCCAGATTATTCACAAAACTATGACTAGGAACATTTAAGAGTAATGATTCTCATAAGGCGTGGAAGTCATCATCTTATCACTCCAAGGGCTTTCTTACAGTGTTGATGATTCATATAAGTTATGTAAGACACGTATAATAAAGAATGCCATTTTATTAATTAATGAAAATATTACAAATACATGTACATATATCTCATCCACAAGTTGGGTATAGGGCATATCCCTAACAATCTCCCACTTACACTATAGCCAACTAGTATGAATCTGGAAACCATACTCTCGGGTGGGCCTATCATGCTTTTCTTGAGTTAGCCCTTTAGTCAGGGAATCTGCAAGATTATCTTCTGTGGGTATTTTCTCTATAATAACTTCTTTTCTCTCAACAATCTCCTGATGAGATGAAATCGCCTGAGTACATGCTTGGATTTCTGGTGGGACCTTGGTTCCTTTGATTGAGTAATGGCGCCCGTGTTGTCACAGTACATCGTGACGCCATTTTTTATCGCTGGAAGCACTTCCAACTCCGTGATGAACTTCTTCATCCAGGCTGCTTCTTTAGCTGCCTCAGATGCTGCAATATACTCGGCTTCAGTGGTGGAGTCCACTGTAGTTGACTGCTTTGAGCTTTTCCAACTTACAGCACCGCCATTTAAAGTAAACAGATATCCTGTTTGCGATCTACTGTCATCCCTATCGGTCTGAAAGCTCGCATCACAGTAACCAATGACTTTCATCTCAGAACAATCTCCGTATGTCAAAAACACATCCTTAGTTCTTCTCAGATACTTGAGGATTTTTTTGACAACTGCCCAGTGTTGCTCACCAGGATTTTCCTGATACCTACTCGTTATGCTAAGAGCATAAGAGACATCAGGTCTTGTATATATCATGGCGTACATGATCGATCCTATTGCTGAAGCATAATGGATCCTACTCATATGCTCCCTATCTGAAGGAGTATGTGCACATTGCTCCTTAGATAATTTGATTCCATGACAAGTAGGTAAATTACCTCTTTTAGAATCTTCCATTTTGAATCTTTTCAAAACTTTATCTATGTACGTAGATTTAGAAAGTTCTAACAACCTCTTAGATCTATTATGATAGATCTTAATGTCAAGGATGTAGGCTTCTTCTCCCAAATATTTCATGGAGAAATTCTGAGATAACCATTGATTGATGGCTTGCATCATTGGAATATCATTCCTGATGATTAATATGTCATCGACATATAATACAAGAAATACAACAGCACTCCCACTACTTTTCCTGTAAACACAAGGCTCGTCTACATTTTTTATGAAGTTAAATTCTTTGATTGTCTCATCAAATCATATATTCCAACTTCTGGAGGCTTGCTTGAGTCCATAAATGGATCATTTAAGCTTGCATACTTTATTATGATCATCCTTAGATGCAAACCCCTCAGGTTGTGTCATATAGACTTCCTCTACGAGGTTCCCATTAAGGAAAGCTGTTTTGACATCCATCTGCCAAATCTCATAATCAAAGTGTGCAGCTAGTGCTAGTAAAATTCGAATGGACTTTATCATTGCAACAGGCGAGAAGGTTTCGTCATAGTCAATTCCTTGGATTTGTCTATGACCTTTCACCACCAACCTAGCCTTATCGGTTTGGATGTTGCCTTCTGCATCAGTTTACGTTTGTAAATCCACTTGTAGCCTATGGGTTTTATCCCTTCAGGTGCATCTACCAAGTCCCAGACTTGATTATGATACATAGAGTCTATTTCGGATTTCATGGCCTCAAGCCACTTGACTGAATCAATGTCACGCATTGCTTCGTCATAACTGGTGGGATCTTCATTATCAATGACATGATCATGTTCCTCATCAATATGGAAACTATATCTTTCAGGCTCATGTCTTTCTCTACCCGAACTTCTGAGTTCATGACCTTGTGGTTGTTCCATCACTGCCCTTTTGAGGGGCCTGAGATTTAGTTCTAAGTTAGTTTGTTCTTCTCGTACCTCATCGAGGTCAATTCCACTCCCACTATATTTCTTGAGAAGGAATTCATTCTCTAGAAATTTAGCATTTCGTGAGATAAATGTTTTTTTGTTCATTTGGGACGTAGAACACGTATGCTCTTGAGTTCAAGGCATATCCTACAAACTTACATTTAACTGCCCTATCATCCAATTTGTTAGTTTGTGTGAGCTTGACATATGTGTCACATCCCCATACTCTTAGATAACTAAGATTATGACGTTTCCCAAACCATAACTCATATGGTGTTTGACTAACAGTCTTGGAAGGAACTTGGTTTAGTAGTAGTGTTGCAGTTTCTAAAGCAAGACCCCAAAATGAAAGAGGTAGGTCCATGCATGGCATCATTGATCGGACCATATCTAATAATGTCCGATTTCTCCTTTCGGAGACCCCATTATGCTGTGCAGTTCCCAGAGGAGTCCACTGGGAAACATTGTCATTTTCTCTCAAGTAATCTTGAAATTCATTGCTTAAGTATTCACCACCTCGGTCAGACCTTAGTGACTTAATACTTTTATTAAGCTGTTTTTCTACTTCAGCCTTGAAGTCTTTGAATTTCTCAAAGGCTTCAGATTTGTACTGTTGGACAGTTATGACCCATAGCATAACTATTTGTACATATCATGGTGTTGTTGTACAAATTAACTATGTGACAAAGGAAATTGCTCTTTTATCATTTGTAATTAGATTACCAAGATGTATAAATGATGAAAGGTCCATATGATTAGTTCCGGATTGATAAGATATGAGATAGTATCAATCCATAAAGGTTTAATCATTAAATATCCCTAGTCTTAGTATTATCGAGATTGGACATCGATAATGCAGAATAGACTAGTATTGCACTTTTGCGTGTTATGGGAGCATAACGGCATAGTTCTCATATATTTGGGTATAAGATACTCATGCAAGTGTGATAGGAGGTTGTATTTACCGATGGTACGGAAACAGCTTCGCTCTGGATAGACCCATCGGAATTCCATTGGTAGTATGACTATGTGTCTATGGAAGTCCGAATCAGGGTAGGTGTATTTGGTCTTAACCTGAGACTTGCACCGCTAATACTTGTGACAATCAATATACTTTGGTTTTGGTCGTCCAGGGCTTTAACCGGTTCTGTGTACGCCTCTTCTGGGTATATTGAGAATCATAGTGTATTGGGTGTGATGTCGAGATGGAAGTATCACTCCAGTCATAGTGGAGATGATGATCACGTAGGATACGGAACTTGTTCTCTTATATGCTGCAGCTATCAGGATATTATAACTAGGTCATGTTTATCCGATTATAGAGACTAGTTACCAGAGATATGATATGTGCTTCGTATGAGGCAGACACATTTCCAGCCCTAGGCCTTGCACGTGACATCTGATGCTGGATCGTAATACGCAATATTACGTATACTACGCCTGATATAGATCACATATTCCAGTAAGAATATTTCTGGAGAATTGGGTAGGCATGATGCTTTGCTAGAAGCCAACCATGTCTTGTAAATCGGTAAAAATGTAGTACTAGGTACTTACGTGTTCGGATAGTCCGATGACCGGATTTACTGCCAACATATCCGGGGATCTCATGGGTCGATTCTCGAAGATTCACTGATGACATATGACTCACACTTTATTAATCTGGGATTAATTAGATGAGAGAGAAAATTAATCTGTGATTAATTACGGAGATATTTTATCTGGGATAAAATATTAATTAAAGAGAGAATATGATTAATTTGGAATTAATCGATAAAATAATATATTCGATATATTATACGAAATTGGATTTCGACGTGGAATTAAAATTAGATTTTAATTCGAGAGAACGAGTTAATTTAGAATTAATTCGTTAGCGATGTGAATAGTAATTTTTCTAGGCATAATTATTTAATTACGTCGCAACGGAAAATTCGTTAATTTAGAATTAGCGAACCCGAGCCTTGGAGTGTTTGCAGGCGCACTCGCATTTCGAATTCAAGTGCGGCCACAAGTCACATCACGCGTCACATCACATCACACATCATTCAAGTGATGAATGTCTTGTTACTTTGAGTGATTGACATGCAGTCACTATTCATGAAAGAAGTGGTTGTGAGGCATTAAATGAGATTTTGGCTCCAAAAATTTGGTTTGACTTTTGGAAATGATATACCAAATTTTTTAAAGCTTTTTCATTAACTATTTTTAGAAAACAAAATAAGAAAATACATCTCATCTCTCTCTCTCTCTCATAGTTTTCGGCCAAGGGCCAAAACTGCATCCTCTCTCATTTTCTTCACAAAACCGTGAACAAGAAGAGCAAAATGGAAAATTTGTGGCAAGTTTTCCAATGTTAGCATATGAAGGGTCATCCTGAGGTGATAGGGAAACCAACTTGTGAGCTTGGACTCACCATTTTCAAAGCTTGGAGCTTGGAGCATCAATGGAGGACATCCATGGAGGTTGACCGAAAATCACAAGGACAACAAGGAGCAAAGCCGAGAGCTTCATGGAGCAAGGGCTTGTGTTCATCGCGTAGTAAAATCCGATCAATGTAAGTATGATTCCGCCGTACTTCTTGAATGTATTCATATATGTTTCATTGCTTGAATTGATCATTGGGACCTAATAGAAACCCAACAATGGTATCTTGAGCCATTTTGAGCATGAAACTTGAATTAGGGTAAAATTGGGTAAATTGAATTTGAGCATATTTGAGTGAAATTAATTTATTTGAGCATGCTTGTAAATAAATGACTTGGAGTTATTTGTGATCAATTTTGTGAAAATTGGATTGGATCATTTTTCCCCAAAATTTGAGGCTTGGCCGAGAGACATAAGTGCCCTAATGTCATGGTATTTTTTGTTTCTTTAATCATTGGATGACTTGAAACAATTGGGTAATGTTGATTGTGGATTTAATTGGATTGAAACCAAATCGGACAAATAAAACCCCAAAATGTCGAGACTTGAATAGCATGGAAAATGATTGATTTTTGATTAAAATGTGTTGGACATGTTTTGATGTTAATGAGCATAATTAATTGTACAAATTTGTGTTTTGGAAATATTAATTTGGTTAATTAATTATGGCATACACTTTAGGTTAATTAAGTTATGAAATTTGGAATTTGGTAATTTAATTAATTGGGCCTATTTTGGAAATTGGGCTTGAAAAGTTGTAATTGGGCTTAATGGGCTTGGTTGTACCAAGTTAGGTTTAGGCTAGTTGGTTGGATCCAATTGGGCCCAAAACCATTTCCATGGGCCTAAATTGGTTTCTTGGCAAATAAAGGTGATTCCTTAAATGGGCTTTGGTATTTGGGTTTGACCCATATTGACCAAAAGTCCATGCCTTTAGAAATTAATTGAAAGCCCATTGGACTTTAATTAAATTGACATTGAATGTTAATTGGGCTTTGAGACCCGTAATGATTAGATTTAGAATCTAAGTCGTAAAGGTTCATTAATAAAGTGTAATATTTAATTTGGAATTAAATAATGAATTAGTATTAAATACAAATTAAATTGGATTTAATGTTGTAGTTTAATTTAATTCAAGAATTCGTACTTTGAGTACTTATTCGCAAAACGAGTTTGACTCACGCAAAATCAAATCGTTGTTTGAACATTGGATGGTCATTAATATTCAGATTAATTAATTGGATTAGATTGATTGATAACATGCTTGTGTGAATACATGGTTGCGTATGAATAATGTATATCGGATGGATATTAGATGGGTGAGGGCAATTTTGGAAATTGTTGTAATAAATTTAGAATTTATTAAATTGGACCTACGTGTCCAGCCTATTACCTATTGACTCTGTGTAGTTCTCTTCTCACCTATTCCCCTCAATGTAAATGAGGTTTCTTTAGAAGTGTTATGTAATCGGGTAGAAGTAATACTTGTGCTAGCGGGAGAGAGGAAAGGGAGAGATTTGTTCTAGGAACAATGTGTTAAGTATCCATCCGCATATCATTATTATTATTTACTTATGCGCCTTATTATGTGTTTAGAATGCATGTTTAACGGTGTATGATGATGAGACCTTAACAAAGATAATTAATTGGTTGCCAATTACACGGGAAAAAACCCTCAACATCATATTAAGCGTTTTTCCTTCCATTGAGTGATTCTTACTCAAGATCCAAGACTTGCACTGGTTTGTTGGCCAAAGTTAAGACCTTTGTCTGTCACGGATGTGTTTGAATCATGAAGGCTTTGTTCGATATCGGTGTCTTGTCCAAGTTTTGATTTGTTGGCCAAAGTCAAGATCACTTCTTGTCCATCGACATTGATTACGAAGATTTCCAAGGTCAATGGGTTCCGCTTAACTGAGATCACTATGTTTGTTGTGCCAAAGCCAAGGCTTAGTTGATTCAGAAGAAAAAGGTTAGGCAATATATTGGATATATTGTAATATATAGGGTATGTGTTTCGGACTTGGATGTCCACCTACTGGATCTAGGAATTGGATGGGATCCAATTGATCTTAGAGATCTACCTAGTTAATTGTCATACAATTTGTTGGCCAAAGTTAAGATTGTGTGTTATTTAACGGGATCCTAGCCCACTAGGAAACAAGGTTTCCCGAGTACTCAACAGAGGGTTAGAGGATCGCCGAAACATAGTGGGAGGCAAGTATTAAATTTGCAATATTCGTTTAGTTACTTGCCATACACGCTCATTTCAAATATTTCGTCAAATAAATTAATATATTAGTTGGACTAATATTTAATGTTGTTTTAAATTAAACAGTTGGACTGTATTCAAACTATTTCATTTATATTTGATTATATAATTGGATTATAGTAATCAATATATTTGAATTTAACTTATTTCAATTAATAGTTGATTTTATAATTGGATTATAATAATCAATATAATTGAATTTAACCAATTAAATTATAGTTGATTATATAGTTAGACTATAGTAATCATTATAATAAATAGTACCTAAAATCGTTGATTAAATAATTGGACTATTAGAATCAAGAAAATTGAAAGATTAGGGTTTAAAACATAATCCTGGGTGAAAATGTATTTAAACGACTTTAATTTTCAAATTGGGAATAAAATTTCAGGATAGTCCTGAAAACTAAGAACTTACTTTATTTGATAAAATAACATCTTAGGCCTAAGCCCGAAGTTAAGCAAATAGTAGAACATGATATTTGGAATATTCATGTGACGATAAATTTAGTGTTTAATCCATTAAGATTGCCAAAAAACTCCTTAATTTCTTAATCAGAACTAAGGATTAGATCCTTATAGTATGATATTGAAATTGAAGGATCTTCATAGATCTATCCTTAGATCTTAGAAGTAATAATTGCAATAGAAAACTCTGGGAGAGTTAATGGTTATTCTCAAGGACACAAAGCCAAAGTTTGCAATAAGGCAAGAAACGCAATACGCATCTTACTTTGACATTCCAGAAGGCCAAGGCTTGTCCAAAGGCTTCTAGGGTGTGGAAAAGGGGCAAAGGCAAAGTCATTATAATCTTCTGGGAAGACATAGGACATATCCCAAAATGTCTGACTAAATTGTGGCAAACGGGGTCACTGAAGTGTGACTGCCGTATGGACAAGGCAGACATGAAGAAAGTGAAGACGGTTTAAAGCTCCGACTTCAAATATGTTTGTCATAAACATGTTCACTACTAGTATTAAAATTGGATTTTAGATACTGGATGTGGTACATATATATGAACTGGTGTGCATAATCTGCTTATAAGCAGGATACTGACATCAGTTGAGATTTATCTGCGGATCGAAAACGGGATGAAAGTCGCTGTTTTAACCGTAGATACTTAAGTTTAGGAACTACCCTTTGGGTGTGTACTTAAATTAGGAAACTGTTGTAATGTACCTAGTTAGACTGGATACATTATCTCTATATCAGGGTTTATCCCGTTGCGGGCACACCTTTATATTCTAGAACACTAAAATGTTTTATTTTATAAAGATGATATTGAGATAAACACATTAGATGTGAATAACAGTATTTATATTTTGAATATAAATGAATCTCAAACGTATAACATGACAAACAAATAACTCAAACTGATTTGATCAGTTGAGACTTATATGTGGCATTGTTGTCTGGGACACAATTAACAATACTCGTATATCCATACTTTCGAAGAGTGGATACTAGGACGAATTTGATTCTATTCAAATAATGTCTACGAATCTAGTTAATTAGGCAAAGTGCCTAAAACACCTTTACTTGGTAAAAGTGTAAGTGCCACCGATCTGTTAGCCCTCATTCATAGTGACGTAAGTGGGCCCATGTCTAGCTAGGCTAGAGGTGGATATGATTGTTTCGTGACCTTTACGGATGTGGCATCGCGTTATGGTTATGTGTTTCTTTTGAAACACAGACCGGAAACTTTTGATGAAATCAAAGAGTTTCGACACGAAATAAACAAACAGATCGGCAAAAGTATTAAATCGTCACGGTTAGACCATGATGGAAAATACTTAAGCAATAAGTTTCTCAAATACTTGAAAGAGTATAGTATTCTTTCAATGAGGACTCCTCCCGGAATATGTCAATTGACGGTGTGTCTGAACGGAGAAACCTAATTTTGTTGGACATGATAAGGTTAATCATGAGTCGCTCTTAGCTACTATTTCCTTCAACGGATAAGCATAAACAGTGCAAAAATTATTTTGAATAAGGTTCCATAAAAATCTGTTTGACAGACTTCGTATTAGATATGAACAGGAAAGAAACTGGGTTTTCTCATTCCTGAAGATTTTGTTGGATAATATGACCCATAGCGTCACTATTTGCACAGATCATTGTGTTGTTGTAGCAAATTAACTATGTGACAAGGAAATTGCACTCTCATCATTTGTGATTAGATCACCATAGATATATAAATGAAGAGAGGTCCCTATGATTAGTACCTGGACTGAGAATGATATGAGACAGTATCAGTCCCCGAAGGTTTAATCATTAAATATCCCTAGCCGTAGTATTATCGAGACTGGACATCGATAATGCGGAATAGGCTAGTATTGCACTTGTGCGCGTTTGTGAGGGCACAACGGCATAGTTCTCATATATATAAGTATTGGATACTTATGCAAGTGCGATAGGAGGTCGTGTTTCACCGATGGTACGGGAAACAGCTTCGCTCTGGATAGACCCCTCGGAATCCCATTGGTATTATGACTATGTGTCTATGGGAGGCCGAAATCAAGGTAGGTGTTGTATGGTCTTAACCTGAGACTTACATCGCTAATACTTACGATAATCGATAAACTTTGGTCTTGGTGGTAGGGGACTTTAAACGGGTTCTGTGTACACCATTTCTGGGTTTATCAGAGAGTCGTAGTGTATTGGGTGTGATGTCAAGACGGAAGTATCACTTCAGTCATATTGGAGTTGATGTCACGCAGGATACGGTACTAGTGCTCTTGAGTGTTGCGCAACCAATCGGGATATTGTGACCAGGTCATGTATATCCGATTATAGAGACTATGTTACCAGACATCCGACATGTGCTTCGGACGGGGCAGACACTTATCCAGCCCCAGCCCTAGCACGTGATTATCCGATACTGGGCCGATATACACAATACTACGGTATACTACGCTTGATACAGATCTATATATTCCTGTAAGAATATTTCTGGAGAATTGGGTAGGCATGGCGCTTTGCTAGAAGCCAACCTTGTCTTGTAAATCGATATAAACGTAGTACGAGGTACTTACGTGTTCGGACAGTCCGACGATCGTATTTACTGCCAACATATCCGGAGATCTCATGGGTCGCTTCCTGAAGATTCACCGATGACGTATGACTCGCACTTTGATTAATCTGGGATTAATTAGAAGAGAGAGATAGAATTAATCTGGGATTAATTCGATGAGAGAGAAGATTAATCTGGGATTAATTAGAAGAGAGAGATAGAATTAATCTGGGATTAATTCGATGAGAGAGAAAATTAATCTGGGATTAATTACGGAGATATTTTATCTCGGATAAAATATCGTTAAAGAGAGAACGATTAATTTGGAATTAATCGATAAAATAATATATTCGATATATTATCGAAATTGGATTTCGACGCGGAATTAAAATTAGATTTTAATTCGGGCGAACGAATTAATTTAGAATTAATTCGTTAGCGACGTGAATAGTGAATTCGCTAGGCGTAATCACTTAATTACGACGCGACGGAAAATTCGTTAATTTGGAATTAGCGAACCCGAGCCCGAGAGTGATTGCGAGCGCATTCGCATTTCGAATTCGAGCGCGGCACGCAAGTCACATCAAGCGTCAAATCGTTAGTCGCATCAATCGTCAAATCAATTGTCACTTTGAGTGATGTGACTTGACAACATGTCACTTTATTAAAGTGATGTGATGTGACTTAAAGTAAAAGTTGAAATGATGAAAGCTTTTTGCTTTTTTGACTTTTGTATTGGTAAATGAAAAGCTTTTGTATTTGTTTTTTATTTATTTTTTGGAAATAAAATATAAATATAAGTAAAAACAATTTGCCTTCTCTCTCCAACATGCATTCAAATTTTCTCTCTTCTCCCTCCCTTTTTCTTCTTCATCTCCTTCACGCATGGTGCGATTTCTTCTCTCCTTTTTCTGGTTTCACCGAAAATTTGAGAAGCAAAATGGAAGATGACAAGTGCTAGCACACCTTGAGTGATACATAGGTGATAGGGAAGTGTCTTCATGAGCTTGGAAAGCTTGAAGCTTGGAGCTTCAATGGAGTCTTGCATGGCCGCCGAACATGGAGGAGACTTTCACAGCCCCAACCGTGCAGCCGTGCGTCCAAGCAGTCACAGGCCAAAACCAGCAACATGGAGTGCGAAAATGGGTCTTGTTCTTCATTTCATCAAAACCGTTCAATGTGAGTTATGTTTCCGCCTTACTCCTTTGATGTGTTTATATGCGGTTTTTTATGCATGATTTGTGATCCTTGGGACCTTGATTGAACTCTAACAATGGTATCTAGAGCTATTGTTGCATGAAAACCGAATTAGGGTTCTTGAGCAAATTTGGGGCTTTTTGATTTTAGCTTGATTCTGTCTAATTGATTGTTTGAGAATGATTATATATGATTGAATTTGAGTTGTATGTAATCAATTTGATAAAAAATTGATTGGATTGATTTTCCCCAATTTGCTTATTTTTGTCAAAACTTTAATTTGGGTAAACTCGATTTAGGCATGATTTGGTTGAATTGTTTGATGCATTATGCTTGAATGAGGTTGAATTGAAGTTGTGCATGATCAATTTCAAGAAAATTGGATTAGATCAATTTTCCCCAATTCTTTAGGTTTGAAATGAAACTTGAAATTGGGTAAAATGTGTTTAAGCATGTTTTAATTGAATTGGATGTTTAAGTATGCTTAGAACATGTTTAATTGAGATTGTGTGTGATCAATTTCATGAAATTGGATTGGATTCAATTTTCCCCAAATTGGAGGCTTGGCCGAAAATTGGAAGAACCTAATGTCTTGGTAATTTTGTTTTGTTTGATCATTGGATGACTTAAAACAATTGGTTAATGTTGTTTTGAAGTTCAATTGGATTGAATTTTGATTTAGAACATTTTTTCCCTTTTAAAGTGGCTTGGCCGAATCTTAAGAACATGAAATTCTTTGTGATTTTTTGTTTTAATTCATTGGATGAATTGAATTGATTTGGGAAATTAAGATTGTGGACTCAATTGGATTGAAACCGAATCGAATTGAAAAACCCCTAATTGCCGAGACTTGAAAGCATGTTAATTGGGTTTGATTTTAATTGAATTGTGTTGGACACTATTTGGTTGTTAAAGTGCATGATTAATTAGGCTAATTGATATTTTAGAAATGTTAATTGGGTAATTGATTTTGTGTATTACACTTAGGTTAATTAATTGTGAAATTTGGAATTTTATAAGTTAATTAATTTGGGCTTGATTTTGGAAATTGGGCTTGTTAGGTTGTAATTGGGCTTTTGGGCTTTGTTGTAACAAAGTTGGGTTTAGGCAAAATTGGTTGGATCCAATTAGGCCCAAAACCGAATCCAAAAGGTCCAATTATGACTTAATGGACCTTAATTATTTAATTGGGCCTAATGGGCCAAAATTAATTTAAAGGCTTATGGGGTAACTCCCGGATTGGATTTTGGTTGTTCGGTTTGACCCGAGTTGACCAAAAGTCCACGCCTATAGAAATTAATTAAAAGCCCATTGGACTTTAATTAAATAAAACATTAGATGTTAATCGGGCTTTGAGACCCGTTGCGATTAAATTTGGAATTTAAGTCGTAAAGGTTCGTTAATAAAAGTGTAATATTTAATTTAGAATTAAATAATGAATTAGAATTAAATACGTATTAAATTGGATTTAATTATGTAATTTAATTTAATTCGTAGAATTGTACTTTTGAGTACGTGTTTGCAATACGAGTTTGACTCGAACAAAATCAAATCTTTGTTTGAACATTGGATGATCACTAATAATCAAGATTAATTAATTTGATTGATTGATTGATAACATGCTTGTATGAATACATGGTTGTGATGTTTGAATAATGTATATCGGATGGATATTAGTCGGGTTGGGCGATTTTGGAAATTGTAATAAATTTGATTTATTAAATTGGACCTGCGTGTCCAGCCTTATCTCCTATTTCTTTGTATTCTCTTCTCACCTATTCCCCTCCATGTAAAAGAGGTTTCTTTAGAAGTGTAGTGTAACGGGTAGAAGTAATACAAGTGCTAGCGGGAGAGAGAAAGTGAGAGATTTGATCTAGGATCAATGTGTAAAATATCCATCCGCATATCATTATTTATTTCATACTCGCTTTATTATGTATTTAGAATGCATGTTTAAGGGTGTATGATGATGAGACCTTAACAAAGATAATTAAATTGGTAGCCAATTTGCACGCGAAAAACCCTCGTTTAATTAAGCAAATATCCTTCCATTGAATGATTCTTGTTCAAGATCCGAAGTTGGCATTGGTTGTTTTGACCAAAGTCAAGACCTTGTCAATCAAGGATGTACTTGAATCATGAGAGTTTTGTTGCATATCGGTGTCTTGTCCAAATCGTGATTTTATGACCAAAGTCAGATCACTTTTTGTCCAATGACATTGATTACGAAAGCTTCCTCGTCAATGGGTCCCGCTTAACTGGAATCATTAGGTTTGTTTTTGGCCAAAGCCAAGGCCTAGATGATTCAGAGGATATGGTTAGGAAAATGTATTGGATACATGACATATACATGTTTCGGACTTGGATGTCCACCTACGGATCTAGGAATTGGATGAGATCCAATTGATCTGTCGATCTACCTAGTTAAATAGCATACAGCTTTTATTGGCCAAAGTCAGGGTTGTGTGTTATTTAACGGGATCCTAGCCCACTAGGAAACACGGTTTCCCGAGTACTCCACAGAGGGTTAGAGGCTCGACGAAAAATAGTGGGAGGCAAGTATTGAATTTGCAACATTCGTTCGAATACTCGCTAAACACGCTCATTTTATTTTATTCGTCGTAATATTAAATGTTAGTTGGACTAATATTTAAATTGTTGTTTTAATAAACAGTTGGACTGTATTATACTTGATTATATATAATTGGATTATATTAATCAATATATTTGAATTAATTAATTTCAGTTTACAGTTGATTTTATAATTGGATTATAGTAATCAATGTAATTGAGGTTAATTAATTTGGATTATATTTGATTATATAGTTGGACTATTATAATCATTATAATATATAGTACCACTAATCGTTGATTAAATAGTTGGACTATTGTAATCAAGATAAGAAATTGAAAAGTTGGATATTTAAAATATAATCTGGGATTAAAATATTTTAAATGATTTAATTTTCAAATTGGGAATAAATAATAGGTTACTTTATTTGATAAAATAACTTATTATACGTTACGCCCAAAATTAAGCAAATAGTAGAGCATAAAATCTTTGGAAGATTTATGTGATGATGACTTTAATGCTTAATTAATATACTTATAATAAATCTATCTTTAGATTTAAAAGTATTAAAATTGCAATTAATTTCTTTGAGAATTAATTGACTATTCTAGTGGAGAAAAGTCAAAGTTTGCAATTGGGCATGTAGCACGAGGTGCACATCGTTTCGATATTCGAAACCCAAGGCTTGGCCAAAGGTTTGTGAAATATTGAAAAGGATAATTGACATATCCCAAAGTGACTACCATTTGGATATGGAAGACACGAAGGAATTAAAGAAAGGGCGAGGCTCTAACTTTAAAATATTTGTCAAAGTTATGTTCACTACTAGTATTGAAATTAGATTTTAAATACTTAGTGTGGTACATAAAATATGTGTATTGATGTTCAGAATCCGCTATGAGTTGGATACTGACTTTAAACCGAGATTTCTCTGCAAATCGGAAACTGGACGAAAGTCGCTGTTTCGACCGTGGATACCTAAGTTTAGGAACTACCCTTTGGGTATGTACTTAATTAGGAACTGTTATAATGTAACTAGTTTGACTAGAGACATTATCTCTATATCAGTGTTTAATCCATTGCGGATAAAACCTTTATATTCTAGAACACTAAGTGTTTTATTATATAAAGATGATACCGAGATAAACACATTAGATGTGAATAACAGAATTTATATTTTGAATATAAATAAAATCTCAAACATATAAAATGACAAATAAATTAGCTCATATTGATTTGATCAATAGAGACTTATTTGTGGCATTGTTGTCTGGGACACAATTAAACAAGACTCGTATATCCACACTTTTGAAGAGTGGGTACTAGGACTGATTTGACTATTCAAATAAGGTCTACGAATCTAGTTTACTAGGTAAAGTACCTAAAATACTATTTACTAGGTAATAGTGTAAAGGCCACCGATCTGTAAACCCTATTCATGGTGAAGTAAGTGGGCCCATATCTAGCTTGGCTAGATGTGTACATGAATATTTCGTGACCTTAACGGATGTGGCATCACGTTATGGTTATGTGTTTCTTTTGAAGAACACAAATACGAAACTTTGAGTTTCGACACGAAGTATACAAACAGATCGGCTGTAGTATTATGCCGCTACGGTAAGACCGTATTGGTAAATACTTAAGCAGTAAGTTTCATACGTACATGAAAGAGTACGGTATTCTTTCATATGAGGACTCCTCCCGAGACACGTCAAAGACGGTGTGTCAGAACTAAAAAACCAAGTTTTGTTGGACATGATTAGGTTTTGCGAGTCGCTCTGAGCTACTGTTTCCTTCAACAGGATATGTATTAACAGTGCAAAACTTATTTAGAATAAGGTTCCATGTAAATCTGTTTGACAGATATCATATAGGATATGAACAGGAAAGAAACGAGGTTTCTCATTCCTGATAATTTGGGTATGCCAGGCATAAAGTTTGGATGATACCAAACTAAGAACCCACCCAATTGGATTAGTGCCAATATAGGTTATCCTAAGGGAAACCATAAGTATAGTACTTATAAATCCCACATGAGAACAATGTGATTGTTGCTCACCATGCGGTTTTCCTGAGAGGAATACCGATATGCAGTGGTCAGTGGGAGGATAGTGATACTCGATGAAAATCGGAGTAATACTATTCAAAGCACGAAGTCCTTAATGGAACACAAACAATTCATCTATGATGAATCTGTACCATTAATCTTCAAATACACAAGAAATCGGGTAGATCGGATAGAGTCAGAAAACAACCTAGGGTATGGGTTTCTGATCTAACCTCATAAGATGTCAATCTTATGAAGGTATATCCACCGACTACGTTTTGAGAAGTGATACGAGGTATCGACTCCCTGTTATGGCAAAGTGCCATGAGTCCAAAATGGATTCCATGTAATAACTATTTTGGATACTAGTTGTTGTACCACAAGGCATTTTGCCTATGGTACATTAAACATCTTCAAGGAAGACATACATGGAAGGCAACATACCAACGTACAAAGCTGGGCTTTTGACGGAAAGGTATCGTTATCAACATTGTGTTAATAACGGTTCAACCTTTTACCTGTTGCCATGGTAAATCCATTTTGAAGATGCTTGTTGATAACTGCATATTTCATTTATGAAATGTGTCAGTTGCAGATAAAAATCGCTTTCCTGAAAAGGAAACCTTTTGGAGGATGCTTTCAACATCCTGACGATTTTGTATAACCGACAAACAAGGTTTGCGGATTATTCAATCCATGTTTGGATTGAAGCAAGCATAGGGTTCTTGGAACTGACGTTTTGAAATAATCATAATAGTTTATGATTTAACTCAAAACGAAATAATTCTTGTGTATATAAGGAGGTTAGTGGGAGAGGGCACTGACAATGAAATTCCCATAAATAATTTGTGAAAGCTTGGCTTTCATGGATATTCTTTCAATAGAAATTCTCCGTAGAATTCTGGGGAGTAACAACCTTTATTCAAGGAATAAAGATCTACTGGGATAGATTTGGAGTTGTAACACTCTCTGAGAAATTGTACATTTAAAATGTACTTATATTGGTGTCTCATACGCTTGAGCATATGGAGTCACAATCGGGTCAATCCAAGTGATAGTCACTGGATTGAAGATAAGAACATCTGTTAGTATCTGAGAGAACTAAAGATGTTGTCTTAAACTATGGAGATGGAGAACTTGAAGTGACTGGGATCACTGCTGCAAGTTTCCAAACGGTAAATACTGCGGTACTATAAAGTTTGAATACTGGGACAGTGAGCTGGAAATCTTCCGAGCAAGATAACTGTTGCCGAATTAACAACAAATGCGGATTATTGCTGCAGCTGAGGCAGCAATAGAAGCCATTTGGATCGATAATAAATCTAATTAGATTAGATATAGTTCTGTTAGCAGCTGAGCTAGGCGTCAGCACAGGCTAAAGAATTAAAGGTCTCATCGACGATCCAGATATATACTTCTATATCATCTGATTCGTTCGGATCATACATCGTGGCGATGTGATGATCGTGTAAATCGCGTCAGACGATAATTAAGCAAATCCGCTGACGAAAACCTTTCCTCAGCAATTTGAGCGAATTGTACATAGTTCGGGTGTTAGACACTCGAGTGACTGGCTATGTGCCAAGTGGGAGATTGTTGGATAATATGACCCATAGCGTCACTATTTGCACAGATCATTGTGTTGTTGTAGCAAATTAACTATGTGACAAGGAAATTGCACTCTCATCATTTGTGATTAGATCACCATAGATATATAAATGAAGAGAGGTCCCTATGATTAGTACCTGGACTGAGAATGATATGAGACAGTATCAGTCCCCGAAGGTTTAATCATTAAATATCCCTAGCCGTAGTATTATCGAGACTGGACATCGATAATGCGGAATAGGCTAGTATTGCACTTGTGCGCGTTTTGAGGGCACAACGGCATAGTTCTCATATATATAAGTATTGGATACTTATGCAAGTGCGATAGGAGGTCGTGTTTCACCGATGGTACGGGAAACAGCTTCGCTCTGGATAGACCCCTCGGAATCCCATTGGTATTATGACTATGTGTCTATGGGAGGCCGAAATCAAGGTAGGTGTGTATGGTCTTAACCTGAGACTTACATCGCTAATACTTACGATAATCGATAAACTTTGGTCTTGGTGGTAGGGGACTTTAAACGGGTTCTGTGTACACCATTTCTGGGTTTATCAGAGAGTCGTAGTGTATTGGGTGTGATGTCAAGACGGAAGTATCACTTCAGTCATATTGGAGTTGATGTCACGCAGGATACGGTACTAGTGCTCTTGAGTGTTGCGCAACCAATCGGGATATTGTGACCAGGTCATGTATATCCGATTATAGAGACTAGTTACCAGACATCCGACATGTGCTTCGGACGGGGCAGACACTTATCCAGCCCCAGCCCTAGCACGTGATTATCCGATACTGGGCCGATATACACAATACTACGGTATACTACGCTTGATACAGATCTATATATTCCTGTAAGAATATTTCTGGAGAATTGGGTAGGCATGGCGCTTTGCTAGAAGCCAACCTTGTCTTGTAAATCGATATAAACGTAGTACGAGGTACTTACGTGTTCGGACAGTCCGACGATCGTATTTACTGCCAACATATCCGGAGATCTCATGGGTCGCTTCCTGAAGATTCACCGATGACGTATGACTCGCACTTTGATTAATCTGGGATTAATTAGAAGAGAGAGATAGAAAATCTGGGATTAATTCGATGAGAGAAGATTAATCTGGATTAATTAGAAGAGAGAGATAGAATTAATCTGGGATTAATCGATGAGAGAGAAAATTAATCTGGGATTAATTACGGAGATATTTTATCTCGGATAAAATATCGTTAAAGAGAGAACGATTAATTTGGAATTAATCGATAAAATAATATATTCGATATATTATAGAAATTAGATTTCGACGCGGAATTAAAATTAGATTTTAATTCGGGCGAACGAATTAATTTAGAATTAATTCGTTAGCGACGTGAATAGTGAATTCGCTAGGCGTAATCACTTAATTACGACGCGACGGAAAATTCGTTAATTTGGAATTAGCGAACCCGAGCCCGAGAGTGATTGCGAGCGCATTCGCATTTCGAATTCGAGCGCGGCACGCAAGTCACATCAAGCGTCAAATCGTTAGTCGCATCAATCGTCAAATCAATTGTCACTTTGAGTGATGTGACTTGACAACATGTCACTTTATTAAAGTGATGTGATGTGACTTAAAGTAAAAGTTGAAATGATGAAAGCTTTTTGCTTTTTTGACTTTTGTATTTGGTAAATGAAAAGGCTTTTGTATTTGATTTTATTTTGGAAATAAAATATAAATATAAGTAAAACAATTTGCCTTCTCTCTCCAACATGCAGTTCACGATTTTCTCTCTTCTCCCTCCCTTTTTCTTCTTCATCTCCTTCACGCATGGTGCGATTTCTTCTCTCCTTTTTCTGGTTTCACCGAAAATTTGAGAAGCAAAATGGAAGATGACAAGTGCTAGCACACCTTGAGTAATACATAGGTGATAGGGAAGTGTCTTCATGAGCTTGGAAAGCTTGAAGCTTGGAGCTTCAATGGAGTCTTGCATGGCCGAACATGGAGGAGACTTTCACAGCCCCAACCGTGCATCCACAGCAGTTCACAGGACCAAAACCGAGCAACATGCAGTGCGAAAATGGGTCTTGTTCTTCATTTCATCAAAACCGTTCAATGTGAGTTATGTTTCCGCCTTACTCCTTTGATGTGTTTATATGCGGTTTTTGTGCATGATTTGTGATCCTTGGGACCTTGATTGAACTCTAACAGATTTGGGTATGCAAGGCATATGTTTGGATGATACCAAACTAAAACCCAAATCGGATAAGTGCCTAATTGTGGGTTATCCCAGGGAAAACAAAGTATAATACTTATACAACTCACAAGAGAACAATATAATTGTTGCTCGCCATGCGGTTTTCCTAAGAGGAATACCTATATGCAGTGGTAAGTGGGATGAAAGTAAAATCGATGAAAATCGGAGTAATACTATTCCTAGTACCGATTCCTTAGTGGAACACAAATAGTTCATCAAGGGTGAAACTATACCATAATCTTTGAATACACAAGAACCACGTAAGTCGGAGAAAGTCAGAAAACAACATGGGGTATGGGTTTCTGATCTCACCTCGTAAAGATGTCAATCTTATTGAGGAATACGAACTGACTACGTATGAGGAAGTGATACAAGGTATCGACTCCCTATTATGGCAAAGTGCCATGATGTCTGAAATGGATTCCATGTATACCAACCAAGTTTGGATACTAGTTGTTGTACCAGAAGGCATTGTGCCTATAGGTACTACTTAAGTCTTCAAGGAAGACATACATGGAAGGAAACAACTAACGTACTAAGCTAGGCTTGTAGCGGAAAGGTATCGTTATCAACATTGTGTCGATTACGACGAAACATTTTACCTGTTGCCACGGTAAATCCATTTGGATAATGCTTACTGATGCTGCATGTTTCATTTATGAAATATGTCAGCTGAATGCCAAAACCGCTTTCCTTAAGGGAAACCTTTTGGAGGATGTTTACAACATCCTGACGGTTTTGTCGTACTAAAATGAACAAAAAAGGTTTGCAAGTTATTCGATCCATTGATGGATTGAAGCAATCATTGAGTTCTTGGAACTATATCGTTTTGATGTAATCATAATGGTGTATGATTTAATTCAAAACGAAAATGATTCTTGTGTATATAAGGAGGTTAGTGGGAGCGCACTGACAGTGAATGTCCTAAATAAGTAATGATGACATATCATTTCTTGGAAATGATATTCCCATAAAACAATCGGTGAAAGCTTGGCTTTTATGAAAATTCTCCGTAGAATTCTTGGGAGAAACAACCTTTATTCTAGGAATAAAGATCTACTGGGATAGATTTAAAGTTGTTAATAATCTCCGAGAAATCGTACATTGAAAAATGTACGCGACCTGGTGTCTCATACGCTTTGAGCATATAGAATCACAATCGGGCCAATCCAAGTGATAGTCATTGGATTAATGTGAAGAACATCCTTTAGTATCTTAGAGGATCTAAGGATGCTGTCTTATACTATGGAGAAGGAGAACTTGAAGTGACTGGGTTCACTACTGCAAGTTTCCTAACCGATAAAAACGACTATTAGTCGTAACAACGGTACTATACAGTTTGAATAACGGAATAGTGAGCTGGAAATCTTCCAAGCAAGATATTGTTATCGAATAAACAACACAAGTTGATTATTGCTGCAGCTGAGGCAGCAATAGAAGCCATCTGGGTCGATAATAATCCTAATTAGATTAGGAGTAGTTCTGTTAGCAGCTGAGCTAGGCTTCAGCACAGGCTAAAGAATTAATGGTCTCATCAACGATCCAGATAAATACTTCAAATATTCATCTAATTCGTTCGGATCATACATCGTGGGGTTGTGATGATCGAATAAATCGCATCAGATGATAATCATGCAAATCTGCTGACGAAAACCTTTCCTCAGCAGAAGTTTGAGCGAACCGTACATAGTTCGGGTCTATGACACTTGAGTGATTGGCTATAGGCCAAGTGGGAGATTGTTGGACAGTTATTACCCATAGCATCACTATTTATACAGATCATGGTGTTGTTGTACAAATTAACTATGTGACAAAGGAAATTGCTCTTTTATCATTTGTAATTAGATTACCAAGATGTATAAATGATGAAAGATCCATATGATTAGTTCCGAATTGATAAGATATGAGACAGTATCAATCCATAAAGGTTTAATCATTAAATATCCCTAGTCGTAGTATTATCGAGATTGGACATCGATAATGCGGAATAGACTAGTATTGCACTTGTGCGTGTTATGAGAGCATAACGACATAGTTCTCATATATTTGGGTATAGGATACTCATACAAGTGTAATAGGAGGTTGTGTTTACCGATGGTACGGAAACAGCTTCGCTCTGGATAGACCCCTCGAAATTCCATTGGTAGTATGACTATGTGTCTATGGAAGTCCGAATCAGGGTAGGTGTATTTGGTCTTAACCTGAGACTTGCACCGCTAATACTTGTGACAATCAATATACTTTGGTTTTGGTCGTCCAGGGCTTTAACAGGTTCTGTGTACGCCTCTTCTGGGTATATTGAGAATCGTAGTGTATTGGGTGTGATGTCGAGATGGAAGTATCACTCCAGTCATAGTGGAGATGATGATCACCTAGGATACGAAACTTGTTCTCTTATATGCTGCAGCTATCGGGATATTATGACTAGGTCATGTTTATCCGATTATAGAGACTAGTTACCAGAGATCCGATATGTGTTTCGTACGGGGCAGACACATTTCCAGCCCCAGGCCTTGTACGTGACATCCGATGCTGGATCGTAATACGCAATACTACATATACTACGCCTGGTATAGATCACATATTCCATTAAGAATATTTCTGGAGAATTGGGTAGGCATGATGCTTTGCTAGAAGCCAACCATGTCTTGTAAATTGGTAAAAATGTAGTACTAGGTACTTACGTGTTCGGATAGTCCGACGACCGGATTTACTGCCAACATATCCGGGGATCTCATGGGTCGCTTTCCGAAGATTCACCGATGACGTATGACTCACACTTTATTAGTCTGGGATTAATTAGATGAGAAAGAAAATTAATCTGGGATTATTACAGAGATATTTTATCTAGGATAAAATATTAATTAAAGAGAGAATACGATTAATTTGGAATTAATCGATAAAATAATATATTCGATATATTATACGAAATTGGATTTCGTCACGGAATTAAAATTAGATTTTAATTCGGGCGAATGAGTTAATTTAGAATTAATTCGTTAGCGATGTGAATAGTAATTTTGCTAGGCATAATTATTTTATTACGTCGCAACGGAAAATTCGTTAATTTCTAATTAGCGAACCCGAGCCCGGGAGTGTTTACGGGCGCACTCGCATTTCGATTTCAAGTGCGGCCATAAGTCACATCACGCGTCCCATCACATCACACATCATTCAAGTGATGGATGTCGTGTCACTTTGAGTGATTGACATGCAGTCACTATTCATGAAAGAAGTGGTTGTGAGGCATTAAATGAGATTTTGGCTCCAAAAATTTGGTTTGACTTTTGGAAATGATATACCAAATTTTCTAAAGCTTTTTCATTAATTGTTTTTAGAAAACAAAATAAGAAAATACATCTCATCTCTCTCTCTCTTGTAGTTTTTGGCCAAGGGCCAAAACTTCATCCTCTCTCATTTTCTTCACAAAACCGTGAACAAGAAGAGCCAAATGGAAAGCTTGTGGCAAGTTTTCCAATGCTAGCACATGAAGGGTCATCCTAAGGTGATAGGGAAACCAACTTGTGAGCTTGGAATCACCATTTGCAAAGCTTGGAGCATGGAGCATCAATGGAGGACATCCATAGAGGTTGACCGAAAATCACAAGGAGAACAATGAGCAAAGCCGAGAGCTTCATGGAGCAAGGGCTTGTGTTCGTCGCGTCGCAAAATCCGATCAATGTAAGTATGATTCTGCCGTACTTCTTGAATGTATTCATATATGTTTCATTTCTTGAATTGATCATTGGACCTAATAGAAACCCAACATGTACCGCATAAGGTACACATACCAATATCGCGAATGATCTTGGATAAAGGTAATGAAGTAGGAGAATCCACCTCTAGCGGTGACTGATATTGGTCCGCATACATCAGAGTGTATGAGTTCTAATGTCTCCGCTGCACGCTGTCATTTACCTTTGAAGGGTAATTTAGTCATTTTACCAAGTAAACAAGACTCACAAGTTCCATAAGGTTTATATTTGAAGGGTTTGAAATACCCATCCTTATGTAGCTTTGTTAATCTTGTTTCATTGATATGACCTAAGCGACTGTACCATAGAAGTGATTCATTGAGATTATTCGAGTTAACGTTGTATATATTAGAGGTTGAACATTCTTTGTTAGTTTGTATAGATACCATTATTCAAAATACCATCTCCATATTTTATTTCATTGAAATAAATAGAACATTCATTATAACTTATTAGGCATGAAAAGCCTTTATTACATAAAGAAGAAATTGAAATGATGTTATTTACTAGAGAAGGTACATAAACACAATCTTCTAAGTCTAAAACTAAACCATTCGGTAAAACTAATGAATAACTCCCCATGCACAGTGCAACAAGTTTTGCTCCATTACCCATGCGTAAGTCAACCTCCCCATGATGGAGTCTCCTACTGTTTCTCAGGCCTTGCACATTGTTACACAAGTGAGTCCCACAACTGGTGTCAAACACCCAAGTAGAAGGTTCGAAGTTTTGAGAATATAGTTTAATCATATACAACATACCTGAAACATTGGGCTTCTTGGCCTCTTAGGCTTCCCTAGCTTCCTTGGCTTTCAAGGATCTGCAGTCTTTCTTCCAATGACCATTCTTTCCACAAAAGAAACATTTTCCATTTCCCTTTTTCTTCTCCACCTTACCATTGGGCTTTAGGTGATCTAGAGCCTTAGCCTTGCCCTTATTTTTCTTTGGGCCTCGTGGCTTCAGGTCCGTACCCATAAGCATGATGGAGGTTTTAAGCTCTGGTTTCAAGTCCTTCTCTGCTTGCTTTATCAGATTATGCAATTCTGCTATAGTAGCTTCTTTATCAGACATATGAAACTGCATAATAAAGTCAGAAAATTATTTTGGTAACGACTGAAGAATTAGATCGTGACCTATCTCATGATCCATGATGAACCCGAGGTTGGCCAATTTTTTAATGTGGCCAATCATCTTAAGTACATGTCCACTAACAGATCCTTTCTTATACCTTTTTTGGAATAAGGCACATGACACTTGGAATCTCACGGTATGAACGAAAGTTGCATACATTTCCTTCAAGTGAAATATGATGGTTTGAGCATCCATATCTTCGTGAGTTTTCTGAAGTTAGTCCGACATAGAGCCAAGCATTATGTAAACTGCTTGCTCATCATCATCGACGTGTTTCTTCCAAGCATCAAACGTATCTTGGTCAGCATCTTCTGCGGGTTCAGGGGGAAATGGTCTTTCAAGAACATAGAAAATATTTTCTGGTCGTAAGATAATTTTAAGGTTTCTAAACCAGACATTGTAGTTGTCCCATTTGAGCTTATGCTCATCAAGGATGGAACGAACTGATACTCTGTTTGCCATTTGAATGTTTGTGAAATATGTTAACCCACATGTTAAGAGAAAATGTTAAAATTAGGAATATGTTTTCATTAACGTTTCATAATAACATGGGCTTTTAATATTATGAAGTTGCTCATACTCAATTATTTTAAAATTTTAAGCAAATCGCATCAACCCCAATATGATGGATTTCTTGTGGGCAAGGATCCCATTATCATCATTTCATAACTCCGACTAGGGTCAGTCGTTATAAAATATGATAATTAGGTAGGTTCCCAACCAATTTATGATATAAATCACAATTCCTTGATCATTGGGTTGGGCAATCAAACATGCCATAACTTATGCTAGTCCTTATGGACACCCAATCTTTGCCACTAATATAAGACCACGCCTAAGGGTCGCTGCGTCTTATGACTCAAAAAAGTCAAACCATTGTCAATAGTATGATTTGGGGACAAATTGGTATTGGTCAGTCTGGTAAAGCCTAGTCCTGCCAATACGGTTTAAGCCCTTTGGGTCTATACTTTACAATGAGAGGAAAATTTTAGACTTAAATTATTATTGAGGATTTTAGCAAGTTTAAGTGAATAACTGTCAAATGGATTCCTCTATTGAAAATTCTCCAGAGGGAGGGTGGAGCGAACTCTCTTAAATACCTTTACCTCTTAGGCTCTTATTGCCATGGTGACAGAAATAAACAATAGATCTACCAATTAGTCCAACACTTTAAATATGGTTTAAGGTAAACTTTGAGTAAATGATTATCTAGATGTCTTCACAGCTTTTCCTTTTGGCTACAAAAAGGTAGTGAGTGAAGGAAGACACCAAATCATTATCTAACTCTAGTAATACTTTTGGTTAAATTAACTTTAGTTTGGAAAGTTTTATTAACCCCTTGGTCCCAACCCACTTGTATCTTTTATAATGTCTTTTATTGTAAACAAGTGATTTATATTTATTAGCCTTAAAGGTAATAAATCTCTAAGTTCATCACATAATAATTAATTAGTTAAGGGATAAACAATACACTCTCTATTTCTTAGAAAGTCTCTAGATGCTTGCACCCAAAAATAATCATGCCTATTCTAATCATATATAGAAACATCAAGCATATGAGTTTTAATATATTGGAATTATTTTAGGCATTAAATAACTTTGATTAATATTTAATTATGATATTTCATTTTATTTTATTCAAATAAATTTACTATTCACATTTTTCTGCAGACGCATGACTTTTAAATGCAATTTCACAATTCAAATCTTAACCAAATCATGCAAAACTTGTGCCTAAAATTAAGTTCAGGGTGTTAGCTTTCCAACGAGCTTTTAAACACCCAATTGTGAGTTCAAATGAGAGAGAACTAAGCAAAACAAAAATGGCACTCTGATACCACTGTTGGGAAGCGGCCGTGAGTGCGCAGTGGAAAATCAAAATTATTATGCCGCTTTCCCTTTGCCCAAGACCCATTTGTTTTTATTATTCTATAAGCCTAGACATGTTACTATATATTCTAACCATAAAACTCATAAAACATGCAAAGAACATAAACCTAAACATGTTAACTATCATAAGAACTCTAATTAAAATAAAGAAAGAAAAAGACTTACTTGAACCGTAGACTCCTCCAATCCTCCATCCAATCTATAAGTTTTTCTCGAACTGAGCAAACTCTTCCCCATTCCAAAGAGGCACCCAAGTGTGTGGCCTCCAGAGATGCACACACTAAAGCCAAAACTCAACGGCAAGACTACGCCTTGAGTGCACGGGTATTTTGCCCTTGGTGTTAGCCTAGGCAAATACCTCAAAACTTTTAACTCGAGGTTCCTCTAGTCAATTAGACTTAAGGATCCTCAAAATCAGTGGCTTACTCTTAAGCTTTAGAGTTGCTCACTTATATAAACCCATGATATGAAAGGTTTTGGTGTTGCAAATCTGTAAAGAATTCTTTGGGTTTATATAGTGCTCCAAAGACAACAAAATTAATTAAGAATCCGATGTGGGATAAAAGCTAATTTAATCTTAGCCATTGGATCTTAATTTAGTGGTTTAAAGAGATTATAAAACCCTAATAAGAGTTTGGGCCGAATTGGAATTCAAAACAAATAACAAAAAAAAAATTACTATTCACATTAATAGTAATTTTTTTTATTCCAATTCCCAAAGTGCCCCTATCGTCATTCATCAATCCATAAGCCACTATGGATTCTCATAAATGATCTGTTCAATAATTAAACACATTGAACCATTTATGAACAATTCCTACATCAATCATATATGCTGTTATATTTGTACTGTGCACTGTTAACCATTGATTTCGAATTTGTTGTGTGTGACCTTTTGGGTTCCCCTCAAGTTGGACATGAAATGAATCATGATAATTTAATCGAATATAAATTATCCTCTGATCAGATGGTCGTTCGATTTCAATGACCAAGGTTTCCATCTAGCAACATGCCAAGGCCCCCAAATGAGAAGGAAATATATATATACCTATTCTGTATGTGATTTACATATGATACGGTCCCTCGCCTCACAATATCCCCACCTATTGACCTAGGGTACAAAAAGTGTCTACCCATATGGTCAAAGATATGATGTTGATATTGTCATGAATCGTGCTAACCCAAGAATCTCACATGATTCTTCCGTTGTGGCCACAGTCTCAAGCACTGATCACACATATCAACCCACAAACTGCAATACTACTCTTATAAGAAAATATTATCCGAGAGAGTGGCGATTCTCTGTTGTATCTATACAAACTTCATGTGTGTAGAGACGGCAACGCAGCCTGGGCTCGCGGCCCGGTCGGGAGTACGGAGTAGCCCACGGGGGACTAAACCGGAGAGTAAATGGAGTCGCCACCCATTGTGAATTGGGAAATGATTTAAAGCCGCACTCACCCCTCGCAAGGGAATACCTCAAACCCTTGGGTTCAGAATGGTCCCTTACTTACACCAATTGTAATGCAAGGATTTAGGCAATAGTGTAACCAAGTCTTATGCAACACATGCAAGATAATTTAATCAACATCCAAGTTTGCATACCCATGAACATTAATAGAAACAATGGAAGCATACTACATTAAAAAAAGGGATAACCAAATAGTCAAATATGCATGAAACATGAGGAAAGAATTTGTCCAGTGTGTGCACGTTCGAGTAGCGTTCGGAAACGCGTTCGAACGGAGTGAGGCAGAATGCACCCGTTCGGGTAGCGTTCGTAAACGCGTTCGAACAAGATTACAAAAATGACATCTATAATGAAATAAACACATGCGTGAATGTTTCCCAAGGGGTACGTGGAATTGTATCCCAAGTGCAGACCGCACTACCATCCATTCGGATTCGGCTACAGAATTTATGTCTGGGTTTCCATCCGATATACCACGAGTGGCAACACTCAAGCATTAACCCAATGTAGAAAGACATAACATACGATAATACATAGAACCATAAATAACTGAAGAGAAAAACATGCGAAATAACAAGGAAGATAAATAACACAAAATGAAAATACGGAACAATAAAACAACAATAAATGTAAATTAAATGTCAAATAATAAAAGACTAATAATAAAAAATAAATGCGGAAAAATAAATATGTGACCAAATAATTTGACCGTTTTCAATGTAGGACTTTGCATGCCATGTTGGACGTATTCCACGTCCAACCAAGCATGCCGTTTCCAGGACGACAAAATAAAATATAATAAAGGGTACCCTCAGGTCTTACCTTTTAAGTCACTTCTCGGGAGTGCGTTGGGACGTCGTCGGAAGGGTTAGCTTTTCTGCTATTTTCACAGGTTCGCTATTTCCGCTCGCTGTTTTCTCTGTTTTCACTCACTGTTTCCGCTCGTTGTTTTCTCTATTTCACTCGTTGTTTTCTCTATTTTCACTCGCTGTTTCCGCTCGCTGTTTCGAGTTCTGTTTTCTGGATAGTTTTTTATGTGTTTGTTTTTCGGCTTTTAGAAGGTTGTTTTCTGTTGGTGTCGGTGTCACTGCTTGTGTTTGTCTTTTGTTATTGTTGGTTAAAGGGGCATATTTTTTGTGTTGGATTTGGACCGTTTTAGGAATTGTTTTGGGGACTATTTTCACATTAATGAAAGGCTTTGTTCTCGGCTTGTGAGGTTTGGTTGGTTTTTGTTTGATTTATATTGTATTTTGGTGGCTATTGGTGATGGGGTAGTTTTGTTAATGTTTTGTGTCGGTGGGGTTTGGTCGGTTTTTGTTTGATTTGTTTACAGGTTTGTTAGTAGTTCGACTGGGTTGCTTTACTTGCTTCACGTGGCTGTTTGTGGCTTTTTTTATGTTGAGTGCCGAGAGCTTGGTAATATTGAACGTGTGAGTGGGTTCAGGTGGCAGTGAATGGGGTGTGCTCGCGTCATTTGTGGAGTGTATGAGGGTGGTCGTTTGTGGAGTCGGTGTGTGCGTGCGTGAATTTAAGGGCGTGAAGCCTGTGTATTCATTGACTGTGTGTGTGGCCTTATTACAGAGTGTGTGGGGCATGTGTTGCCTTTTGTGTGCGTTTTGTGAGCAGTGAATGAGCTGTGAATGGCTTTGGTCGTGATTCAATGTGAAGAGAATGGGAGATAGGCCATGTCTAGGTTTGAAGGTGGCGTGGCAGTGTTTCAAGGTGGCGTGGCAGTATGTGTTCATTGGTTAGGGCTGTGAATGGCGTTAGTTAGGGTTATCTTCTTTGGTAATTTTTTCCGTTTCTTGTGTGCTTTTAGAGAGAGGAGAGAAGATGAGAGAGGATGGACGTTAGGGTTTCTTTGTTGATTTTGAGTTGGCCGAGAGAATGGAAGAGGAGAGATGGGCGTGTTAGGGTTTATTTTTTGTGAGGTGTGTGAGGGTACCTTTGCTTTTGGTCGTGAGTTGTCAAAAAGGAGAGAGAGTCTGCCGAGAGGAAGAGAAGATTGGGGTTTGTCGCTGCTATCGTTGCTCTCCAGTGAATGGGCTGATTGTTGTTTTTTCATCGAGCCAGAGAGGAGAAGGGCGTCAGTGGCTGTGTCCAAGAAGGGTACTGGGTATGTCAAAGAGAGAGACCAGTGTCAAGTAGAGAGAGGCGAGTGTGTATTAGGGTTTTTTTGTTGCCGTGAATCCAATGGGAAATGAGATAGGCGAGAGGCTAGGGGTGTTTTTTTTTTTTTTTGTTTTGGCCTTCTGTTTTATGTGAGTGGAGTGGGAGGAAGAAGAGCCATTAGGGTTTAGTTTAGGTTTTGTCTCTTTTTATAATGGTGGGCTAGGGTTTATTTGTTTGTGCATGGGATTTCAAAAGGAACCAAAATCATGCAATAAAGGGGATGCATTTTATTCAATTATTTAAGGAAAGGATATTGAGTATTTTGGTGGGGGATATCTTTGATTTTGGAAGGTGATTTATTTAGATTATGAATGTGATTTGATTTAATTTAGGAAAGGGATTTGATTGGATTTTGACATGTGTTAAATGTGGTTTGAATATTTTGGATTGGGCTTGTGGGCTTTGGGCGTGTGGCCTTGTTCTTTGGTGGGCTTGGGCGTGTGGGTTTGTTGCGGGGGTTTTGGCCCAAGATTAATGTTTAAAACAGGAATCGACTGAGCGAACCCGCGGCTAACTAGCGAATTTAAATTTGACGAGCTATTAATTTTATATTTTTCCCTTCTGGCGTGCGTTCCCCGTGACTTCCGTGACTTATCAGGTAGTGCCTCCATACGAGGCTCATCATTGGGCTTTATGCAAAAATGAAGTGTCTACAGTCGTCCCCACTTTGATGGGGCTTGTGCAGTGTTTGACAGTGACAACCATATCAAAGTTATGCATGCATTTTTTACCTACCTGGTTCGTCGGCTGTTATACTTACCTGCTGCTTTGCAAGATGCTTCGAACTGAATTGATTTGATGGCGAGGTGCTGTGACCCGTAAGGTTCATCCCTGCAAGATGCTGTGATCTCTAGGATTCATTACCGAACTAAGCTGATGTGAGGTGGTTCATTCCCGTACCGTTGCTTGAGAGGTGGTCCATTCCCGAACCGTTACTTTGAGATGGTTCAGTCCCGAACCCTTACTTGAGAGATGGATGGTTCATTCCCGAATCGTTACTGATGTGAGGGGGTTCATTTCCGAACTATTACGGATGTGAGATGGTCCATTTTCGAACCGTTACTGATGTTAGACGGTGGTTCATTTCCGAACCATTACTGATGTGGGGTGGTTCATTTCTGAACCGTTACTGAGTTGAGATGAGTTGATGGCGAGGCGCTAAGACCTATGGGCTTTGTTCCTAAACCACTGAGTTGAGGGTCTTATTCCCAAGCTCTGCTGAATGTGGGCTTTATTCCCGAACTGTGTTGAATGTGGGCTTTGTTCCCGAGCTATACTGAATGTGGGCTTTATTCACTAGGCTTTGTTCCCGAACGGTGTAGAGTGTGGGCTTTGTTCCCGAGCTATACTGAATGCGGGCTTTGTTCCCGAACTGTGCTGAGAGTGGGCTTTATTCCTGAATTGTGTTGAGAGTGTGCTTTGTTCCCGAACTGAGTTGTGGGTCTTGTTCCCGAATTGAGTTGAGGGTCTTGTTCCCGAATTGAGATGAGGGTCTTGTTCCCGAATTGAGATGAAGGTCTTGTTCCCGAATAGAGTTTTGGGTCTTGTTCCCTATTTGAGTTATGGGTCTTGTTCCCGATTTGAGTTGTGGGTCTTGTTCCCGATTTCAGTTGTGGGTCTTGTTCCCGAACTGAGTTGTGGGTCTTGTTCCCGAAATGAGTTGAGGGTCTAGTTCCCTAGTTGAGATGAGGGTCTTGTTCCCGAATGGAGTTGTAGGTCTTGTTCCCAAATTGAGTTGAGGGTCTTGTTCCCTATTTGAGTTGTGGGTCTTGTTCCCGATTTGAGTTGTTGGTCTTTTTCCCGATTTGAGTTGTGGGTCTTGTTCCCGATTTGAGTTGTGGGTCTTGTTCCCAATTTTAGTTGTGGGTCTTGTTCCTGAATTGAGTTGAGGGTCTTGTTCCCAAATTGAGTTGAGGGTCTTGTTCCCTATTTGAATTGTGGGTCTTGTTCTCGAATTGAGTTGCTCCTCTTAGCCGTTTTTTTTCCCTTTTTTTTTCAAATCCTGCGAACACAAAACAAAAATTGCGTGTATATGACGTGTATGCATGTATGCATGTATGCATTTCCTAGTCCGATGGGTTAGGCCTTTCTTGTGCTCTTTGGTGTCTTTCGCCTATAAATGTCTTTAGTCACCCCCTGGGCCTGCTTACAATTTCCTTTTGCCAGTTTTTTTCTGGTGATTGATCAGTTCTCTTTGATCCCATAACTCATGATCTCGTTGTGTCCCTTATTCGCGGGTGGTTGACTGGTCGCCCCCAGACTTGATTTAGCTTTCGGCTCTAATCTGTTTGCACTAGGTCAAGGTGAACCACGTGATGTGGCATTCCATATCATCATACTATATTACTGGCTATGAAATAGTCCCAATAGTTATACATATTATTGTCCTCAAATAATGCTTAGTAATGAGACCAGAGAACCTTCAAAGCACTTAATGCAACTCAAATATGAGTTTTTGAATAAATGATCTAAGCCAGACTCAAAGTGTATGTGTGCAAAGGTTCTTTTACAGCTCGATTCCTAGGTAAGCTAACTCAATGATTTTGTTTCAAAACAATTATGGTCGATGGGTCAAACCAACCTAGATATCTCAATTATGCTATGCAATTGCTTTTCCGTGCTCAATATTGTATGATTTTCTTTTTCTTTTCTTTTGTCTCTTTTTCTTTTCTTTCTCTCTCTCTCTCTATTTTTTTTCAACACACATACCCTTTATGGTAGCATTTCTCCTCATGGTGGTCCTAATACTCGCCCATGGGTAGCTTCACGCTTATCGGTTATAGGTGGTTTATACATATACGTTTTTTTTCGAGACTTTTCTTTTGTTTTCAACCATACCACACATCATAACACAAGCAAATCAAGATAAACATCTAAGCAAACGGTCATTCACCGACCTGCAATTTCTTCAACTAGTCATTTTGCTAACTACTCAGGTTTTCACTGCTAAGAACCATAATCAAGTGCTTACGAGTCTAACATAGATCAATTACTCAAAGTATCAGATAAAAGCGCATAAAGAACTTATCGTTTCTAAGATTTCACCCTAAAGCGAACCATTTCATCATTGGACTTATGCCTAATTAGTAAGGACTAAAAACAAACAATTTTTGTTTCTTTTTTTTTTCTCTGTTTTTTTTCTTTTTTTTCTCTTTTTTTTTTCCTTTTTTTTGCTGAAGGCCCCCCCAATGGTCTTTCTATTCTTGCCATAAAGTTTTCTGTTTCTCGGCTTCCTTTTCCCATTATCCATGTTTGCTAAGCTCTTTTTGACAAATCGTTTTTTCTTCTCTAACCCAACGGATATCTATGATGGCATTTAAGACACAGGGGTTAGAATGATGCATTTATGTGTGCGTGAAAGCGACTTCCTGATATATGACGCCATCGGGGTAAAAAATGGTATGCAAAATATATGAGACTTGGAAAACGAAAGCAAAAACCACAGACATTACAAGACATTATTTCGGGGCCGATTCTCTATCCCCAGTGGAGTCGCCAGACTGTAGACACGGTGACGTAGCCCAAGCCCGCGGCCCGGTCGGGAGTACGGAGTAGCCCACGGGGGACTAAACAGGAGAGTAAATGGAGTCGCCACCAGTGTGAACTGGGAAATGATTTAAGGCTGCACTCACCCCTCGCAAGGGAAGACCTCAAACCTTTGGGTTCGGAATGGTCTCTTACTTACGCCAATTGTAATGAAAGGATTTATGAAATAGTGTAACCAAGTCTTATGCAACACATGCAAGATAATTTAATCAACGTCCAAGTTTGCATACCCATGAAAATTAATAGAAACAATGGAAGCATACTAAATTAAAAAAGGGATATTTAAGCACATTATGCAGAAAGGCATAACCAAAGAGGAAAATATGCATGAAACATGAGGAAAGAATCTGTCTAGTGTGTGCGCGATCGAGTAGTGTTCGGAAACGCGTTCGAATGGAGTGAGGCAGAATGCACACGTTTGGGTAGCGTTCGTAAACGCGTTCGAACGAGATTACAAAAACGGTATCTATAATGACATAAACACATGCGTTAATGTTTCCTAAGCGGTACGTGAAATTGTATCCCAAGTGCAGACCGCACTATCGTCCATTCGGATTCGGCTATGGAATTTATGTTTGGGTTTCCATCTGATACACCACGAGTGGCAACACTCAAGCATTAACCCAATGTAGACAGACATAATATACGATAATACATATAACCATAAATAACCGAAGAGAAAAACATGTGAAATAACAAGGAATATAAATAACACAAAATGAAAATACGGAACAATAAAACAACAATAAATGTAAATTAAATGCGAAATAATAAAAGACTAATAATACAAAATAAATGCGGAATAATAAATATGTGACCAAATAATTTGGCCATTTTCAATGTAGGAATTTGCATGCCCGATTAGACGTATTCCACGTCCAACCAAGCATTTCGTTTCCATGACGACAAAATAAAATATAATAAAGGGTACCCTCAGGTCTTACCTTTTAATTCGCTTCTCGGGAGTGCGTTGGGATGTCGCCAGAAGGGTTAGCATTTCCACTATTTTCACTGGTTTGTTATTTTCGCTCGCTGTTTTCACTCGCTATTTTCTCTGTTTTCACTCACTGTTTCCGCTCGTTGTTTTCTCTATTTTTACTCGCTGTTTCCGCTCGCTGTTTTGGGTTATGTTTTATGGACTTTTTTTTGTGTTTGTTTTTCGGCTTTTAGAAGGCTATTTTCTGTTGGTGTCGGTGTCACTACTTGTGTTTGTCTTTTGTTATTGTCGGTTAAATGGGGATATTTTTTGTGTCGGATTTGGACCATTTTAGGAATTGTTTTGGGGACTGTTTTCACGTTAATGAAGTGCTTTGTTCTCGGCTTGTGAGGTTTGGTTGGCTTTTGTTTGATTTATTTTGTATTTTGGTGGCTATCGTTGATGAAGTAGTTTTGTTAATTTTTTGTGTCGGTGGGGTTTGGTCGGTTTTTATTTGATTTGTTTACAGGTTTGTTAGCAGTTCGGCTGGGTTACTTTACTTGCTTCATGTGGCTGTTTGTGGCTTTTTTTGTGTTGAGTGCCAAGAGCTTGGAAATATTGAATGTGTGAGTGGGTTCATGTGGCAGTGAATATGGTGTGCTCGCGTCGTTTGTTGAGTGTATGAGGGTGGTTGTTTGTGGAGTCGGTGTGTGCGTGCGTGAATTGATGGGCGTAAAGCCTGTGTTTTCGTTGACTGTTTGTGTGGCCTTATTGCCGAGTGTCTGTGTGTGGGGCATGTGTTGCCTTTTGTGTGCGTTTTGTGAGCAGTGAAGGAGCCATGAGTGGCTTCGGTCGTGATTCAGTGTAAAGAGAATGGGAGATAGGTCGTGTCTAGTTTTGAAGGTGGCGTGGCAGTGTTTCAAGGTGGTATGGCAATGTGTGTTCGTTGGTTATGGCTGTGAATGGCGTGAGTGTTGGACAATTAGGACCAATAGCGTTACTATTTGTAAAAGACATTGTGGTTTTTGTACAAATTAACTATGTGACAATGGAAATTGCATTTTATCATTTTGTAATTAGATTACTTGAATATATATAAAATGATAAAAGTCTTTATGATTAGTTCCGGATTATAAGATATGAGACAATATCAATCCACAAAGGTTTAATCATTAAATATCCATAGTCGTAGTATTATCGAGACTGGACATCGATAATACAGAATAGACTAGTATTGCACTTGTGCGTGTTATGGAAGCATAAAAACATAGTTCTCATATATTTAAGTATTGGATACTTATGCAAGTGTGATATGAGGTTGTGTTTACCGATGGTACATAAACAGCTTCGCTCTAGATAGACCCCACGAAGTCCCATTGGTAGTATGACTATGTGTCTATGGGAATCCGCTTCAGGGTAGGTGTATTTGGTCTTAACCTGAGACTTGCATCGCTAGTACTTGCGACAATCAATACGATTTGGTTTTGGTCGTTCGAGACTTTAACAGGTTCTGTGTACGCCTCTTCTGGGTTTATTGAGAATCGTTGTGTATTGGGTGTGATGTCAAGACGGAAGTATCACTCCAGTAATATGGAGATGATGATCACACAATGATACATAACCGGTTCTCTATTATATTGCAACTATCGGGATAATATGACAAGGTCATGATTATTCGATTATAGAGACTAGTTGCTTGTGATCCGATATATGCTTCGTACGGGGCAGACACTATTCCAGCGCCAGGCCTTACATGTGACATCAGATACTAGATCGAAATATGCAATACTACGTATACTACGCCTGACATAGATTATGTATTCCTTTAAGAATATTTCTGGAGAATTGGGTAGGCACGGTGCTTTGCTAGAAGCCAACCATGTCTCGTAAATCGTTAAGAACGTAGTACAAGGTACGCACATGTTCGGATAGTCCAACATATCCAGGGATCTCATGGGTCGCTTCCCGAAGATTCACCGATGATGTATGATTCTAACATAATTAATCTAGGATTAATTACGGAGAGATTTTATCTAGGATAAAATACTATTAGTAGAGAGAGCGATTAATTTGGAAATAATCGATAAAATAATATATTTGACATATTAAATGAAATTAGATTTCATAACGAAATTAAAATTAGATTTTAATTTGGGCAAATGAATTAATTTAGAATTAATTCGCGAGCGACGTGAATAGTAATTTTGATAGGCATAATTATTTAATTAAATTTGATTTAATTATGTCTCAATTGAAGATTCGTTAATTCGGAATTAACGAACCCGAGCCCGGGAGTGTTTGCAGGCCCACTCGGATTTTGAATTCAAGTGGGGCCCACAAGTCACATCAATTGTCAATCATTAACTTTTTGTGATGGAAGTTAGTGAAGGATTTGATGGAAACTTGTTTTACACTCCATTTGAGAGATGATAGACATTTTACCAAATATTAGATATTTGGTATATCTTTTATTTTTATTTTTGAAAATCAAATACAAGAAAATCACTTCATCTCTCTTCTCCTCTCACTCTCACGGCAATCGAAGAAATTTTCACTCCCAATATTTTTTTGGCTTGGCCGAATTTATCAAAGAGAAATTGGAAGATTTGTTGCAAATTTTTCAAGAGCTAGCACTCAAAGGAATCATACAAAGGTGTTAGGGAAACCATTCCCAAGAGCTTGGAATCAATCTCAAAGCTTAGAGCTTGGACATCAACATTCAAAGTGAGCTTGGAGCTATCACTCAAGGAGTAAAATTTTGTTCTACACGCATCCTACAAACCTATCAAAGTGAGTATATTTATGATATTCTCCTTTACGTATTCACACTATTTCATGCTTGGATTGATCTTGGGATGACCTTAGAAACCCAACAATGGTATCAGAGCCTATTTGAGCATGAAATTTGATTAGGGTTTATATACTAAAATTTGGGTAAATTTGATTTGAGCATGATTTGATCAAATTGTTTGTTTGAGTATGCTTTTATATTGATAACTTAGAGTTATATATGATCAATTTGATGAAAAAAATAATTGGATTAATTTTCCCCAATCTATTAGGCTTGGCCGAAACTAGTGGAACCCTAGGTCATGGTGATTTTTTTATTTTTTTAAACCATTGGATGTGTTTAAATACATGATAAATATTGATTTGTGATTTAATTGGATTGAAATCAAAATCAGATTTAAAAATCCCTAATTGTCGTGACCATAGTATCATGAAAATGAGTTGATTTTGTTTCAATAATGTTGGAAATGTATTGATTATAATAAAGCATGATTAATTGATTAAATTAGTATTTTGGAAATGTTGATTTAAATAATTAATTATGGCTAAACACTTTAATTAATTAAATTGTGAAATTTGAAATTTTAGAATTTAATTAATTGGGCTTAATTTGGAATTGGGCTAAAAAATGTTGTATTTGGGCCTAATGGGCTTGGTTGGGCCAAGTTGGTTTAGGACAATTGGATTGGATCCAAATTGGGCCCAAACCATTCCATTAAGTCCAAATATAATATATGGACCTTTAAACATTTAATTGGGCCTAATGGGGCAAAATTGATTTCTTGGCAAATAGAGTGATTCCTTAATTGGGCCTTGGTATTTGGGTTTGACCCATATTGACCAAAGCCCATGCCTTAAGAAATTAATTGAAAGCCCATTGAACTTTAATTAAATGAACATTGGATGTTAATTGGGCTTTGAGACCCATTAAGATTAGATTTAGAATCTAAGTCGTAAAGGCGCATTAAAAGTGTAATTATTTAATTTGGAATTAAATATAGAATTAGTATTGAATGAAAATTAAATTGGATTTAAAATTGTAGTTCGATATAACTCTATAATTCGTACTTTGAGTACTTATTCTTAAACGAGTTGGACTCGCGCAAATCAAATCGTTGTTTGAACATTGGATGATCACTTAATTCAAAGATTAATTAATTGGATTAGATTGATTGAATAACATGCTTTGTGTGAATACATGGATGTGTTGTATTAATAATGTATATCGGATTGATATTAGAAGGGTGAGGGTAATTTTTGAAATTGTTGTAATAAATTTAGAATTTATTAAATTGGACCTGTGTGTCCAGCCTTATCTCTCGATTCTTTGTAATTCTCTTCTCACCTAATTCCCCTCAATGTTAATGAGGTTTCTTTAATTGTATTATGTAATTGGGTAGAAGTTAGAATAATGCTAGCCGGGGAGAGGAAAAATGAGTGATTTTTTCTAGGAACAATTTATGAGATATCCATCCGCATATCATTATTAATTTATTTACCGCACCTTATTATGCTTTTAGAATGCATGGTTAAGGGTGTATGATGAGACCTAATCAAAGATAATAAATTGGTTTCCAATTTACGCGAAAAACCCTAAATAAATATTAAGCGTTTTCCTTCCATTGAGTGATTCATTCTCAAGATCCAAGATTGGCACTGGTTTGTTGGCCAAAGTCAAGACCTTTGTCCATCGCGGATGTGTTTGAATCATGAAGGCTCTGTTCCATATCGTATGTCATGTCCAAGTTGTGATTTGTTGGCCAAAGTCACGATCACTTCTTATCCATCGACATCGATTACGAAGCTTTCCAAAGTCAATGGGTCCCGCTTAACTGGAATCATTAAGCTTGTTGTGCCAAAGCCAAGGCTTAGTTGATTCATAGGAAAAGGTTAGGAAAATATATTGGATATATTGGCATATATATTGTATATATGTTTCGGACTTGGAGGTCCACCTACCGGATCTAGGAATTGGATGAGATCCAATTGATCTTAGAGATCTACCTAGTTAAATATCATACAGCTTGTTGGCCAAAGTCAAGGTTGTGTGTTATTTAACGAGATCCTAGCCCACTAGGAAACTAGGTTTCCCGAGTACTCAACATAGGGTTAGAGGCTCGCCCAAAAATAGTGGGAGGCCAGTATTGAATTTGCAATTTCGTTCAAATACTCGGCCTTACGCGCTTTCAAATTATTTCGTCATAATATATATTTATTAGTTGGACTAATATTCTGTTATTTTTCTTGTAACAGTTAGACTGTACCTAAATATCGTTAATTGAATAGTTTGATTATTGCTATTAAGATGGCTGGAAAGATCGGAGTTAGAGACATTATCATGGGCGAAAATGTCTTTAATGGTGTGAACTTTCCTGATTGGGATATGAACCTCATGATTGTCCTGGGGGCTGAGAGGATGCTCTATACGATAGAGAGACCCTTCGGGCCTAAGCCCGGAAATGAGCAGCCGCTTGAGCTTTGGAAAACTCATAGCGATGATAACTCAACTGCTCAGTCCGTCATGCTCGCTGCGATGACCCCTCAATTTTGTCGCCAAAACAAGGGATTGGATCCCTATACTATGATGGCAAAATTGAAGGACCTTCACCGATCTAACCTTAGATCGCAAAGGTATGAATTGTAGAAAAAGCTATTTCGCTCTCGAATGTCGGAGGGTACATCTGTTGAGCACCATGTGTCACAGATGATTGCTGACATTGAACAGTTAGGTCAGCTAGGCATAACCTTTGAGGCTGAGACTTCTATAGATTTGATCTTGCAGTCTCTTCCTGATAACTGGAGCGAGTTCATCATGAACTACAATATGATGAACCAAGACCATACTCTTAGAGAGCTGATGGCAATGCTGCGTGAAGTAGAAAAAGAGTTGATGAAGGGCAAAAAGCGCGAGGCGCACTTCGCTTCAACATCTGAGTCTCCCAAGGCTTGGCCGAAGGCAACTGGAGGTATAAAGAAGAAGAAGAAAAAGAAGGGCAAGGCCAAATCGTCAAAACCTTCTGGGAAGGGTGAGGACAAATCCTAAGATGTATGTCTGCAGTGCGGCAAGCGGGGTCACTGAAAGCGTGACTGCCACGAGTACAAGGTACACATGAAGGAAATCAAAACGGGCAAGACACCAGCTTCAGGTATGTTTTTTATAGAAATAAACATGTCTACTTCTAGTTTTAAAAATTGGATTTTTGATTCTGGTTGTGGTACTCATATATGTATTGATGTGCAGGATCTGCGGATTAGCAAGAGACTGGCCTCAAGAGAGATTAACCTCCGCGTTGGAAATGGGACTCGAGTCGCCATTTTGGCCGTTGGGACTTATATTTTGGAACTGCCCTCGGGGCATGTACTTAATCTTTCAGACTGTTATTATGTACCTAGTTTGACTAAGAATATTTTATCTGTATCTTTATTGGCCTAATGTGGCTATACTTTTGTTTTTAGAAACACTGGGTGTTTTATGCATAAAAATGATATGGAGATATGCAGTGCTGATGTAGATAATGGTCTTTATATTTTGAATATAAATCTATCTCAAATATATAATGTAACAAACAAAAGGCTTAAACTAAGTAACAAAGATGAAACTTATATGTGGCATTGTCGTCTGGGACACATCAACAAGACTCGCATATCCACACTTTTGAAGAGTGGGTACATGGACGGATTTTATCCAAATTCTTATGACGTCTGCGAATCTTGTTTATTAGGCAAAATGCCTAAAACACCTTTTAGCGGAAAATGGTGTACGTGCAACAGAACTGTTAGCCCTCGTTCATAGTGACGCATGTGGGCCCATGTCTAGCCAGGCTAGAGATGGATATGAATACTTCGTAACCTTTACGGATGATGCATCGCATTATGGTTATGTGTATCTTATGAGACACATGTCGGAAACCTTTGAGAAATTCAAAGAGTTTCGACACGAAGTAGAAAAATAGACCGGCAAAAGTATTAAGACATTACGGTCGGACCGTGGTGGCGAATACTTAAGCAATGAGTTTCTTGATTACTTGAAAGAATATGGTATTCTTTCACAGTGGACTCCTTCAGGAACACCGTAGTTAAACGGTGTGTCCGAACGGAGAAATCGAACTTTGTTAGACATGTTAAGGCCGATGATGAGTCACACAGAGCTACCTATTTCCTTCTAGGGATATGCATTGAACAGTGCAATACTTATTTTGAATAAGGTTCCGTCAAAGTCTGTTCAACAGACTCCGTACGAGATATGGACAGGAAAGAAACCGGGTTTCTCATTCCTGAAGATTTGGGGATGCTGGGCAAACGTCAAACGTTTGGAAGGTACCAAACTTGAACCCAAATCGGATAAATGCCTATTTGTAGGATATCCTAGGGAAACCAAAGGATATTACTTCTATCACCCACAAGAGAACAAAGTATTTGTTGCTCTACATGTGATTTTCCTTGAGAAGGAATTCCTAAATGCAGTGGTTAGTGGGAGGAAAGTAGAACTCGATGAAAATCGAAGTGATACTGTTCCTGGCACAGTATCCTTAACGGAACACGAACAGTTCATCAGGGATGAGACTGTACCATAATCTTCGAATACACAAGAACCGCGTAGGTCGGAGAGAGTCAGAAAACAACTTGAGAGGTTTGGGTTTCTGATCTCACCTCATGTGGATATTAATCTTATTGAGGAAGACGAGCCGGCTACGTATGAGGAAGCGATACAAGGTATCGACTCTGGTTTATGGCAAGATGCCATGAAGTCCGAAATGGATTCCATGTACACCAACCAAGTTTGGACACTGGTTGATGCACCAGAAGGCGTAAAGCCTATTGGTTGCAAATGGGTCTTCAAGAAGAAGACCGACATGGATGGCAACATACAAACGTACAAAGCTAGGCTTGTAGCGAAAGGGTATCGTCAACGACATGGTTTCTGTTAGACATTATGACCCATAGCGTCACTGTTTTGTTAATGATATTGTATTATTGTACAAAATTAACTATGTGATAATGAAATTGCCTTTTACCGTTTTGTAATTTATTTACTTTGATATATAAATGGCGAAAGTCCATATGATTAGTTCCGTATTGAGATGATATGAGACAGTATCAATATAAAAGGTTTAATCATTAAATATCCCTAGTCGGAGTATTATCGAGATCGGACATCGATAATGCGGAATAGACTAGTATTGCACTTGTGCGCGTTGTGAGGGCACAACGGCATAGTTCTCATATATTTAAGTATAGGATACTTATGCAAGTGCGATAGGAGGTTGTGCTTTACCGATGGTACGGAAAACAGCTTCGCTCTGGATAGACCCCGCGGAATCCCATTGGTAGTATGTCTGCGTGTCTATGGGAGGCCGCATCAGGGTAGGTGTATATGGTCTTAACCTGACACTTGCATCGCTAGTACTTGCGACAATCGGTAAACTTTGGTTTTGGTGGTTCAGGGCTTTAACCGGTTCTGTGTACACCTCTTCTGGGTTTATCGAGAATCGTAGTGTGCTGGGTGTGATGTCAAGATGGAAGTATCACTTCAGACATATGGAGATGATGATCGCGCAGGATACAGAACTAGTACTCTATAAAAAGGTTGCAACCGTCGGGACAATATGACCAGGTCAGGATTGTCCGATTTAAAGAGACTAGTTATTTGATGTCCGATATATGTTTCGTACGGGGCAGACACATTTCCAGCCCCAGGCCTAACATGTGATCGTCCGATACTGGATCGATGTACGCAATACTACGGTATACTACGCTTGATAAAGATCTAATATTCCAATAAGAATGTTTCTGGAGAATTGGGTAGGCATGGCGCTTTGTTAGAAGCCAACCTTGTCTTGTAAATCGGTAAAAACGTAGTACGAGGTACGTACGTGTTCGGATTATCCGACGACCTTATTTACTGCCAACATATCCGGAGATCTCTTGGGTCGCTTCCTGAAGATTCACCTATGATATTTGATTCGAACTTTATTAATCTTGGATTAATTACGGAGAAACTTTATCTTGGATAAAATGCCTAATTTAGAGAGAGAACGATTAATTTGGAATTAATCGATAAAATAATATATTCGATATATTAAACGAAATTAGATTTCGACGCGGAATTAAAATCGGATTTTAATTCGGGCAAACGAATTGATTTAGAATTAATTCGTTAGCGATGTGAATAGTGATTTCGCTAGGCATAATTATTTAATTTACGTCGCGACGGAAATTCGTTAATTCAGAATTAGCGAAACCGAGCCCGAAAGTGTTTGCGGACACATTCGTATTTTGAAACGAGTGGGGCCCGCAAGTCACATCGCGAAGTCACATCACTTGACATGACTAGTTGATAGATATCACAAGTCACCTTTATTGAGTGACACATTGTCACTGTTCATGAAAGAAGTTGGTGAGACCATTTAATGGCTTTTTGGAGGGAAAATGTTTTTGACTTTTTGGAAAGGTATTTACCAAATATTTTGGTAATTATTTTGTAGAACTCGGTTTTTAGAAAAAAGAGAAAAAAAAAACAAAAAGGCTTCTCTCCCTCTCTCTCTTGCTCACGCCGTGAGCTTCCATAGGCGAGACAAATTGTTTTTCCATTTTCTCCATTTGCTAGCACATTGAAGGATCAAAGGAGGTGATAGGGAAACAACCTTGGAGCTTGGAATACAAAGAAAACTTGGAGTTTCTTCTTCACTTCCACCTTGGCCGAAAGTTTGAAGCTTGGAGACTCAAAGATTTTCTTCATCAGTTTTCATCATAAGCTTTGTAAGTATGATTCCGCCATGCTTCAAGTTTTACATATATAAATCATGTGTTTCATTTGCTTATACTTTCTTTGGGACTCATATTAGAAACCAACAATGGTATCATGGAGCCATGTTTAAGCATGAAATACATTAGGGTTAATTTGGGTAAAATTGATTGAAGCATGTTCTTGTGAAATTTGATGATTAAGTATGCTTATATGTATGTAATATGATGTTATACATAATCAATTTTGAGAAAAATGCATTGGATGATTTTTCCCCAAATTTGTTGCCTTGGCCGAATATGAGGTCCTTGCATTGGATTGGAATTTTTTGTGTATAAGTTCATTAGATGACTTAAAACATATACGGGACGTAGATTAGTGATTCAATCGGATTGAAAAACAAATCGAACCAAAAAATCCCTCTTGGCCGAATGCAATATGACATGTTAAAGGACTTGATTTTTGTTCAAATAAATGTTGGACATGTGTTTTGAACAAGTGATGATTAATAAATTAAATTGGTGTTTTGGAAATATTTGGTTTAATGAATTAATCATGGATTTACACTTTAATTAATTGAATTTTAATTTGGAATATTAAAATTTAATTAATGGGCTTAATTGTAAAATTGGGCTTGTATTATTATATTTGGGCATAATGGGCTTGGTTGGGCCAAGTAGATTTGGGCCAAAAGGATTGGATCCAATTTGGGCTTAAATCACTCCATTAAGTCCAAATATAGTAAAATGGGCTTTAATGTTTAATTGGGCCTTATGGGCTTGAAATTGATTTTATGGCATTTAAGGGTGATTCCTTATTTGGGCTTGGTAATTGGGTTTGACCCACATTGACCAAAGCCCAAGCCTTAATAAATCAATTGAAAGCCCATTGGACTTTAATTAAACAAACATTGGATGTTAGTTGGGCTTTGAGACCCAATTAGATTAGATTTAGAATCTAAGTCTTTAAAGCACATTAAAAGTGTAAACATTTAATTTGGAATTAAATGAATTGAATTAGTATTGAATACGACTTAAATTGGATTTAACAAGTATTTCGATATAATTCTTGAATTCGTACCTTATGTACTTATTCTCAAACAATTTGGACTCGCGCAAAATCAAAACCGTTGTTTGAACATTGGATGATCACTTAAACAAAGACTAATTAATTGGATTAGATTGGTTGTATAGCATGTCTTGATTGAATATATATGTATGTGATGAATGAATAGTGTATATCGGATGGATATTAGAAGGGAAAAGGGTAATTCTAGAAATTATTGTAAATTTAGAATTTATAATTTGGACCTGCGTGTCCAGCCTTATCTCTTTTATCTCTTTGTATTCTCTTCTCACCTAATTCCCCTCAATGTAAATGAGGTTTCTCTTATTGTATTATGTAATTGGGTAGAAGTAGAATAGTGTTAGCGGGGAGAGGACATGGAGTGATTTGTTCTAGGAACAAGTTGTTTTATATATCCATCCGCATATCACTATTAATTTACTTTACGCGCTTTATGATGTTTTAGAAACATGCTTAAGGGTGTATGATGATGAGACCTAACAAAGATAATAAATTGGTTGCCAATTACGCAAAAATCCCTCAATCTATATTAAGCGATTATCCTTCCGTTGAATGATTCTTGTTCAAGATCCAAAATTGACATTGGTTTGTTGGCCAAAGTCAAGACCTTTGTCAATTGAGGATGTACTTGAATCATGAGAGTTTTGTTCCATATCGGTGTCTTGTCCAAGTTGTGATTTGTTGGCCAAAGTCAAGATCACTTCTTGTCCAACGACATTGATTACGAGACTTTCCTTGTCAATGAGTCCCGCTTAACTGGAATCATTAGGTTTGTTGTGCCAAAGCCAAGGCCTAGATGATTTGGAGGATATGGTTAGGGAAATGTATTAGATACATTGGCATAAGTAATGTACATATGTTTTGGACTTGGATGTCCACCTAACCGGATCTAGGAATTGGATTAGATCCAATTGATCTTTGAGATCTACCTAGTTAAATAGCATACAGCTTGTTGGCCAAAGTCAAGGTTGTGTGTTATTTAACGAGATCCTAGCCCACAAGGAAATAGGATTTCCCGAGTTCTCAACAGAGGGTTAGAGACTTGATGAAAATAGTGGGAGGCTAAGTATTGAATTTGCAATTTCGTTCAGATACTTAGCCTTACGCGTCTTTCAAAATTATTTCGTCTATTTATTAAAATTAGTTGGACTAATACATTGTTATTTTTTCTTGTAACAGTTTGACTGTACCCATATTATCGTTAACTAGATAGTTGGACTATCGTAGTTGAGATGGCAAGCAAGGGAAATGTCCGAGACATCATCATGGGTGACAATGTCTTTAAGGGCACAAACTTCGCTGATTGGGAAATGAACCTGAGGATAGTCCTTGGGGCTGAGAGGCTGCTGTACACTATACAGATACCTCTTCCGCCTAAACCCACTGAGCCACTTGAGCTGGAGTTATGGAAAACTCACAGCGAGGATTGTGACACAGCTCAGTCTGTTATGTTGGCTTCGATGACTCAGCACTTTCGTCGCCAGAATAGGGACTTGGATCCATATAACATGATGGCTAGACTGTATGATCTCCACCGCACTAATAAGCGGATGGAGAGGTACGAGTTGGTGAAGAAACTCTTCCGCGCCCGAATGACTGAAGGCGCATCAGTTGAGGCCCACGGGACTCAAATGATCACCGATATTGATGAGTTGGCCAAGATGGGAATAGTCTTGGAGGCTGAGCTGACCGTAGACATGCTCTTACAGTCACTTCCTGATTCTTGGAAACAAATCATAATCAACTACAAGTTGATGGACACGGATGACACTCTTGGAGAGCTGTTATCCATCTTGAAGGAGTCTGAAAAAGAACTCCAAAAAGGGGGCAAGCGTGAGGCGCACTATGCATCGACCTCTCAGGCGCCAAGGGCTGGGCCCAAGGCAACTGGAGGGGTGAGGAAGAGGAAACATAAGAACAAGGGTAAAGGCAAGTTGACAAAAGCTTCTGGGAAGCCAAGGGACAAGTCTCAAGATGTCTGCCTCAAATGCGGCAAAAAGGGTCACTGGAAACGTGACTGCCGAATGGGCAATGGACAAAGGGAGGATATCAAGGCAGGCAAGGCACTAGCCTCTGGTATGTTTGTTATTGAAATAAATATGACTACTTCTAGTTTTAAAAATTGGATTTTTGATTCTGGTTGTGCTGCTCATATATGTACTGATTTGCAGGATCTGCAGAATAGCAGGATGCTGGCTTCAGGGGAGGTTGATCTACGAGTCGGAAACGGAACTCCAGTTGCTGTTTTGGCTGTAGGGACTTTTGTTTTGGAACTGCCCTCGGGGCATGTACTTAAACATTTGAACTGTTATTATATACCTAGTTTGACTAGGAATATCATATCTGTATCTTTGTTAACCCAGCATGGGTACACTTTTGTATTTAGAAACACTGGGTGTTATTTATATAAAGATGATGCAGAAATTTGCACTGCCGTTGCAAATAATGGTCTTTATATTTTGAATATAAATGAATCTCCTAAACATAAAATAACAAACAAAAGGCTCAAAAGGAGTAATCTAAAAGATGAAGCTTACATGTGGCATTGTCGTCTAGGACACATCAACAAGACTCGCATATCCACACTTTCGAAGAGTGGGTACTTGGACGGATTTGATCCTAATTCATATGATGTCTGAGAATCTTATCTTTTAGGCAAAATGCCTAAATCACCTTTTAGCGGTAAAGGTGAACGTGCCACAGAACTGTTAGCCCTCGTTCATAGTGACGTATGTGGGCCCATGTCTAGCCAGGCTAGAGGTGGATATCATTACTTCGTAACCTTTACGGATGATGCATCTCGTTATGGTTATGTGTATCTAATGAGACAGAAGTCGGAAACTTTTGAGAAATTCAAAGAGTTTCGACACGAAGTAGAAAAACAAACAGGCAAGAGTATTAAGACATTACGGTCGGATCGTGGTGGCGAATACTTAAGTTATGAGTTTCAAGATTACTTGAAAGAATATGGTATTCTTTCACAGTGGACTCCTCCTGGAACACCGCAATTAAAAGCTGTGTGTCTGAACGGAGAAACCGTACCTTGTTAGACATGGTAAGTTCGATGATGAGTCACACTGAGCTACCAATATCCTTCTGGGGATACGCATTAAACAGTGCAGTACTTATTTTGAATAAGGTTCCGTCAAAGTCTGTTGAACAGACTCCATATGAGATATGGACAGGAAGGAAACCAGGTTTCTCTTTCCTGAAGAGTTGGGGATGCTGGGCATATGTTAAACGTTGGAAGGAACCAAACTAGAACCCAAATCAGATAAATGCCTTTTCGTGGGATATCCTAGGGAAACCAAAGGATATTACTTCTATCACCCACAAGAGAACAAATTATTTGTTGCTCTACATGCATTTTTCCTTGAGAAGGAATTACTAGATGCAGTGGTAAGTGGGAGGAAAGTGGAGCTTGATGAAAATCGTAGTGATACTGTTCCTGGCAATGAATCAACGACGGAACATGAACAGACCATCCGGGATGAGTCTGTACCACAATCTTCATATACACAAGGACCGCGTAGGTCGGAGAGAGTCAGGACAGTACCTGAGAGGTATGGGTTCCTGATCTCGCCTCATGAAGATATTAATCTTATTGAGGATAATGAACCGGCTACGTATGAGGAAGCGATACAGAATATTGATTCCGCTTTATAGCAAGAAGCCATGAAGTCCGAGATGGATTCCATGTATGCCAACCAAGTTTGGACACTGGTTGATGCACCAGAAGGCGTAAAGCCTATTGGATGCAGATGGATCTTCAAGAAGAAGACCGACATGGATGGCAACGTGCAAACGTACAAAGCTAGGCTTGTAGCAAAGGGGTATCGTCAACAATATGGTATTGATTATGACGAAACTTTCTCACCCGTTGCCATGATTAAATCCATTCGGATAATGCTTGCAATAGCTGCATATTTTGATTACGAGATATGGCAGATGGACGTTAAAACCGCTTTCCTTAACGGAAACCTTTTGGAGGATGTTTATATGCAACAGCCTGACAGTTTTATCATACCTAGACTTGCAAACAAGGTTTGTAAGTTAAATCGATCCATTTATGGATTGAAACAAGCATCACGGTCATGGAATCAGCGTTTTGATGAGATCATAAAAGAATATGATTTCGTGCAAAATGTAGATGACCCTTGTGTATACAAGAAGGTTAGTGGGAGAGCACTGACTTTTATTGTCCTTTATGTCGACGACGTATTGCTTATAGGCAATGACATTCCCATGCTAACTTCGGTGAAAGCTTGGCTTTCATTAAAATTCTCCATGAAAGATCTGGGAGAAGCAGCCTTTATTCTAGGAATAAAGATCTACCAGGATAGATCTAGAAAGCTGCTTGGACTCTCCCAGAGTACATATATTGACAAAGTGTTGAAGCGATTCAACATGGATCAATCCAAGAAGGGATTGATGCCAATGTCACGTGGTATCCTTCTGTCTAAAGACATGTGTCCTAAGACTCAAGAAGAGAGAGATAATATGAGTCGGATACCGTTCGTCTCGGTAGTCGGATCGATCATGTATGCCATGATATGTACGCGACCTGATGTGTCATATGCTTTGAGCATGTGCAGTCGCTATCAGGCCGATCTAGGTGAAGGTCACTGGATGGCAGTTAAGAATATCCTTAAGTATCTTAGACGAACTAAGGATGCTTTCTTAATTTATGGAGGTGGAGAACTTGAGGTATCTGGGTACACCGATGCAAGTTTCCAAACCGACAAGGACGACTTCAAGTCGCAATCGGGGTACATTTTTTGTTTGAATAACGGAGCAGTGAGCTGGAAATCTTCCAAGCAAGATACTGTTGCCGATTCAACAACAGAAGCAGAGTATATCGCTGCGTCGGAAGCAGCAAAGGAGGCAGTTTGGATCCGAAAATTCCTAATCGGATTAGGAGTAGTTCCGTTAGCAGCTGAGCCCGTTCCATTGTATTGTGACAATAACGGGGCTATAGCACAAGCTAAGGAGCCAAGGTCTCATCAACGATCCAAGCATGTTCTTCGGCGTTACCATCTGATTCGGGAGATTATACATCGTGGCGATGTAAAGGTCGAGAAGGTCGCATCGGATGACAACATTGCAGATCCGCTGACGAAGGCTGTTCTTCAGCATGTGTTTGAACGACATATACATAGTTCAGATATTATATGCTTGAGTGACTGGCTATAGGCCAAGTGGGAGATTGTTAGACATTATGACCCATGGCGTCACTGTTTTGTAAATGATATTTTATTATTGTACAAAATTAACTATGTGATAATGAAATTGCCTTTTGCCGTTTTGTAATTTATTTACTTTGATATATAAATGGCGAAAGTCCATATGATTAGTTCCGTATTGAGATGATATGAGACAGTATCAATATAAAAGGTTTAATCATTAAATATCCCTAGTCGGAGTATTATCGAGATCGGAAATCGATAATGCGGAATAGACTAGTATTGCACTTGTGCGCGTTGTGAGGGCACAACGACATAGTTCTCATATATTTAAGTATAGGATACTTATGCAAGTGCGATAGGAGGTTGTGTTTTACCGATGGTACGGAAAACAGCTTCGTTCTGGATAGACCCCGCGGAATCCCATTGGTAGTATGTCTGCGTGTCTATGGGAGGCCGCATCAGGGTAGGTGTATATGGTCTTAACCTGAGACTTGCATCGCTAGTACTTGCGACAATCGGTAAACTTTGGTTTTGGTGGTTCGGGGCTTTAACCGGTTCTGTGTACACCTCTTCTGGGTTTATCGAGAATCGTAGTGTGCTGGGTGTGATGTCAAGATGGAAGTATCACTTCAGACATATGGAGATGATGATCGCGCAGGATACAGAACTAGTACTCTATAAAAAGGTTGCAACCGTCGGGACAATATGACCAGGTCAGGATTTTCCGATTTAAAGAGACTAGTTATTTGAGGTCCGATATATGTTTCGTACGGGGCAGACACATTTCCAGCCCCAGGCCTAACATGTGATCATCCGATACTGGATCGATGTACGCAATACTACGGTATACTACGCTTGATAAAGATCTAATATTCCAATAAGAATGTTTCTGGAGAATTGGGTAGGCATGGCGCTTTGGTAGAAGCCAACCTTGTCTTGTAAATCGGTAAAAACGTAGTACGAGATACGTACATGTTCGGATTATCCGACGACCTTATTTACTGCCAACATATCCGGAGATCTCTTGGGTCGCTTCCCTGAAGATTCACCTATGATATTTGATTCGAACTTTATTAATCTTGGATTAATTACGGAGAAACTTTATCTTGGATAAAATGCCTAATTTAGAGAGAGAACGATTAATTTGGAATTAATCGATAAAATAATATATTCGATATATTAAACGAAATTAGATTTCGACGCGGAATTAAAATCGGATTTTAATTCGGGCAAACGAATTGATTTAGAATTAATTCGTTAGCGACGTGAATAGTGATTTCGCTAGGCATAATTATTTAATTTACGTCGCGATGGAAATTCGTTAATTCGGAATTAGCAAAACCGAGCCCGAAAGTGTTTGCGGACACATTCGTATTTTGAAACGAATGGGGCCCGCAAGTCACATCGCGAAGTCACATCACTTGACATGACTAGTTGATAGATATCACAAGTTACCTTTATTGAGTGACACATTGTCACTGTTCATGAAAGAAGTTGGTGAGGCCATTTAATGGCTTTTTGGAGGGAAAATGTTTTTGACTTTTTGGAAAGGTATTTACCAAATATTTTGGTAATTATTTTGTAGAACTCAGTTTTTAGAAAAAAAGAGGAAAAAAAAAACAAAAAGGCTTCTCTCCCTCTCTCTCTTGCTCACGCCGTGAGCTTCCATAGGCAAGACAAATTGTTTTTCCATTTTCTCCATTTGCTAGCACATTGAAGGATCAAATGAGGTGATAGGGAAACAACCTTGGAGCTTGGAATACAAAGAAAGCTTGGAGTTTCTTCTTCACTTCCACCTTGGCCGAAAGTTTGAAGCTTGGAGACTCAAAGATTTTCTTCATCACTTTTCATCACAAGCTTTGTAAGTATGATTCCGCCATGCTTCAAGTTTTACATATATAAATCATGTGTTTCATTTGCTTAAACTTTCTTTGGGACTAATATTAGAAACCAACAGTTTCGATTACGATGAAACTTTTTCACTTGTTGCCATGATTAAATCCATTCGGATTATGCTTGCTATTGCTGCATATTTCAATTACGAGATATGGCATATGGACGTCAAAACCACTTTCCTTAACGGAAATCATTTGGAGGATGTTTATATGCAACAGTCTGACGGTTTTGTCGTACCTAAACATGCGAACAAGGTTTACAAGTTAAATCGATCCATTTATGGATTGAAGAAAGCATTGCGTTCTTGGAACCAACGTTTTGATGAGATCATAAAAGAATATGATTTCGTTCAAAATGAGGATGATCCTTGTGTATATAAGAAGATTAGTGGGAGCGAACTGACATTCATTGTTCTTTACGTTGATGATGTATTGCTTATTGGCAATGACATTCCCATGCTACAATCGGTGAAAGCTTGGCTTTCATTAAAATTCTCCATTAAGGATCTGGGAGAAGCAACCTTTATTCCAAGAATAAAGATTTACAGAGATAGATCTAAAAAGCTGCTTGGACTCTCCCAGAGCACGTACATTGACAATGTGTTGAAGATATTCAACATGGAACTGTCTAAGAGGGGACTGTTGCCAGTGTAACATGGCATCACTCTATCTAAGGACATGTGTCCTAAAACTCAAGATAAGAGAGACAACATGAGTCGGAACCCGTTCGCCTCGGCAGTCGGATCGATCATGTATGCCATGATATGTACACGACCTGATGTCTCATATGCTTTGAGCATATGTAGTCGCTATCAGGCCGATCCAGGTGATGGTCACTGGATGGCGGTTAAGAATATCCATAAGTATCTTAGACAAACTAAGGATGCTTTCTTAATCTATGGAGATGGAGAACTTGAGGTAACTGGGTTTACCGATGCAAGTTTCCAAACCGATAAAGACGACTGTAAGTCGCAATCCGAGTACGTCTTTTGTTTGAACAATGGAGCAGTAAGCTGGAAATCTTCCAAGCAAGAGACTGTTGCCGATTCAACAACAGAAGCGGAGTATATTGCTGCAGCTGAAGCAGCAAAAGACGCAGTTTGGATCCATAAATTCTTAATTGGATTAGGAGTAGTTCCGTTAGTAGCTGAGCCCATTCCATTGTATTGTGACAATAACGGGGCTATAGCGTAGGCTAAGGAACCGCGGTCTCATCAACGATCCAAGCATGTTCTTCGATGTTTCCATCTGATTCTTGAGATCATACATCGTGGCGATGTGAAGATCGAGAAGGCCGCATCAGAGGACAACATTGCAGATTCGCTGACGAAAGTTATTCCTCAGTAAAAGTTTGAGCGACATGTACATATTTCAGCTGTTAGATGCTTGAGTGACTGGCTATAGGCCAAGTGGGAGATTGTTGGACAATTATGAACCATAGCGTCACTATTTATAAAAGACATTGTGGTTTTTGTACAAATTAACTATGTGGCAATTGAAATTGCATTTAAGCATTTTTTAATTAGATTACTTGAATATATATAAATTAATAAAAGTCCTTATGATTAGTTCCAGATTATAAGATATGAGACAATATCAATCCACAAAGGTTTAATCATTAAATATCACTAGTCGTAGTATTATCGAGACTCGACATCGATAATGAAGAATAGACTGGTATTGCACTTGTGCGTGTTATGGAAGCGTAACATCATAGTTCTCATATATTTAAGTATTGGATACTTATTCAAATGTGATAGGAGGTCGTATTTACCGATGGTACGGAAACAGCTTCGCTCTGGATAGACCCCGCGGAGTCCCATTGGTAGTATGACTATGTGTCTATGGGAATCCGATTCAGGGTAGGTGTATTTGGTCTTAACCTGAGACTTGCATCTCTAGTACTTGCGACAATCAATACGCTTTGGTTTTGGTCGTCCAGGACTTTAACAGGTTCTGTGTACGCCTTTTCTGGGTTTATTGAGAATCGTAGTGTATTGGGTGTGATGTCAAGATGGAAGTATCACTTCAGTCATATGGAGATGATGATCACGCAGGGATACAAAACATGTTCTCTATTATGTTGCAACTATCCGGATAATATGACAAGGTCATGATTATTCGATTATAGAGACTAGTTGCTCGTGATCCGATATATGCTTCGTACGGGGCAGACACTATTCCAGCGCCAGGCCTTACATGTGATATCAGATACTTGATCGAAATACACAATACTACGTATACTACACCTGACATAGATTATATATTCCTTTAAGAATATTTCTGAAGAATTTGGTAGGCACAATGCTTTGCTAGAAGCCAACCATGTCTCGTAAATCGATAAGAACGTAGTATAAGGTACGCAAATGTTCGGATAGTCCGACGACCAAATTTACTACCAATATATCCAGGGATCTCATGGGTCACTTCCCGAAGATTCACCGATGACGTATGATTCTAACATAATTAATCTAGGATAAATTACAGAGAGATTTTATCTGGGATAAAATACTATTAGTAGAGAGAGAGCGATTAATTTGGAATTAATCGATAAAATAATATATTTGATATATTAAATGAAATTAGATTTCATAACGAAATTAAAATTAGATTTTAATTCGGGCAAACGAATTAATTTAGAATTAATTTACGAACGACGTGAATAGTAATTTTGCTAGGCATAATTATTTAATTAAATTTGATTTAATTACGTCGCAATGGAAGATTCGTTAATTCAGAATTAACGAACCCTAGCCTGGGAGTGTTTACGGGCCCACTCGGATTTTGAATTCAAGTGGGGCCCACAAGTCACATCAATTGTCAATCATTAACTTTTGGTGATGGAAGTTAGTGAAGGATTTGATGGAAACTTGTTTTACATTCCACTTGAGAGATGATAGACATTTTACCAAATATTAGATATTTGGTATATCTTTTATTTTTGTTTTTGAAAATCAAATACAAGAAAATCACTTCATCTCTCATCTCCTCTCACTCTCACGGCAATTGACGAAATTTTCTCTCCCAATATTTTTTTGGCTTGGCCGAATTTATCAAAGAGAAATTGGAAGATTTGTTACAAATTTCTCAAGAGCTAGCACTCAAAGAAATCATACAAAGGTGTTAGGGAAACCATTCCCAAGAGCTTGGAATCAATCTCAAAGCTTGGAGCTTGGACATCAACATTCAAAGTGAGCTTGGAGCTATCACTCAAGGAGCAAAATTTTGTTCTACACGCATCCTACAAACCTATCAAATTGAGTATATTTCCGTTATTCTCCTTTACGTATTCACTCTATTTCATGCTTGGATTGATCTTGGGATGACCTTAGAAACCCAACAGTGAGTTAGGGTTATCTTTTTTGGTCATTTTTACCGTGTCTTATGTGCTTTTAGAGAGAGGAGAAAAGATGAGAGAGGATTGACGTTAGGGTTTCTTTGTTGCTTTTGAGTTGGCCGAGAGAATGGAAGAGGAGAGAGGGGCGTGCTAGGGTTTGTTTTTTGTTAGGTGTGTGAGGGTACCTTTGCTTTTGGTCTTGAGTTGTCAAAAGGAGAAAGAGTCTGCCGAGAGGTTGAGAAGATTGGGGTTGGTCGCTGCTGTCGTTGCTCTCCAGTGACGGGGCTGATTGTTATTCTTTCGTCGAGCCAGAGAGGAGAGGGGCGTCATTGGCTGTGTCCAAGAAGGGTATTGGGTGTGTCAATGAGAGAGAGGCCAATGTTAAGGAGAGAGAGGCGAGTGTGTATTAGGGTTTTTTTATTGCCGTGAATCAAGGGGAAATGAGATAGGCGAGAGGCTAGGGGTGTCATTTTTTTTTATTTTAGCCTTCTGTTTTCCGTGAGTGGAGTGGGAGGAAGAAGAGCCATTAGGGTTTAATTTAGGTTTTGTCTCTTTTTATAATGGTGGGCTAGGGTTTATTTGTTTGTGCATGGGATTTCAAAAGGAAACAAAATCATGCAATAAAGGGGATGCATTTAATTCAATTATTTAAGGATAGGATATTGAGTATTTTGGTGGGGGATATCTTTGATTTTTGAAGGTGATTTATTTAGATTAGGAAGGGGACTTGATTTAATTTAGGAAGGGGATTTGATTGGATTTTGACATATGTTAAATGTGGTTTGAATATTTTGGATTAGGCTTGTGGGCTTTGGGCCTATGGCTTGGTTCTTTGGTGGGCTTGGGCGTGTGGGTTGGTTGCGGGGGTTTTCGGCCAATATTAATGTTTAAAACAGTAATCGACTGAGCGAACCCGCGGTTAACTAGCGAATTTAAATTTGACGAGCTATTAATTTTAGATTTTTCCCTTTCGGCGTGCGTTCCCCGTGACTTCCGTGACTTATCGGGTAGTGCCTCCATACGAGGCTCATCATTAGGCTTTATGCAAAAATACAGGGTCTATAATGTGTATCAACAAATGACCCAATCATACCCTTATGACCGGATCTTTTGAATCGGGGAAGGAGAATGTCAAAGTTATTTGATCCACGCATAAGATTGTAAAGACCTCAAGTCAAATGACTAGTCATATAATCGATACATGAAAGTTCTCACAGACACATGGGATAAACATTTCATATGAAAACTTTCGGCGGTCAGTTCGATGGACACAAGCAACTCATGCATCCATGTGATATACCAAGCGGACGGATCTCCGCTAGTAGCCTATGAGATCGGCTACCCCACTTAAGGGTGGATCATATCATCATGCTAGTCTCTCCGCTTTGTGAACGCCCAGATTATTCACAAAACTATGACTAGGAACATTTAGGAGTAATGATTCTCATAAGGCGTGGAAGCCATCGTCTTATTACTCCAAGGGCTTTATTACAGTGTTGATGATTCATATAAGTTATGTAAGACACGTATAATAAAGATTTCCATTTTATTAATTAATGAAAATATTACAAATACATGTACATATAGCCCATCCACAAGTTGGGTATAGGGCATATCCCTAACACCACGTGTCAACATCCTATGGTGCTGACAATCGCCATCGCCACATGTCGCCAACGTGTCATCTACGTGTCAGCCATGTAGACGTCCACATCAGCAACATGCCAAGTCAATATGCCACGTCATCACCAAGTCATCATCATCCAATCATTGCATGCCACATGTCGCAATCTTATGGTGCCGACAATCCACATCGCCACGGCATTGCCACATCATCGCCACGTCAGCACAATCATTTAGCTCTCAGCTGCCTCTACCACGTGTCACATTATCACCTTATCCACTTTCCACATGTCGAACTCTCTGCAAGCCACGCCGTAAATCATGCGTGTCGCGTCGTGCAATGAGTCCACGTCACGATGCGCAGGGCCTATCGACGACTATAAATTCAGCTCAAGATTTCAGTTTCAGATGTACCTTCCTCTTTGTAATTCTCTAAATAAATAAGGAGTTTGTATATAGTTTTCTTTAAATTTCAGTTTTGTAATTAATTTTATTTACTTTTTGTAATAGCAATTTACTTTCTTTACTTTTTCAGTTTTTACTATTCAGCTATGAGGAGGTAACTTCCCCCTGCTATGGTGAAAGGTAAAACTTTTATTACTGCTATTTAGATTAATCTCCCTTAATTATAATATATTTACTATTTAAAATTTGACTTAACAAGGATACCGCTATATTGGTCGGTTGGTAATTAATTATAAACTGGTTTTAACCTGACTAGGCATGGATACCGCCTAGTTGGTCGGTTGGTAATTACCGCCTATATGCTGGTTTATGGACAAATAATGATACCGCCTTTATGGTCGGTTGGACTTACTTTGACTTAATCAGGTTACCGCCTATATGGATGGTTGGTAATATCACACAAGTTAATATATTATAATAAGAGAGATATCTAAAACAGTAGTGATAAAAGTAGATCCTCTAGCCCCTAACATTTTATTTTATTTTATTTTTCTTTATTTACTTTCCAGCATTTTACTTTTCAATATTTTGCTTTATGTCTTTTATTTTTAAGTTGTTACTAGCCTTAGGTATGAGTCGTAGCTAAGTCCATTATCTTGGGTTGTGATGAAATCTAATATCACCGGTTTATAATGGGTTATTTTATAATTTGGGTAATATAAAGGTTTATTTATTAAGTCTTAAGCTTAATGGTTCTTGTTAACTGGCCATTAATAAGATTGATCTGGTAAACTTAAAATAAACTTGACAAAGGAATTTTAGGTTTCAGCCTTAGTCTTAATAGCCCACGATCTTCCTTGAGGATATATAACCCTTTAATAGATTTCCTTACAGGATAGACATATACATGTCGGGCGGGGGTAACCACAATTGGAACTTAGTCTTAATGAATCCAGGTATTTTGATTGATATAGACATATGATTTAATTGGGTTACACTGGTTATTTTCATCCGACCATCGACAGAGGCTTTTGCAGAATTTCGTGTTCCAGGTTAGTAAACCAATATATTACATAAATATGAAATAACCACTTCATATTTAAAAGCTATTGGAAGAAATCACAACACTGGATAGTTTTATAAATTTGAATTTTCCTCAACCTACTCTCGCGTAATTTTATTTACTTGTTTTTAATTTTAAAGTCATCACACAGTCAATCAATCAATCTGTTAGATACTAGTAATCATTTGACCTCATAAAAATTAATAGCTTAGGTTTTAAGTCCCCGTGGGATCGATACTTTTTATACTACTTGAACGATACGTGCGTTTGCGTTATACGCGTGTGATTTCGCACGGGTCAGTGATGCTATGGGTCATAATTGTCCAACTATCTCCCACTTGGCCTATAGCAAATCACTCAAGTATCTAACACATGAACTATGTACATGTCGCTCAAACTTTTACAAAGATATAACCTTCGTCAGTGGATCTTCAATGTTATCATCTAATGTGATCTTCTCGATCTTCACATTGCCACGATGTATGATCTCACGAATCAGATGAAATCGTCGAAGTATATGTTTGGATCGTTGATGAGACTGTGGTTCCTTAGCATGTGCGATAGCCCCATTATTGTCACAATACAAAGGTACGGGCTCAGCTGCTAATGGAACTAATCCAAATCCAATTAGGAATTTACGGATCCAATCTGCTTCTTTTGCTGCCTCAGCTGCAGCAATATATTCTGCTTCTGTTGTTGAATCGGTAATAGTCTATTTCTTGGAAGATTTCCAGCTCACTGCTCTGTTGTTTAAACAAAATATATACCTTGATTGCGACTTACAATCGTCTTTGTCGGTTTGGAAACTTGCATCGGTGAACCCAGTCACCTTAAGTTCTCCTTCCCCATAGACTAAGAAAGCATCTTTAGTTCGTCTAAGATACTTAAGGATGTTCTTTATAGCAATCCAGTGACCATCACCTAGATCAGCCTGATAGTGACTGCACAAGCTCAAAGGATATGAGACATTAGGTCGTGTACATATCATGGCGTACATGATCGATCCGGCTACTAAAGCATACGAGATATGAATCATTGCATCTCTCTCATCTTGAGTTTTAGGACACATATCATTCGATAGAGAGACACCATGTGACACCGGAAGTAGCCCCCTCTTGGACTGTTTTATGTTGAATCTCTTCAACACTTTTTCAATGTACGAGCTCTGGGAGAGTGCCAGCAGCTTTCGAGATCTATCCCGGTAGATCCTTATTCCTAGAATAAATGCTGCCTCTCCCAAGTCATTCATGTAGAATTTTAATGAAAGCCAAGCTTTCACCGATTGTAACATGGGAATGTCATTTCCAAGAAGCAATACATCAACAACGTATAAGACAATGAATTTCAGTACGCTCCCACTAACCTTCTTATATACATAAGAATCATCTTCGTTTTGAATGAAACCATATTCTTTTATGATCTCATCAAAATGATGGTTCCAAGAACGCGATGCTTGCTTTAATCTATAAATGGATAGGTTTAACTTGCAAACCTTGTTTGCATGTCTTGGTATGATAAAACCATCAAGTTGTTGCATATAAACATCCTCCAAAAGGTTTCCGTTAAGGAAAGCAGTTTTGACATCCATCTTCCATATTCCATAATCGAAATATGCAGCAATAGCAAGCATTATCCGAATGGATTTAATCATGGCAACGGGTGAAAAGGTCTCGTCGTAATCAACACCATGTCATTGACGATATCCTTTAGCTACAAGCCTAGCTTTGTACGTTTGTTTGTTGCCTTCCATGTCTTTCTTGCTTTTGAAGATCCATTTACAACCAATAGGCTTAATGCCTTCTGGTACATCAACCAGTGTCCAAACTTGGTTGGTATACATGGAATCCATTTCGGACTTCATGGCTTCTTGCCATAAAGCGGAGTCGATACCTTGTATCGCTTCCTCATACATAGTCAGTTCATCTTCCTCAATAATATTAATGTCTACAACCCATACCTCTCAGGTTGTTTTCTGAGTCTCTCCGACTTACGCGGTTCTTATGTATCAGAAGATTGTGGAACAGTCTCATCTTTGATGGACTGTTCGTGATCCGTGAGGGGGTCGGTGCTTGGAACAGTATCACTCCGATTTTCATCGAGTTCTATTTTCCTCCCATTTATCACTGCATTCATGAATTCCTTTTCTAGGAAAACCGCATGAAGAGCAACAAATATTTTTTTCTCTTGTGGGTTGTAGATATAATATCCTTTCATTTCCTTAGGATAACCTACAAATAGGCACTTATCCGATTTGGGTTTTAGTTTGGTAGTATCCAAACGTTTAACATATGCCCAGCATCCCCAAATCTTCAGGAATAAGAAACCCGGTTTCTTTCTTGTCCATATCTCATATGGAGTATGTTCAACAGACTTTATATCGAACTACAATATTAAATCCAATTTAAATTGTATTCAATACTAATTCAAGTTTAATTCCAAATTAAACAATTACACATATTCTATAATAATAATGCCTTTTTAGACTTGGATTCCAAATCCAATCCAAATGGTCTCAAAGGCTCATTTAGCATCCAATGCCAATTCTATTAGGTCCAATGGGTTTTAATTAATTCTTTAGGCATGGACTTTTGGCCATTACGGATCAAACCCATAATGCCTTGGCCCATTTAGGAATCACCCTATGCCATAAATTAATTTTGGCTCATTAGGCCCAATTAGATTATTAAAGGCACAATAGTCATATTTTGGACTTTTATGGAAATAGTTTAGGCCCAATTGGATCCAACCCAATTGTCCACAACCAAACTTGGCCCAACTAAGCCCATTAATCCAAATATAACCAAATTAGCCCATTTAGTATTTTAGGGACTAATTTTCATTAATACAATATTCCAAATATAACATTAATCCATTTTAAGTGTAATTAACATAAATAATTAATTAATCTAACATTTCCAAAATATTAATTAATCTAATTAATCATGCTTATCATTCCAATTCATGTCCAACACAAATTGAAGCAAAATCAAGTCTCCAACAAGCATGCTAACTCACGACAATGACAAGAAATTAACATCCAATTTGATTCCAATCCAATCAAATCAACATTCAACATATATATCATGCCATTAACACATCCAAGTGTCAAAATTTAGAAATCACCATCAGTTAAACTAGGGTAATATTCAGCCAACATAGGGAAATTAGGGAAATTTGATCCAATCAATTTTTCAACAATGCAACAATGAACAACTCCAAGTTATCATCATCTAACATCAACCAACAACTCAATTTTGAATTTTCATGCTCCAAGCAAAAATTCGTAATTAAAGTTTATGAACCCTAGTTTCAAAATCATATTTAGCAAGGCTCTGATACCATTGTTAGTCTCTAAGACATGCCACAAGATCCTAAACATGATTATATGTGTGAAAATTACAAGAAAAGTGGCGGAATCACTTACATTGTAATTTGGATAAATTTTGAAATTTCTTCTTTGGATGAAGCTCCAAGCTTGTTGTTTATGCCTTGGGTGAATTTCCCTATCACCTTATTTGACTCCTCCAAGTACTAGCTTTGTTGAAATTTTGAAGTAAAATTTCATTACAAAATGAGGAGAAGAATCGGCCATGGAGAGAAAGAGATAGTGGTTTTTGCCAAACTTGGTGGTTGTGTGTTTTTTAGCATCAAATTAATTAAGCCAACTACTTACATCAACATTTGACATTTGATGTAAGTCATGTGGTCCCACCAAATTTTAAATTCAAAATTTGAGTTAGCTTATTCAACACACAACTTGACTTGGGCCCACCAAAGTCAAAGATATTTTATGTTCCCAAAACACAAAAAGACACACATAAAGTGACAGGTAATATTATCGGGTTCGTTTAATTCCAATTAAACGAATTTACCATCGCGCCATAATTAAATCCAATTTAATTAAATAATTATGCCTCGTAAAATTATTACGATAGTCGCTTTCGAATTAATTCTAAATTAATTTGTTCGCCCGAATTAAAATCCAATTTTAATTTCGTATTGAAATCTGATTTCAATTAATATATCTGATATATTATTTTAGCCACAAATAAATATATTAAATAGAAAAATCCAATTTAACTATTAAATTTATTTTATCGATTAATTCTAAATTAATCGCGTTCTCTCTCATATACGAAGTTAATCCCAGATTAATTCTTGCCGCAATTAATCCCAGATTAATTTTCTCTCTCATAACTAATCCCAGATTAATTCTATCTAAGTCAATTGTCATTGGTGAATCTTTGGGAAGCGACCCAAGAGATTCCTGGATATGTTGGCAGTAAATACGGTTATCGGACTATCCGAACACGTGCGTACCCCGTACCATGTTCTCACCGATTTACAAGACATGGTTGGCTTCTAGCAAAGCACCGTGCCTACCCAATTCTCCAAAAATATTCACCAACGAATATCATATGTATCATGTGTAGTAATACTAATATTATGTAATATGTAATACGATCCAGTATCGGATGTCACAAGCTAGGCCTAGGGCTGGCCCTATGTCTGCCCCGTACGAAGTATATATGGGATCCTGAGTAACTAATCTCTGTAATTGGGATGTCATGACCTAGTCATACTATCCCGATAGCTGCAGCTTTAAGAGTACTAGTTTCGTATCATGTGTAACCATCATCTTCATATGACTGAAGTGATAATCCCATCTTTACATCACATGCAATACACTACGATTCTCAGTAAACCTAATACAGGTGTACACAGAACCTGTTAAAGCTCTAGACAACCAATACTAAAGTAAAATGATTGTCGCAAGTAATAGCGACGTAAGTCTCAGGTTAAAGATCACATACACCTACCTTGATTCGGATTCCCATAGACATATTGTCATACTACCAATGGGATTCCAAGTGGGTCTATCCAGAGCGAACTGTTCCCGGTCCAACGGCTAACAGTGTCTCTTATTACACTTGCATAAGTATCCAATACCTAAATATATGAGAACTATGCCGTTAATCTTCCATAACGCGCGCAAGTGTAATACTAGTATATTCCGCATTATTAATGTCCAGTCTCAATAATACTTCGACTAGGGATATTTAATGATTAAATCGTTCGTGGATTAATATTGTCTCATATCTTATTAATCCGATTTAACCATATGGACTTTTATCATTAATATATTTATCGATGATATTTATATGAGAACTATGCCGTTGTGCCCTCACAACGCGCACAAGTGTAATACTAGCCTTTTACGTATTTATCGATGTTCAATCTCGATAATACTCTGACTAGGGATATTTAATGATTTATCCTTCGTGGACTGATACTGTCTCATATCATTCTCAATCCAGGAAAAAATCATAGGGACCTCCTATCATTTATATATCTAGGTGATCTAATCAAAAATGATAAGAGAGCAATCTCCTTTGTCACATAGTTAATTTGTACAATAACAACGTGATCTGTACAAATAGTGACGCTATGGGTCATAATTGTCCAACAATCTCCCACTTGGCCTATAGCCAGTCACTCGAGTGTCTACCACCCGAACTATGTACGATTGGCTCAAACTGCTCAGCTGCAGCAATAACCCGCATTTATTGTTTATTCGGTAACAGTATCTTGCTTGGAAGATTTCCAGCTCACTGTTCCGTCATTCAAACTTTGTAGTAACGTTTGCAGGTTGTAGTTGTCTTTATCGGTCGGGAAACTTGCAATAGTGAACCCAGTCACTTCAAGTTCTCCTTCTCCACAGATTAAGACAGTATCCTTAGATCTCTTAGATACTAACGGATGTTCTTAACATCAATCCAATGACTATCACTTGGATTGGCCTGATTGTGAATCCATATGCTCAAAGCGTATGAGACACCAGCTCACGTACTTTTTCAATGTACGAGTTCTCGGAGAGTTTTCTCGAAAGCCAAGCTTTCGCCGATTGTTATTATTGGAATATCATCTCTAAGAAATGATGTATTATCATTATTTTATAAGACAGCCACTCTTAGTGCGCTCCCACTAACCTCCTTATATACACAAGAATCATTTCCGTTTTGAAATAAATCATATACCATTATGATTACCTCAAAATGATAATTCCAAGAACTTTATGCTTGCATCAATCCAAACATGGATCGAATAACCCGCAAACCTTGTTTGCTGGTTATAGTATGACAAAACCGACAGGATGTTGTAAACATCCTCCGAAAGGTTTCCTTTTCAGGAAAGCGATTTTCCCGTTAAGCTGTCATATTTCATAAATGAAACATGCAGCATTAGCAAGCATTATCCAAATGGATTTACCGTGGCAACATGTAAAAGGTTTCGTCGTAATCAACACAATGTTGAGAATGATACCTTTCCGCTAAAAGCCAATCTTTATACGTTGGTATGTTGCCTTCCACGTATGTCTTCCTTGAAGACTTATAGTACCAATAGGCACCGTGCCTTGCTTTACATCAACTAGTATCCAAACTTGTTGATATACATGGAATCCATTTTGGACTCATGACACTTTGCCATAGTAGGGAGTCGATACCTTGTATCACTTCCTCATACGTAGTCAGTTGGTATACCTCAAAAGGCTAACATCTTTATGAGGTGAGATCAGAAACCCATACCCTAGGTTGTTTTCTGACTCTCTCCGACATACGCGGTTCTTGTGTATTCGAAGATTAATGGTATAGTTTCATCCTTGATGAACTATTTGTGTTCCATTATGATCGGTGCCATGAATAGTATTACTCCGATTTTCATCGAGTTTTACTATCCTCCCACTTACCACTGCATATCGGTATTCCTCTTAGGAAAAACGCATGGCGAGCAACAATGAAATTGTTCTCAAGTGAGTTGTATAAGTACTATACTTTGGTATCCCTAAGATGTCCTACAATTGGCACTTATCCAATTTGGGTTTTAGTTTGGTATCATCCAAACATATGCCTAGTATACCCAAATATACAGGAATGAGAAACCCAGTTTCTTTCCCGTTCATATCTAATATGATATATGTCAAACAAATTTTTATGGAACCTTATTCTAAATAAGTTTTGCACTGTTTCTGCTTATCCGTTGAAGGAAATGGTAGCTCAGAGCGACTCATGATTAACCTTATCATGTCCAATAAAATTCGGTTACTCTGTTCGGACACATCGTCAATTGACGTGTTCCGGGAGGAGTCCTCATTAAAAGAATACTATACTCTTTCAAGTATACTAGAAACTTATTGCTCAAGTATTTTCCATTACGGTCTTACCGTGACAGTTTAATACTATAGCCGATCTGTTTGTCTATTTCGTGTCGAAACTTAAAAGTTTCTGATTTGTGTTCTTCAAAAGAAACACATAACCATAACACGATGCTACATCCGTAAAGGTCACGATATATTCATATCCACCTCTAGCCTAGCTAGACATGGGCCCACTTGCTTCACTATAAACTAGGGCTAACAGATATGTGGCATTTGCACTTTTACCATGTAAATAGTGTTTTAGGCACTTTGCCCAATAAACTAGATTCGTAGACTTTATTTGATTAGAATCAAATTAGTCCGAGTACCCACTCTTCAAAAGTGTGGATATACGATTCTTGTTTAATTGTGTCCCAGACAATAATGCCACAATAAAGTTTCATCTGATCAAATCAGTTTGAGCTGTTTGTTTGTCATGTTTAAGATTTATTTATATTCAAAATATAAACTCTGTTATTCACATCTAATGTGTTTATCTCAATATAATCTTTATATAATAAAACACTTTAGTGTTCTAGAATATAAAGGTACACCCGCAGCGGGTTATACACTGATATAGAGATAATGTATCTAGTCAAACTAGTTACATTATAACAGTTTCCTATTTTAGGTACACACTTGAAAGGTAGTTCCTATCTATGGTTAAAACAGCGACTTTCATCCCGTTTTCAATTCATAGATAAATCTCAATTGAAGTCAGTATTTTGCTCATAGCAGATTCTGAACATCAATATATCTATGTATCACACTAAGTATTTAAAATCCAATTTTAATACTAGTAGTGAACATAATATGACAAACATATTTGAAGTCAGAGCCTTGCTCGTCTTCAATTCCTTCATGCCTGCTTTGTCCAAACGGCAGTCACGCTTCCGCGATCCCGTTTGCCACAATTTAGGCAGATATTTTGGGATATGTCCTTTATCTTTCTAAAAGATTATAATGATTTTGCCTTTGCCCTTTTCATATTCCAGTAGCCTTTGGCCAAGCCTCGGGTTTCTAGAATATCGAAGTAAGGTGTGCCTAGCGCTACTTGCCTATTTCAAACTTTGACTTTATCTCCTTGAGAATAGTCATTAAATCTCCAAGAATTATTTATTGCAATTTAGTACTTCTAAGATCTAATAAGATCTATGAAGATCCTTCAATTTCTTTATCATACTTTAAGGATCTAATCCTTAGTTCTGATTCAGAAATTAAGGAGTCTACTACGACAAGCTTAATGGATTAAGCACTAAAGTTGTCATCACATGAATCTTCCAAAGATCGTGCTCTACTATTTGCTTAACTTCGGGCTTAGGCTTAATATGTTATTTTATCAAATAAAGTAACTTATTATTTTCCAGGACCTTCCTGAAATTATTCCCAATTTGAAAATTAAACCATTTAAATACATTTTCCCTAGGATTATGTATTAAACGTCAATCTTTCAATTTTATCTTGATTTTAATATTCCAACTATTTAATCAACGATTTAGGTACTATTTATTATAATGACTACAATAGTCCAACTATTTAATCAACTATAATTTAATAGATTAAAATCAATTATATTGATTATTATAATCCAATTATAAAATCAACTATAAATGAATAGTTTGAATATAGTCCAACTATTTGTTAAAACAACAATTTAAATATTAGTCCAACTAACATTTAATTTATTTGACGAATGATATTTGTGATTGAGCGCGTATGGCAAGTAATTAAACGAGTATTGCAAATTCAATTCTTGCCTCCCACTATTTTTCGGCGAGCCTCTAACCCTCTGTCGAGTACTCGGGAAACCGTGTTTCCTAGCGGGCTAGCATCCCGTTAAATATCACACAATCTTGACTTTGGCCAACAAATTGTATGATAATTAACTAGGTGGATCTCTAAGATCGATTGGATCCAATCCAATTCCTAGATCCAGTAGTGGGACGTCCAAGTCCGAAACATATATCTTATATATGCCAATACATCTAATGTATTACCTAACATTTTTCCTCTGAATCAACTAAGCTTTGGCTTTGGCACAACAAACTTAGTGATCCGAGTTAAGCGCGACCCATTGACCATGGAAAGCTTCGTAATCAGTGTCGATGGACAAGAAGTGGTCTTGACTTTGGCCAACAAACCATAACTTGGACAAGACACAAATATGGAACAAAGCTCTCGTGATTCAAACACATCCTCGACGGACAAAGGCCTTGACTTTGGCCAACAAGCCAATGCCAGTCTCGGATCTTGAGTGAGAATCACTCAATGGAAGGAAAAAATGCTTAATATTTTGCGAGGGTTTTTCGAGTGCAAATTGGCAACCAATTTATTATCTTTGTTAAGGTCTCATCATCATACACCCTTAAACATGCATTCTAAATACATAATAAAGCGCGTATAAATAAATAATAATGATATGCGGATGGATACTTTACACATTGATCCTAGATAAAATCTCTCCCTTTCTCTCTCCCGCTAGCACAAGTATTTACTTCTACCCGTTACACTACACTTCTAAAGAAATCTCATTTACATTGAGGGGAATAGGTGAGAAGAGAATACAAAGAATAATGAGGTAAAAGGCTGGACACGCAGGTCCAATTAATAAATCAAATTTATTACAATAATTTCTAAAATTGCCCCACCCATCTCCATCCGATATACATTATTCAAGCATCGCAACCATGTATTCACACAAGCATGTTATCAATCAATCTAATCCAATTAATTAATCTGATAATTAGTGATCATCCAATGTTCAAACAACGATTTGATTTTGCTCGAGTCAAACTCGTTTTTGCGAATAAGTACTCAAAGTACAAATTCTCGAATGAAATTAAACTACATAATTAAATCCAATTCAATTTGTATTTAATTCTAATTCGCTATTTAATTCCAAATTAAATAATACACTTTATTAACGAACCTTTACGACTTAAATTCCAAATTTAATCGCTACGGGTCTCAAAGCCCGATTAACGTCCAACGTCAAGTCCAATGGGCTTTTAATTAATTTCATAAGGCGTGGACTTTTGGTCAACTCGGGTCGAACCCAATAACCAAAGTTCAATCCGGGAGTTACCCCATAAGCCCATAAATCAATTTAGGCCCAATCAAACTTTAAAGGTCCATTAGTCGCATATGGGCTTTATGGAAGCGGTTTTGGGCCCAATTGGATCCAACCAATTTTGCCTAAACCCGACTTAGTACAACTAAGCCCAATTACAACTTTTCAAGCCCAATGAATAATTCCCGGCCAACACCAAAAATTTGGGGAAAAAATGATACAATCATAATTTCTTCAAATTGATCCAATCAATCATCCACAAAAAATCAATTAAGCATATTAAATCATCCAATTTCATTATTCTTGCTCAAAATCAATTTTACCCAATTTTAAGCCCTAAATCAATTTCATGCTTTTCCTTGCTCATGATACCATTGTTGGAGTTTGCTAAGGTCCCAAGGATCAATAAACAAGCATGAAACACATGTGAATACAACGGGGGAGTTACGGAATACTCACATCGATCGGTTGAGTGACGCTTTGACGAACAAAAAATTGAATTTCTGCTCATGAAGTCACGGCAGTGACTGGTTGTGCAGTCCACTGTTTTCGGTTTTGATCACCAAGAATTTGAGCTCCAAGCTTCGTCAAACGATTCCCGGCTCATGGGTGGACTTCCCTATCACCTTCGCATGTCTCTCGGAGTGCTAGCTCTCTTGATTTTTGCCACAAAAACCAAGCACTTTGCTTCGCTATTTCTTCAAACTCTCGGCAGTTCACTGCCAAACCAGAAGAAGAAATGCAGTAGCCCCTTGGGCGAAAATGAGAGAAGAGATGAGAGAAGAAGAGTTTTGATGGATTTGGAAAAAGTGTATCTAATACCCTTTTGCTATTTCCAAATAAATTTTAGCAATTTATTTTCTTTCAAAAAGTCAAATATTAATGCCAACAACCAATCCATCACTATTCACATCATTCAAGTTGTCAAGTCACATCACTCAAAGTGACAAGTGATTTGACGCTTGATGCGACTAGCGATTTGACGCTTGATTTGACTTGCATGCCGCACTCGAATTCGAAATGCGAATGCGCTCGCAATTAATCCCGGGCTCGGATTCGCTAATTCCAAATTAACAAATTTTCCGTTGCGTCGTAATTAAATGATTACGCCTAGCGAAATCAGTATTCACATCGCTAACAAATTAATTCTAAATTAATTCGTTCGCCCGAATTAAAATCTAATTTTAATTCCGTGTCGAAATCAAATTTCATTTAATATATCGAATATATTAATTTACCGATTAATTCCAAATTAATCGTTATCTCTCTTTAAATGATATTTTATCCCAGATAAAATATCTCCGCAATTAATCCCAAATTAATTTTCTCTATCATCTAATTAATCCCAGATTAATTAAAAGTGCGAGTCATACGTCATCGGTGAATCTTTGGGAAGCGACCCATGAGATCCCCGGATATATTGGTAGTAAATTCGGTCGTCGGACTATCCGAACACGTAAGTACCTCGTACTACGTTTATACCTATTTACAAGATAAGGTTGGCTTCTAGCAAAACGCCATGCCTACCCAATTCTCCTGAAATATCCTTACAGGAATATAGGATCTATATCAGGCGTAGTATACGTAGTATTGCGTATTTTGATCCAGTATCGGATGATCACATGCAAGGCCTGAGGCTGGTAAAATGTCTGCCCCGTACGAAGCATATATCGGATGACGAGCAACTAGTGTCTTTAATATCGGATAATCATGACCAAGTCATATTATCCCGACGGTTGCAACCTTTTTAGAGAACCAATTATGTATCCCTGCGCGATCATCAACTCCATATGACTGGAGTGACACTTCCGTCTTGACATCACACCCAACACACTACGATTCTCAATATACCCAGCATAGGCGTACACAGAACCTGTTAAAGTCCTGGACGACCGCAACCAAAGTATATTGTGTTAGTGTTCCTAGAATATGCCAATGATCTAATAAGCAAGAAAAGGTGTTCATAAATTCATTATAAGTTGCATAATTACTTACATTGAATGGATTTGAGCTTTTAAAATTTTGAGAAGAAGATCTCCAAGATCTTTCCTTTATTGATTCCAAGCTTTGAGTTGGTTTCCAAGATCGTTCCTTTGTTGATTCCAAGCTTTGAGTTGGTTTCATGAAGATCTCCAAGATCCAACCTTTGTGTTGATCCCAAGCTTTGAGCTGGTTTCCCTATCACCTCAGAAGACTTCTTGAAGTGCTTGCTTTGTTGATTTTGCCACAAAATCAAAGAGATGGAGAGAGCCATTCACGCCAAAAAATGAGAGTATTAGGGTTTGTTTGTGAGTTGGGTTGTGTAATGAGAGAGAGAGATGCCTTTTGGTAAAACCAATTTACCCTTTTACCTAAACAAGGTGGTTGGGTAAATGGTTTCACCAAAACCATTCCAAGGTGGTTGGAAAGTTGGTGGCTTGGCATAAATGCCAACTACCACATGTGAAGTGGGCCCCACATTTGAATTCAAAATTCAAATGGATCTACGAACAATTGCCGCGGCTCGGATCCGTTTAATCCGATTAAACGAACTTTCGTCACTAAATAATTAAATCTAATTTAATTAAATAACGATGCCTCGCAAATATATTACGAACGTCGTTTACGAATTAATTCTAAATTAATTCGTTCCTTCGTATTAAAGTCCGACTTTAATTTCGTAATGAAATCCAATTCATATTAATATATACGATATATTAATTTTAGCCCATACAAATAAATTAAATAGAAAAATCAAATTTAACTATTAAATTTATTTTACCGATTAATTCCAAATTAATTGCGTTCTCTCTCTTCCGAACACATTTAATCCCATATTAAATAAAGCCTCAATTAATCCCAGATTAATTCTAGTTTAAGTCAACTGTCATCGGTGAATCTTTGGGAAGGGACCCAAGAGACCTCTGGATATGTTGGCAGTAAATCCGGTTATCGGACTATCCGATTAAGTGCGTACCTCGTACCACATGCTTACGGATTTACAAGACATGGTTGGCTTCTAGCAAAGCATCGTGCCTACCCAATTCTCCAGAAATATTCTTACTGGAATATACAATTTATGTCAGACGTAGTATACGTAGTATTGCGTATAGCGATCCAGTATCGGATGTCACGTGCTAGGCCTGAGGCTGGAATTATGTCTGCCCCATACAAAGCACTTGTCGGATGTCTGGTAACTAGTCTCTATAATCGGATGAACATGACCTAGTCATATCATCCCGATGACTGCAGTACTTAAGAGTACTAGTTCCGTATCCTACGTGACATCATCTCCACTATGACTAGAGTGATACTTTCGTCTTGACATCACACCCAATACACTACGATTCTCAATATACCTAGCAGAGGCGTACACAGAACCGGTTAAATCCCTGGACGACCAAAACCAAAGCATATTGATTGTCGCAAGTATTAGCGGTGCAAGTCTCAGGTTAAGACCAAATACACCTATCCTGATTTCGGACTTCCATAGACACATAGTCATACTACCAATGGAATTATGAGGGGTCTATCCAGAGCGACGCTGTTTTCGTACCATCGGTAAAACACAACCTCTTATTACACTTGCATGAGTATCCAATACCCAAATATATGAGAACTGTGCTATTAAGCCCTCACAACGCGCACAAGTGTAAAACTAGTCTTTTACGCATTATCGATGTCCAATCTCGATAATACTCTGACTAGGGATATTTAATTATTAATCCTTCGAGGACTGATACTGTCTCATATCATCTCAATCCAGGAACTAATCATAAGGCCCTTCTATCATTTATACATCTACGTGATCTAATAAAAAATGATAAGAGTGCAATCTCCTTGTCACATAGTTAATTTGTACAACAACACCATGATCTGTACAAATAGTGATGTTATGGGTCATAATTGTCCAACATATTGATTGTCGTAAGTATTACCGGTGCAAGTCTCAGGTTAAGACCAAATACACCTACCATGATTTCGGACTTCCATAGACACATAGTCATACTACCAATGGAATTCCGAGGGGGTCTATCCAGAGCGAAGCTATTTCCCGTACCATCGGTAAAACACAACCTCCTATTACACTTGCATGAGTATCCTATACCAAAATATATGAGAACTCTGTCGTTGTGCCCTCACAACACGCACAAGTGTAATACTAGCCTTTTACGTATTTATCGATGTCCAATCTCGATAATACTTTGACTAGGGATATTTAATGATTTATCCTTCGTGGACTGATACTGTCTCATATCATTCTCAACCCAGCAACAAATCATAGGGACCTCCTATCATTTATATATCTCGGTGATCTAATCACAAATGATAAGAGAGCAATCTCCTTTGTCACATAGTTAATTTGTACAACAACACCATGATCTGTACAAATAGTGACGCTATGGGTCATAATTGTCTAACAAAAACAAATCCACTCATAGATTTAGAATCCACTATATCAGATATCAAGTTAGCATTGTTGTATCCCTCTAGAACGCATGATATCTCGTATAATGCAAACCATATTTTAAAGTTTCTCGCAGATACCTCAAAACTCTTACTATGGCTTTCCAATAGTTATGTCCTGGATTGCTCGTATATCTACTAAGCCTATTTACAGCTTGAGCAATATCATGTCGTGTGCAATTTCTGAGATACATCAGACTTCCGATGATTCTCGAATACTCTAATTGCAATACACTTGAGCTATTATTCTTTGATAAATAAAGAGTTAGGTCTACAGGAGTTCTAGCCACATTTATATCTCCTTTATTATATTTCTCAAGTATTTTCTCAACATAATGAGTTTGAGATAATATATACCCCTCTAATGTTCTGGAAATCCTGATTCCTAATATCACATCAGCTACTTTTAAATCTTTCATATCAAATTTGATGGTCAATACTTTCTTGGTAGACTGAATAATCTCATGATTACTATCAATTATTAGCATATCGTCTACGTAGAGATACACAATGACATATCATTTTTGAGTTGATTTGGTGTAGACACACTTATCACACTCATTGATTTTGAACCCACTTGACAATATATCTTTGTCAAATTTTTCATGCCATTGTTTAGGTGCTTGTTTTAATCCGTATAAGGATTTTACAAGTTTACACACCTTCTATTCTTGTTCAGGAATATTGAAACCTTATGGTTGTTCCATGTAAATCTCTTCATCTAGTTTGCCATTTAAGAATGATGTCTTCACATCCATTTGATGTATTTCAAGACCAAATATAGCTGTTATGGCTATGAGCATTCTTATTGATGTGATACGAGTCACTGGTGAATAGGTATCAAAGTTATAAATGTCTTCTTTTTATCGATAACCTTTTATGACAAGTATTGCCTTGTACTTATCTATTGATTCATCCGGTTTCATCTTTCTTATGAATATCTATTTATAGCCTAGTGGCTTACAACTTGGAGGAATATCAACTAACTCTCAAGTATGGTTTTGTATGATGGAATCAATCTCACTATTGATAGCCTCTTTCCATGAAGGTGCCTCCGATGAAGACAATGCTTCTTTATAGCTTTGAGGCTCATTTTCTAACAAGTATGTTAGAAAATCGGGTCCAAATGACTTAGATGTTCTAGCTCTTTTGCTACATCTAGGTTCAATTTCCTCAACATTTTCATGTTGATTTGATTATTGGTCAACTTGATCACTGTCTTTGACAATATCAATAATTCTATTGAGAGACTATGTTCTTTGTCTTTCCTTACAAGGAAATGTCTCTTAAAAGAATATCGCATTCCTTGACTTAATTATCATATTCGGATTGATGTGAGGAATTTCAGACTTATGTACCAAGAATCGATACACACAAGTATTGTGAGCATATCCAATGAATATAAAATCAACAGTCTTAGGTCATATTCAAAACCATCTTAGGTTTAGGAACCATCACTTCGGCGAGACGCCCCCACACTTTTATATATTTGTAGGATGGTATGTGACATTTCCACAATTCATATGGTGTCTTGGCCAATCTTCTGTGAGGTAGCTTGTTCAGAACATAGTTGGAGGAAAGCAAGGCTTCCCCCACAAGTTCTGAGGTAAACCAGAGCTTATCAACATAACATTCATCATTTCCTTCAATGTTTAGTTTTTGTGTTCCACAATGCCGTTTTGTTGAGGCGAATAAGGAGTAGTAGTTTCGTGAATAATTCCATGATTGGAACAATATTCACCAAACGGTGACATATTCACCTCCTCTATCACTCCTGATTCTTTTGATTTTCTTACCAAGTTGATTTTCAACTTCGTTCTTATAGTGTATAAAGCTCTCAATAGCTTCGTCTTTGCTCATCAGCTAATACATATAACAAAATCTTGTGTTATCATCGATAAAAGTGACAAAGTACTTTTTACCGCCTCTTGTTTACACAATAGTCATATCACACACATCATAGTGTACAAGTTCCAAGGGTTCAGAACTTCGTTCTACGGAATGAAATTATGCTGTATGCATTTTTTCTTCAACACTTGCCTCACATTTATGTTGGTTATCAATTGTAAATTTAGGTATAAGGTCCATGTTAATTAATTTACGCATTATATCATAATTAACATGCCCTAACCTCCCATACCATATATATAATGACTCAATAATATAAGCAGAAAATGTAGCTTTATTATTAGTATTGTGTCGATTGACAGTGATTACATTGAACTTGAAAAGGCCCTTAGTGAGGTATCATTTTCCTACATAAATACGTTCTTAGTCCGTACAAACTTATCAGAAATAAATACAAGCTTGAAACCATTCTTGCTAAGGAGTGAACCTGAAACCAAGTTCTTCCGAATATCTGGAACATGCAAATTATTCTTCAATGTAAGCTCTTTTAAGATGTCATCTTCAAAACCACTGTGCCTTGTCCAACCACTATAGGGGTAGAAGAGTTTCCTATTGTCATATGATCGCCACCATCGACCTTCTGATATGAGGAAAACATCTTGCTATCAGCACATATATGACGAGTAGCCCCAGTGTCTACCCATCATTCACTCGGATTCCCAACCGAGTTAGATTTTGTTACAATTATTGAGAGGTTCATCTCTGATATCTCATCAGTTATTTGCTCATCCTCAGTGACATGGGGCTCATTTTTCTTTTTCTTGCCTTTTTCTTGAGACTTCTTATTTCTGCAGCGGTTTTCCATGTGACCACTTTTCCACAGACGTAGCATTTCTCCTTGAACTTCTTGTTTGCTTGGAAGAATCAGCTCCACTGTTCTTTCTCTTTTTGCTACCCTTTCCACCCTTGATGATGTTGGCCTCAGACTCTATAGTCTTGTAGCTGGCCTTCTCGGACTTCCTATTGTCCTCTTCGATCCTCAATCGGACTCCAAGGTCTTCAAGACTCATCTGCTTTTTTGTGTGTTTCAGATAGCTCCTGAAGTACTTCCATATGGAGATAAATTTTCAATGATTGTGGCAACTTGAAACATCTCGCAGAGTGATGAGTGGTATTTATATCACTATTTCCCACTCATTTAACCAAATATTTTGTATAGTTTCTTGAGTTTTGTGAACATTTTGATGTGTTTTGTGTTATTTTGTAGATAATAAAGTTTCAGGACATTCTGGAGGTGATTTGGGCCAAAACAGTGGAAATTGGACAAAAAGGGCATTTTTGTAAATTCCCGCGTCGCGACGCCAAGACCTTCTGCGTCGCGATGCCTAACGTGCACCGAACAGTGCTAACGTGCGTCGGGTCCACAAATCAGAATCTGAGAAAAGTTTGACTTTGCTAACGTGCGCCGTGCCACGTGTCACCATCACATTCGATCTGCTAACATGTGCCGTGCCACATGTCAGCATCCTACGGTGCCGACAGTCGCCATCGCCACATGTTCCACGTGTCACTCCAGGTCATTTCCATGTCATCAGCCACGTCAGCAAGTCAACATTGCCACCTCACCGCCATGTCATCATCAGACAATCAGGAAGTGCCACGTGTCGCAATCCTACGGTGCCGACAGTCTCTTTCCCACCTGTCGCCACATCACCGCCACATCACCGCCATATCACCGCCACGTCAGCGCCACATCAGCATCAATCATTCAGAATTCATTGCACCACTCTCTCTCTTATATTCTATCTAAAGAGAGAGTTTCTCTCTCTACTTTCTTTTAATTTTCAGTTTTTTAGTTTTTTTAGTTTTGTAATTAATTTTAATTACGTTTTGTAATAATAGTAATTTAATTTTTACTTTTTACTTTTTACAGTTTTTACTATTTACCATGAGGAGGTAACTTCCACAGCTAGGGTGAAAGGTAATTCTTTTACTATTACTATTTAGATTAATCTCCCTTAAAAATAATATATTCACTATTTAAAATATTGACTTAAAAAGGATACCGCCAGATTGGTCGGTTGGTAATTCATTTTAATATGTTTTAAACCTGACTAATAAAGGATACCGCCAGATTGGTTGGTTGGTAATTTAATTTTGGTTCCGCCTTTATGGCTGGTTGGACTTAATTTGACTTAATCAGGTTACCGCCTTTATGGCTGGTTGGAAAAAGAATCACAAGTTTATATATTATTTTATGGGAGATATCTAAATTAGTAGTAGTAAAAGTAATTCCTTTTACCTTAGCATTTTATTTTATTGTAATTTACTTTTCAGTATTTACTTTACCGCATTTTTACTTTATGTCTTTTATTTTCAAGTTTTTACTAGCCCTAGTTATGTGTTGTAACTAAATTAGTTATCTGGGGTTGTGATGACTTTTAATATCACCGTTTTATAAGGGGTTAGATTTTAGTTTGGGTATTATAACGATTTATTTATTGAGTCTTAATCTTAATGCTTTTTCATTAACTGGCCATTAATAAAATTGATCTGGTAAATCTAAAATGAACTAGACATAGGGATTTTAGGTTTCAGCCTTAGATTCAATAGCCCACGATCTTCCTTGAGGATAGATAATCCTTTAATACATTTCCTTACATGATAGGAATATACCTGTCGGGCGGGGGTAGCCATAATTGGAACTTAAACTTAATGAATCCAGATAATTTGGTTGATATAGACGTATGGTTCAATTGGGTTAAACTGGGTATTTGTAGTTGACCATCGGAAGAGGCTTTTACAAAATTTAGTGTTTCAGGTTAATAAATCAATATATTACCCAACTATAAGATAACCACTTCATCTTTAAAATGATATTGGAAGAAATCACAACCCTAGATAGTTTTTAATATTGAATTTTCTTAAAACCTATTTTCGACAATTTTATTTACTTGCTTTTAAATTTAGAATCGTCACCATTTCAAATCAATCAATCAACCTGTTAGATACTAGTAATCATTTGACCTCATAAAATTAATAGATTAGATATTAAGTCCTCGTGGGATCGATATTTTTATACTACTTGAACGATACGTGCGCTTGCGTTATACGTGTGTGTTTACGCCGGTCAAGTTTTTGGCGCCGTTGCCAGGGACTTATTTATCTTTTACTATTAGTTTAGGGGTTAGATACGTTACTTGTATCTAATTTCTTTTTACTTATTGTTTTTGTTTTCTTGTGTTTCAGGTTCTCAGAAACTTCATGAGACGAACCAGAAGCTTTGAACTCCGACCGCTTGACCCAGAAATTGAAAGAACTATCAGACAGTTGAGAAGGGAAAGGCGAGAAGGCCAAGAAGCTTTAGTCAACATGGAACCTGAACCTTTGAACGTTTCACCACCAATTTCCCATTCGAGACAGAACTATTCCGGTGGTTGACAGACTCATTTCCTATATTGTACTTCCTCACTTACCAGCAAATGCGTGTGACATCAAAACATGCATTCAGATGATTCAACACTCAGTTCAGTTCGGGGGGAATGCAACTGAAGATCCTAATTCCCACATCAGCAACTTCCTGGAAGTTTGCGGCACTTTTAATTACAACCGAAAAGTGGAAGAAGCAATGAGACTGCGAGTTTTTCCATATTCCTTAAAGGACAGAGCTAAAGTTTGGCTACATTCACTACCAGCAGGTTCCATCACAACTTGGAACATTTTAGCCACCAAATTTCTTGCAAAGTACTTTCCACCAGCCAGAACCGGAAAGCTGAGGAATGACATCACATCCTTTGTACAACAAGATTCAGAATCCCTCTGCGAAGCTTGGGAAAGGTACAAAGATTTGCTCCGGAAATGTCCTCACCATGAGATTCCAAAATGGCTTCAAGTCCAAACATTCTATAATGGGCTTTCTGGAATAATGAGAACCATAATCGATGCTGCTGCTGGAGGAGCCTTGATGGCAAAAGGAGAAGATCAAGCCTGGGACCTAATCGAAGAAACGACCAACAATAATTCCTTGTGGCCAACAGAAATGAGCATGATCCAAAGAATTGCAGGAATTTATGAAAGTGGAGCCAATACAGCAGTCAACGTCAAGCTAGATCAGATATGCAAATTTATGGAGACTCTTTCCACTGGATCCATAATTTCACCATATGGAGGAGCACCAGAGTCAAACCAACTTGAAGAAACGGTGAATTTTGTCAACAATTTCAACAAACAGGGGAACAATCCATATTCCAACACCTACAACCCAGGGTGGAGGAATCATCCTAATTTATCATGGAGCAATAATTCAGGCCAACAGCAGAACTATCCACCACCTGGATTCCAACAACAGAACAGAAGCCAGGAGCAGGCAAATGAACCAGGAATAACAGAAGTGTTGACCCACTTGAAAAAGATATAAGCAAAACACGACTCTCAAGCAGCAAGATATGATGCTATGTTTCAATCACAAGCAGCATTAATTCAAAGTCAATATGCTTCTATTAAAGCACAGGAGAATCAAATGGGACAACTGGCAAATGCTCAGAGTTACAGACCGCCAGGTACCCTTCCTAGCAACACAGAGTCAAATCTAAGGAACATGGGGAATGAGCAATATCATGCCATCATGTTAAAAATCGGTACTGAAATCAACAAAGATGTTGGAGCCAAAACAACTGCTGAGGAAGTCCCAAAAGAAACAAAGCAACAGATGGAGGAAAAAGAAGCAAAGGAAAAAGAACAGATCATTACACCTCCACATTTTCCTCAACGTCTTCAGAAGAACAAATTGGACAAGCAATTTTCTCGGTTCCTGGAGATCTTCAAAAAGCTGCATATCAACATTCCATTTGCAGAACGTTGGAACAAATGCCCACCTATGCAAATTCATGATATATATTCTTTCACGAAAACGGAGATTGAGAGATTACGAGACAGTAGCATTAACAGAAGAATGCAGTGCCATCATTCAGAGGAAACTTCCCCCGAAGTTGAAAGATCCTGGCAGTTTCACTGTTCCTTGTGTCATATGAGAACATAACTTTGGTAAGGCTTTGTGTGATTTAGGTGCGAGTGTTAACTTGATGCCTTTTTCTATTTTCAGGAAATTACAGATTGGAGAAACAATGCCAACTTCAGTCTCACTACAACTTACTGATAGAACGCTCGTATTTCCGAGAGGTGTAGTTGAGGATGTGTTGGTCAAGGTTGACAAATTCATTTTCCCAGCAGATTTTATTGTCCTTGATATGGAGGAAGACGCAGACGTGCCAATCATCATTGGGAGACCATTCTTGGCTACAGGTCGAACCATTATTGATGTACAAAAAGGAGAATTAACCATGAGGGTACAGGAACAAGAAGTAACATTCAATGTTTTCAAGGCCATGAATTTCCCAGATGATGAAAAGAATGAGGAATGTTTCAAACTCGATGTGATACACAGTACCATTCAGAACTCTGATGAAAGACAAAGTTCTACTGACAAACTTAAAACATGTCAATTGCATGTGGAGCCTAAAGATAAATCGTCTTTTGTACTAAAAGAGCCAATTCTTGCACTACAAGCAACAGAAGAGAAAAAGTTCCACCAGCTCAACGAATTGGAGGAATTTCACAATCAGCATTTTGAAGATGCCAAATTGTACAAAGAAAAGGGCAATAAAATACATGATGAGAAGTTAGTGCGCATACAACTGGAACCAGGGTAGAATGTACTGTTAAACAAATCAAGGGTGAAATTCTTCCCATGGAAGCCAAAATCACGGTTGTCAGGTCCATTTGTGATCACCAAAGTTTTACCAAATAGAGCCGTTGAGATACATGATCCTGACGCTAACAAAACTTTCAAGGTTAAAAACAAGCGTGTCAAGCACTACTGGGGAGAATCATTTGAGCGACAAAAAGAAAGTGTTACACTTTGAGATCCAGCTTAACGTTCGAGAAGTCAAGTCTGGCTGACGACTTTAAACTTAGCGCTAGCAGGGAGGCAACCCATGCAATTTGTGTATATATTGTGATTTGGTGTGTTTTATTTTTGTGTGTTTAATTTTTGCAGGTTTAGTCATTTCAAGATGGAAGATGCTCTCGCAAATCTTCACAATCAACTAATATGAACCACAAGTTGACCCTATCATTTCGAAGATAAATTGGTCTGAGGACGATCGTGGTAAGAAGCGTAGGATTAATCTGGATCTTAACCTTTAATTTCCTGTAGAATTTCAGTTAACCAGGTATTATTTTCTAAACTCTTCTTCTAGTTTTTAAGACATTGGGGACAATGTCTCATTTAGGTTTGGGGGAGGGAATTAGTTGATTAGTACCTTGTTTTTAGTTGTGTGTTATTTTTATTTTTAGTCCAAATTTTTTCGAAAAATACAAAAAAAATTGAAATTTTTTCAAAAATTACAAAAATATTTTACGTTTTTGTTTTTATTTTGACTAATAATGTGAAATTGGTAAGAGATAGCTGAGTAAGGAGTTTCCACTACTGAGACGTATCTCAAACTTATTTCGAAACAAGTTAATTTTTGTTTATTTCATTTTGAGTTATTTAATTTGTGAATTCTCCTTAAAACGGACTAAAAGGAATCTTCATATGCTCAGTTGACAGATATTATCAACATATATAGTAACATACGGACATGAGCTAAAATTGAAAAGTTTGTAATATTCAGTGCTCTAGTTTAATTGGAGGAAACATCTCAAAAAGCAATGGAGTAAAAAAAAACAAAAAAAAAAACAAAAAAAAAGAGATCCGAGTTATTAAGTCTGTAAGGGTGTTTTAACACCCAGTGCCCTAAAACTAACTGGTTTGGGAGTCACTGGCCCAAAGCTCGTTACATGGATCAAAGATGCTGCAAAAAAATATATATCTGAAGTCTGAGTAATTAAGTCCGTAGGGGTGTCTTAACACCTAGTGCCCTAAAGCCAACTGGTTTGGGAGTCACCGACCCAACACTCGCTACATAGACGGAAGATATTGTATATAAATAAAAAAATAGAGAAAAATCAAAGAAAAAATCAGAAAAATGAGAAAAATTATTCCATTGCTACAAAAAGGTGTGAAATCTGATAGAACTTTAGGATAAAAATATTACTCTCTTATCAACTGCACTTATGACTATTGTGGGCAAAAATAAGTTGTTTAATATTTTGTTGGATATGTATATGAAGAATGGTAAATATAATCGGAGAATTTACTTATTCGGTAATTTAGAATGAAACAAAACAACTAGTAACTTGGAGTAGAAGTTTCACCTGATTAGTCACTAACATCTTTATTCTCTTTTCGCTTGTCTTTTTGCTTTTGTGTGCATTAGTTTTACTACATTTTTACTTTTGTAAAATGTTTGTGGGTATCATTGCTGTAAACCCTCACGAGACTAAAACTCGTCCGCTAGGGACACCTAGGGGTTTAAAGGCTTGTTGCATTCGCTAAATGCAACCGTGATCCCTACGAAAGTGGCTTAGTTAATTTATTTATGTTATTTTATGTTTTGCTCGAGGACTAGCAAAATGTTAGGTTTGGGGGTGTGATGAGTGGTATTTATATCACTATTTCCCACTCATTTAACCAAATATTTTGTATAGTTTCTTGAGTTTTGTGAACGTTTTGATGTGTTTTGTGTTATTTTGTAGATAAATAAAGTTTCAGGACATTCTGGAGGTGATTTGGGCCAAAACAGTGGAAATTGGACAAAAAGAGCATTTTTGTAAATTCCCGCATCGCGACGCCAAGAACTTCCGCGTCGCGACGCCTAACGTCCACCGAACAGTGCTAATGTGCGCCGGGTCCACAAATCAGAATCTGAGAAAAGTTTGACTTAGCTAACGTGCGTTGTGCCACATGTCACCATCATAGCCGATCTGCTAACATGCGCCGTGCCACGTGTCAGCATCCTACGGTGCCGACAGTCGCCATCGCCACGTGTCACTCCAAGTCATTTCCATGTCATCAGCCACGTCAGCAAGTTAACAAGTCAACATTGCCACCTCACCGCCACGTCATCATCAGCCAATCAGGAAGTGCCACGTGTCGCAATCCTACGGTGCCGACATCTCTTTCCCACGTGTCGCCACATCAGCGCCACATCAGCGCCACATCAGCGCCACGTCAGCATCAATTATTGAGTATCTAATCCTTATCTGACACGTGCCGGATAAGAATCTCAATGACCAATCAGAAGCCGCCACGTGTCACAATAATTGAAGCCCAACCACCTCGCCACGTGTCACCTTATCAGCTTATCCAGAATCTTCAAACCGGCGAACCAGAGCGTGCCACGTCGACAAAAGCTGGCGTAGCGACTCTGAAGGCCCTGGCGTCGCGACGCTAGAAGCCTACCGAGGCCTATAAATTGAGCTCGAGATTTCAGAATTCATTGTACCACTCTCTCTCTTATATTCTAACTAAAGAGAGAGTTTCTCTCTCTACTTTCTTTTAATTTTTAGTTTTTTAGTTTTTTTAGTTTTGTAATTAATTTTAATTACGTTTTGTAATAATAGTAATTTAATTTTTACTGTTTAGTTTTTACAGTTTTTACTATTTACCATGAGGAGGTAACTTCCCCAGCTAGGGTGAAAGGTAATTCTTTTACTGTTACTATTTAGATTAATCTCCCTTAAAAATAATATATTCACTAATAAAGGATACCGCCAGATTGGTTGGTTGGTAATTTAATTTTGGTTCCGCCTTTATGGCTGGTTGGACTTAATTTGACTTAATCAGGTTACCGCCTTTATGGCTGGTTGGAAAAAGAATCACAAGTTTATATATTATTTTATGGGAGATATCTAAATTAGTAGTAGTAAAAGTAATTCCTTTTACCTTAGCATTTTATTTTATTGTAATTTACTTTTCAGTATTTACTTTACCGCATTTTTACTTTATGTCTTTTATTTTCAAGTTTTTACTAGCCCTAGTTATGTGTTGTAACTAAATTAGTTATCTGGGGTTGTGATGACTTTTAATATCACCGTTTTATAAGGGGTTAGATTATAGTTTAGGTATTATAAAGATTTATTTATTGATTCTTAATCTTAATGCTTTTTCATTAACTGGCCATTAATAAAATTGATCTGGTAAATCTAAAATGAACTAGACATAGGGATTTTCGGTTTCAGCCTTAGACTCAATAGCCCACGATCTTCCTTGAGGATAGATAACCGTTTAATAGATTTCCTTACAGGATAGGAATATACCTGTCGGGCGGGGGTAACCATAATTGGAACTTAAACTCAATGAATCCAGATAATTTGGTTGACATAGACATATGGTTCAATTGGGTTAAACTGGGTATTTGTAGTTGACAATCGGAAGAGGATTTTACATAATTTAGTGTTCCAGGTTAATAAATCAATATATTACCCAACTATAAGATAACCATTTCATCTTTAAAATGATATTGGAAGAAATCACAACCCTAGATAGTTTTTAATATTGAATTTTCTTAAAACCTATTTTCGACAATTTTATTTACTTGCTTTTAAATTTAGAATCGTCACCATTTCAAATCAATCAATCAACCTGTTAGATACTAGTAATCATTTGACCTCATAAAATTAATAGATTAGATATTAAGTCCTCGTGGGATCGATATTTTTATACTACTTGAACGATACGTGCGCTTGCGTTATACGTGTGTGTTTACGCCAGTCACAGAGTTTCATTCCCTCATCCAATATTTCATGAATGATTAATTGTAGTTCCCCAACTGAGACATCATTGTCCTTGAATCTACCATCTTATAATCCAAAAACCTACCCACGATAAATTTCTTCTGGCCGATATCCTCAGTTTTGTATTTCTTCTCGAGAGATTCCAGGAGAATCTTCACATAAGTCATGCCTTGGTACACATTGTACAGGATATTGTCAAGTCCCAAGAGGTAGTTCTTGCACAAGAAGTTTCCTGACGACCATGTCTCTTCTTACAGTTGCTTGACTGTTTTCGTTTCTCCCTCCATAGGACCCGGTGTTTCCTTGAGGTACTTAGCCAACTGTAGTATTGTCAGGTAGAACAATATTTTGCTATGCCATTGTTTAAATTTTGCTGCACCAAACTTTTCCATTTTTTCTCCATGAGCGACTGGTACTGTGATATTTTCGCTAGCAATGTGTAACTGGAAAGTCAACAGTAATCAATAAGTCTACAAAAGACAAATTACACAATGATCAAACGTATGATCTTATTTAAGTGATATACTAAGAATCCACTCGTTGTTATATTGGACAGTAGTAACAAATAACACAAAACCTTGAATTTATAACTAAGGTTTCTTATGATAAATGAATAAAGGAAAATTCCCAGAGGATGAGGGGGGTCCGGAGTAACCACTTAATTCCCTGCCCACTTAGCCTGTTATCGCCTTGTTGACAGAATATCATTTAAAAACTTTCTCAATAGAATATTTAGACATTCAAACTTAGTATTACACTTCAATTCACAATACAATAATAAATATTTGTAGATTTGTATTTATATGTATAAGTCAATCAAGCTTGGACGAAATTACTTGTGTAAGCCTGTAAGGTTACACTTTTAATTCTTAGCCAAATATGCAACACACAACTAATTTTCAACTTTAACACTATGTGTATGCCTGTGATAATTGAACACCCTAATATTAACTTAAACCTATACTACCAGGTTTATAATAAAACTGTATATGATTTTACTAAGTTAACATTATTTCATATATGCCATACATGTATATCATATAGTAATATAAATTAATCTAAGTCTATGTTATTATTTTTGAATCTAAAATAATTCCAAGAGTAATTTTGTCAGTATCACATTCGTTAATTCATTCAAACGAAACTTTCCAATGAGTTCACGTTTGTGTAGCGTTCGTAAACATGTTCGAACGAAGTTTTCCTGAGAGTTTATGTTTGTGTTGTATTCGTAAATGCGTTCTAACGTTCTTTAGCAGAAGACTGATGTTCGAGTTACGTTTGAAGACACGTTCGAATAAAACTGCGTAAAACATAATTTTTACCTATGCGTTCGTCAGACGTTCAAATAACCATGCGTATTTTTCATGCACAGAATATATTTTCTAGAAAATTGACAATTAAAACATGTAAAATTTCATCTAACAACACTTAATATGTAATAAGTTCTTAATATTTTTGGAGAATATGTGTCATTAAATAAATTTAACATGCATTAATCAATTAACATACTAAAAATCAGAACTTAAACCATGAAACTTAGAAAAAACCTAGAGAAGTTGAAGATGATAAAACCAAAATTCAAGTCGAGTTGCCTCTATCCTTAAGAACTTATTAGCCCCGCCTCGGTGCTCAACAGATCTCTTGTGGCTAACGTTCTTCCAGGATTACTTGGATGCTTCTTGTTGAAGGGGAACTCATTTCACAAGAACTTGAACAAGAAAAATTGGTGGAAACTCTCTCTTTTAACTTGACTCACTTATGAATGACTTGTTAGTGTTGGAATTTCTGGATGTTCTCAAATGAATCCAAGACCCTCCTTTATATAGGCAAGAAGGGATGCGTTTGAGAACACCATTCTGCTTAGGGTGTAACCCTCTTAAGGGTTATACCCTTTCCTAAAGCTTAAGAAGGTCTAGAGATGCATCCTTCCAATGTAGATGACATGTCCCTTCATCCTTGTGTCTTTCCCATAAGACACTACTCAAGGGACATGTCTCTCATACTCTATTACTAAATATATTAGAGTATTTATAAAAATTTACTAACCAAATCAAACAAGTATTTTCTCATTCTATGGGGTCACCTATATGAATCTTTTGACGCCGTCATACTTTATCCAAAATTATCATTTCACTAAATTCAGTAACATATAAATCTTTTTTAATGGTTTTCATTCGTGTCAACATAGGTCTTCCCTAAATTTACTTGACATATGGCAATATCATTTACTCTTATTTTCTCACTAAAATACTAATAATTCTATGTTAGATTTACCCAAACCATCTTAGGCTATGCTTGGTATTGTATTAAAAGAGTTGAAAAAGGTTCGTTGTTGGTGGGTATGCTTCAAAAGCATGTCGTGGAAACGTACGGGATTGTATCCTCAATAATTTATTTTTTATAAATTGAAATCTTTTCTACGATAGCGTAACCGCGAGCGAAATCGACTTTTAAAACTTTTTCAATTTTATAACATCACTCTCCCGGAGATGCTACTGGTAGGGAATAGGCCAACCTATCCCACTGAACCTCAAACTTACTAACTGAGATCCTTACTATAATTTTGACTCAAATATGACTCATACATGAGACCATTGCCCAACTCAACAATATAAGATGCATCTCATATACTCATAACTATGAACATAATACAATACACTATATAACTTTGTCGTGGACAATTTAACATATTACACACACAATCTTGACGATACACGTATCCAATACAAGACTTTACATACTATGACTGTACTGTGACTCGATCTGGTGTACTTGTACCCCTCTAGTGACTGCCATCGGTATCTATCCTCCCGAGCTCATCCTCCGGGTATACCTGTAAAATAAGAAACTGGGAGTGGGGGGGTTAGATCGTTTGAACGATCTAGTCAGTGGACAATTAAAACGATAACTGATTTTATCTGAAAATTTATGGTTCTAAGAAACGAAATCCTCCTATAAAACATATTTTTTCTGAAATCTCTTTCTTATCTGAAAACTCAACTCTTCTTAAAAGCCTTTCTGAAATCTCTTTTATAAAACTCATCTCTTCTGAGAAATATGTTTCTGGAAATCCATTCCTGAAAATTTTTTCTGGAAAATCTATATATGAAAACTATGTATCTGAGAAATCTATATCAGTATATCTGGCACATGGGGGCGTTATGTATCGCTGTCCCCCCATATGCAAAATCTAGCATTTATGGGCATCCCATCGTATGTAAATATCTGTTGGTCTTAGGGTGTTACGTCTCGCTGTCCCTTAAGTCATAAATTTGGAGTCGGATACAGATCTATGCTACCCTCCAGACTCAAAATCTAGGATCTAGGGGAATCAATCATCCCTAGTCCTGAACTACGTGTGCACATGATATCTGTATCTGTCAATTCCATATCTGAGTCAAGTTACTTATGGAGGTTGATTTTTCCCCCATGCCTCCAAAAATCATAAATCTCAACTTTGAAAATCAGTTTTTTCTAAAAATATCATCATTCGTAAAATAATTGTAGTAAAACTTATCTCTCAGAGACATGCTCTTTCTTAAAACAACTGTAATAAAATCTGGCTAACGCCCTATGTGCTTAAAAGTAAGTCTAGTATCAAAATTTATAAGTAAATACATTTAGAGAGAAGGGTCCACTCACAGATTTGGGATCTGGCTGATAGCCCTTTGCCGAAGGAAATTGTGGCTCCTGCGACAATCTATAAGCGATAAACCTAATTAGTATTCAAGTCGTGAATTACATTTGTAACATAACATAATGTGTGTATGTGCTATGATACGAACCCTTTGGGTGGCCTCTAACATCCTAAGATGAACCTGGAATGGTTAAATTATTTTCTGAAAAACTGGTCACGCATCGCGACACTACCCCAAGGGCTTCGCGATGCTCAACAAAAAGCTAAGGCAGTGAACATATGATGACTCCGCATCACGGGTTGGGCGTCGCGACGCTAAGTGCAGAGCATCACGACGTCCACCCATCGGAATAAGATAGTGAGAATCGCGATGCTAGCCCTCTACGTCACGACGCTCACATGAACAAGACTGAACATAGAGCAATTTCAAGCTCAGCGTTGCGATACTAGCCTATACATGTCGCGACGCTGGACAGATTTCAGGCCTTCATCATTTCTCCATAGCCAATTCCCAAATGTAATTCCAACACCATCATACTAACACCTTAGTTAGACAATTATCTAAACTTGAATTCAACTTGGCATAACTCATTTCATATCATCAACCTAAACACAATCATTAAAACATAATTGACTAAAAGTCTAATCACACTACATTGAGAGCTTCCACCTTAACTCCAAAAGATTCATGGCTAAACATTTCCATTTTCCTCAAAAAACAATAAAAACAACAGTCCCCCTTCCTCATCCCTTTCGGCCAACCCCCTTTAAAATTTTGGAAACTTGGATATTTTGATAAACGATTCTAATACATGTTTTATCCATATGAAAATGTATGATTACATATACTATCAACTTGTCCCAAGCTCAAAGGCTCAAAATTGGAAACTAGGGTTATTTGGTATTTCGAAAATAAGAATAAAATTCATGCACCAACCAAAATTAGAAAAGAAAAAGGATTATGGGAACTTACATGCTTGGAATGAAGCTTGAAATTATCACTTTCACATAAAAAATGAAAAAGAAAAAGAAGAAATTTGAGAGGGAGCTCTTTCTCCACCCCTTCAAGTTTTTGCTTTTGAAGATGAGGGAGTAATGCCTTTTTATAGGAAAATGGGCTCATTTTTATTTTGAAATGGGTGGCTAGGATTGAGCCACATCACCCCAAATCTAGGTCATTCCCGAATCTAGGTTTCGGTCTTAACTTTCCGATGATATAAGGTTCATAAAAATATACAACGTAAAAGTCGTCGGGATTAACGGGTGTTACAAATTCTCCCCCCTAAAATAGGATTCGTCCCCGAATCCCTTTTGATATCTGATCTCCGCTACTCTTATCTTCCTTTACTTACTTTCTTTTATCTACTGAAGAACCCACTACTACGACTTTTGGAAATCTCTTATCCTAGTATACTCTATTCGATTTGTATCTAAAAGATTAGTTTTTTTGGAAATTCATTTGGAAACCTTCTTTCTCAAGTGGAAGCAAGGGCCGTAAACTATCTTTTGTTTACATATAGGTATAAATATTTCACGAAACGTATTATACACAACTTCATCTATCTCTCATTCTACACTTTATGCACTAGAAGTCTTCAACTTCTTATAGTCTGAACTTAGGTTTCTTTCGAACTAGTGCCCCTGTGAAATTCGTCTTTCTATATGATATTTTATGACTGTCTTTTACTTTATCTCCTCATTTTATTTAACAGTTTGATACCTCTGTAGACTTCCTAGAAGATCACTTATCTTATTATTACATACTTAACATGTGAGGTCCTTAAATGAATTTAATGCATTCTTTAATATGGGCATAATATCACTTGGGGCTTCTGCTACTCTTCACACTTAATCTAACACTATTGTACTTTGTACTACAGCCAATAACCTTGGCTTCCTTTGACTTCAAGTATACCCTTAGTTCTTCACTTTTTTTTTTTATAATATATCTCTTTTAATGACCATGCCGAGTGTATCTATAATTTTTTCTTATCTAACACCTCCACATTTTTTTGTGGTGATTATGTTCCCTTTCATTAGGTTTCTTCATGTTCTACCGTAGCTATGGAATAAATATATACAAGGACAATCCTTGTCGCTAGTAAAAATGATCATAGTTTAATACATCTCCAGTTTCATATGCTCAACCTGATCTTGACATTCACTCTCTTAACTTAGCTGCTTAGCTGTCTATTTCCTCTCCGCTAACTTCCAACTACTAATAGGCTTCGTCCTCTAAGTTCTTCTATCTTTACCTATCAGCGGGACTTAGGATCTTATAGTTTATGATCAAGTTCTCTACATGTTCTAAATCTATCATCGAAGTTTTCTGATATTCAATTCCAAGATATTACTCCTTACTGTTAACGTCGACACTAGCGACTTAGTTCAGGTTACTGTTCATATTCTTTTTGTTCTTTTAAATTCGTTGCTACTATTAGTCTGATTAACTTTTCTTCACAGTGGGTTGGTCTCTTAGCCTGATTATACCTATTTTTCTTAGCTAGGTATATTGTTGTTCTATAATAATACTGAACTTATCCATCGAAAGTCTATCTTAGCACTTATGCACCTCTATCATTATTTATCTAATATCTTTTCTATTGTCGTCTTATCTCGGCAATTCCATCTCTAAAAAATTTATTTGTTGCCCTTTTTTGTCTTCTTTCCTGCTCTATTCTATATTTTCTTCTTATTCGAATGATATCATCTTCCACATGTCGCTAGTCTTGTCTAACGTTGGTTTTTTGTATTCCCGTCATTGTTTGACTAATATTTTCTCTTTTCATTATTTCTTCTAGATAACTTCTCTTCTAAATCTTTTACTCATAGCTATTTTCCTCTTTTGTTCCGCTCTTGCGCTAAATCTGAAGGTTTTATGTTTTGGTCTTTTTCAACTACGCATTCATTTGTTTCTGGGTGTATCCTGAGGCTATCATCGAGGTCCATCTCTGCTGCTGTTTTATAACAAGGGTTGGGGGGGTCGGGTTTGGTCCTGAAGCCTTTCTGGTTGTGGTGACCTCACTAGTTACTCGTGCTATATTTGCATGTGCTGCTCACCTATAAGCCTAGGGATCCCTTGTTTACATCTCCAGTGTTGGCTCCCACACTAAGTTACTTCTGCTAGGTACTATTTTAATTTCCTTCTTCGACTTTTCCCCTGATTAGTTTCCCAACTATTGGTCTTATTAGCTCTTACTGTGAACCTCCTTAAGGGTCAAACTCTTTCAAATTCCTATCGTACTAACTATATTATTTTTTTTTCCTATTAATCTTAGTTTATGAATCCTCTTAAGTCTTTACTCCCTTGGAAGTTCTACTTCATCTTTGACAAGTTCAGGTATCACCACTAATACTTTTGGTTCAGGTACTATTCTCTTACTAGTCCTTCAATTCTAGTATAATGGAGGGCTCTTTATGAAGGATATATGTTCTATGATAAGGCGGTTTATTTCTTTTAAATCTGGCTAGACATACTGTGAATTCCATTCGCTCTATCTCATACAAAATGCTACCATCTCATGATTCTTATCTAAGTTACGTTAAACTCCTTAGTTCGGTTATTTAGTGGTTTCGTGATCTGTCTATTCCGTCAGATACTTTTCTTTACTTGTTCTTTTCTTTATTGGGCTCTAAGTTGAGGGGTGAATACATGCATTCCACAGAGATCTGTGAACACACACTACTATTATTTATTTAAGCTCAGTAATGATCTGGTTAAGTGTCTATATATTTACTAGAGTTAGGGCTATTGAAAGGAAAAATTACTATTCGTTCCATTGGGATCTACATCGATTATGCCATGTCCTTAAATTTTCTCAACTTTTATCACTATTCTAAGGCCTCCATCTATGTTATTGCCTTCGAGCTACTATATCTATGCTATTATACGTACTGAACTCTCTTGTCATTTTCTGTCTCCTTCTTATAGTTTCCATATCCCATCTTTTGGGTTTAAGTTGTGTTACCGAGGCTACTGGTGATTCATTCTCATGGGCTACTTTCTAGTTCTCTGCTCTCTCATATTGCTGTAAACTACAACTATGTCGTTTAATCTTTCTGTTCACACTGGTACTTCAGCTAACTCCCGAATGTCTCCAATCTCATAGGTCTGCCCTGTTTAAACTTTCAAGGATTTTGATTAGCATGGGTCCGATCTATGGGTTCTTACTCGTACTAAGAAATTATCCATTTTGAATTGGGTCGGGTTCCTTCTTTTCGATCATTCGAAACCTCTTTGGTTCTTTTCTGGGTGGTCTATCTTTCAATATTCTCTGTTTCTTAATTAGGATAAATTTTCATCGAGCTTCCTTATGGTTTGTTAGGGATATGCCCTATACCCAACTTGTGGATGGGCTATATATACATGTATTTGTAATATTTTCATTAATTAATAAAATGGCAATCTTTATTATATGTGTCTTACATAACTTATATGAATCAACAACAATGTAATAAAGCCCTTGGAGTAATAAGAGGATGGCTTCCACGCCTTATGAGAATCATTACTCTTAAATGTTCCTAGTCATAGTTTTGTGAATAATCTGGGCGTTCACAAAGCGGAGAGACTAGCATGATGATATGATCCGCCCTTAAGTGGGGTAGCTGATCTCATAGGCTACTAACGGAGATCCGTCCGCTTGGCGTATCACATGGATGCATGAGTTGCTCGTGTCCATCGAACTGACCACCGAAAGTTTTCATATGGAGTGTTTATCCCATGTGTCTATGAGAACTTTCATGTATCAATTATATGACTAGTCCTTAGACTTGAGGTCATTAAAATCTTATGTGTGGATCAAATAACTTTGACATTCTCCTTCCCCGGTTCAAAAGATCCGGTCATAAGGGTATGATTGGGTCATTTTTTGAAACACATGAAGTTTATAAAGATACAATAGAGAATCGCCACTTTCTCAGATAATATTTTCTTATAAGAGTAGTATTCCAGTTCGCGGGTTGATATGTGTGATCAACATCATACCTTTGACCATATGGATAAACATTTTCCGTACCCTGGGTCAATATGTGGGGATACAGTGAGGCGAGAGATTGTATCATATGTAAATCGCATACATAATAGGTATATATATCTTTCCTTCTCATTTGGGGGCCTTGGCATGTTGCTAGATGTCAACCTTAGTCATTGAAATCGAACGACCATCTGATCGAAGGATAATTTATGTTCGATTAAATTATCACGATTCATTTCATGTCCAACTTGAGGGGAACCCAAAAGGTCACACATAACAAAGTCGAAATCAATGGTTAATAGTGCACAGTACAAATATAACAGCATATATGATTGCTGTAGGAATTGTTCATAAATGGTTCAATGTGTGTAATTATTGAACAGATCATTTATGAGGTTCCATATTGGCTTAGGAATTGGTGAATGACGATAGAGGCACTTTGGGAATTGGAATAAATAAATAATAAATAAAAAAATTTTAAAAACATTACTATTTATGTGAATAGTAATATGAATAATATTTTTTTTTGTTATTTGTTTTGAATTCCAATTCGGCCCAAACTCTTATTAGGGTTTTATAATCTCATTAAACCACTAAATTAAGATCCAATGGCTAAGATTAAATTAGCTTTTATCCCACATCGGATTCTTAATTAATTTTGTTGTCTTTGGAGCACTATATAAACCCAAAGAATTCTTCACAATTTTGCTACACCAAAACCTTTCATATCTTGGGTTTATATAAGTGAGCAACTCTAAAGTTTAAGAGTAAGCCACTGATTTTGAGGATCCTTGAGTCTAATTGACTAGAGGAACCTCGATTTAAAAGTTTTGAGGTATTTGCCTAGGCTAGCACCGAGGGCAAAATACCTGTGCACTCAAGGCTTAGTCTTGCCGTTAAGTTTTGGCTTTGGTGTGTGCATCTTTGGAGGCCACACACTTGGGTGGCTCTTTGGAACGTGGAAGAGCTTGCTGAGTTTGAGAAAAGCTTGTAGATTGGAGGGAGGACTGGAGGAGTCTACGGTTCAAGTAAGTATTTTCCTTTCTTTATTTTATTTAGAGTTCTTATGATAGTTAGCATGTTTAAGTTTATGTTCTTTGCATGTTTTATGAGTTTTATGATTAGAATATATAGTAACATGCCTAGGCTTGTAGAATAATCAAAACAAATGGGTCTTGGGCAAAGCAATAAAAGCATCAGCACGGTTAATCATTTCTACCAATCGTTCAGACATACCTGGCACGACCAGTTCATCTCCATTTGATGGTCCAATAATATTTGCCTCCGCCAAAGGGTTTTGGGATGATTCCCAAAACGTGACTGCCTCCTTCCTGTACAGCCTTTGAAATGATCCTCATAAGTCCAAGATTGCCTCCGCCATATACTAAGTGCATATTCCTTGCAGCTAAGACTCGACCCAATTCATGTGCTGCTTCTACGTATTGTGGCTTAACACCAACACTAGTACCGCAAAACACACAGATGTTTTCAACTCGTCTTTTTGAAGTGGCTTCCATGTTTTACTCTGGATGTTTTCAAAAGTGCAATGATGAGTTGAATTTATAATACCTGAAAAGGGTGAGTAAAATAATAGCACTAGTACCTGCCATATGACAATTATTAGTTAACAGTAAAATAAATCGTGATAGTCAAAAAAGGTCTGGATCTTATCGAAGAAAATAACAAAACAAATTACAATTATTCGGAAAAGACAAAGAGATATAATATGTACAAGAAAAGCAGTGGCTTGATTGACGTCTATGCGTCAGGGACAAGCTTCTCATCCAATTTTCTTAGAAATTGGCAAACATTGTCTTTTTGAGTCAGATTCCCAAGACTTAACTGTTGTCTTTCTTTTTGAAATTGTGTATGTAATTTGCAAATAGCCATATGAACATATCCACTAGAATGCGTCTCAAGAGTCGAAGATATATTATCAACAGACTCCTTACTCAAGCCATCCATAATGAATTTAATTTTATCTTCGCGATTATCAGATACCATTCCTAAAGAACGACAACGAGTATTACAATTTCAGCGTGCACATTTGTAACAAACACCCATTTGCTTAGCTCTACGTTTCTTTGCATAGGTGCTTCTTCCAAAACTAGGCAGATGTGAAATAAAAGATTCAGAAGACTCACCTGCCAATCGAACCCGTGCTTCAATAATCCAACGAATATCAGTAGGAATACCTTTGATCATCAGTAACCTCATCCGTTCCAAGCGAGCTTTGTAGACTTTCATCAGAGATTTTTGAGGGAGAGAAGGAAATTGCTTGTGAAGATTTGTGAGAGCTTCTTCCATCGTGAAATGACTTTACCTGCAAAAATTAAACACACAAAAATAAAACACACCAGATCACAATATATATAAAAATTATATGGGTTGCCTCCCTGCGAGCGCTAAGTTTAACGTCGACAGCTAGACGTGACTTCTCGAATGTTAGGCTGGATCTGAAAGTGTGACACTTTCTTTTTGTCGCTCAAACGATTCTCCCCAGTACTGTTTGACATGCTGACTGTTAACCTTGAATGTTTCGTTGGTGTTGGGATCCAATAACTCAACAGCTCTATATGGTAAAACCTGAGTGATCACAAATGGACCTGACCACCTTGATTTCAACATTCCAGGAAAAAGTTTCAACCTTGAGTTGTACAACAGCACCTGCTGCCTTGGTTCCAACTGTCTGTGCACTATTTTTCGATCATGCCATTTCCTGGTATTTTCTTTGTACAATCTGGCATTCTCATAAGCATGTAAGCGAAATTCCTCCAATTCGTTGAGTTGGTGAAGTCGTTTCTCTCCTGCAGCTTGTGAATCAAGATTCAACTTCTTTAGTGCCCAGTACGCCTTATGTTCAAGCTCAACTGGCAGATGGCACGCTTTTCCAAACACCAATCGATATGGGGACATACCAATGGGTGTTTTGTAAGCTGTTCAGTAGGCCCATAATGCATCATCTAGTTTTGTAGACCAATCTTTCCTTGTTGATCCAACAGTTCTCTCCAAGATTCTTTTGATTTCTCTGTTTGAAACTTCAACCTGTCTGTTTGACTGTGGATGGTAAGCAGTGGCAACCTTGTGAGTAATGCGTATTTGGATAGAAGTGCATCAAAGTATCTATTACATAAATGTGAGCCACCATCACTGATAATTGCCCGAGGTGTTACGAACCGAGTGAAAATATTCTTTTTCAGGAATTTGATCACCACTTTTGAATCATTGGATGGTAGTGCAATTGCTTCAACCCATTTGGAGACGTAGTTTATAGCAACCAGGATGTACAGGTTTCCGAATGATGGAACAAAGGGTCTCACGAAATCAATACCCCACACATCGAATATCTCTACTTCCAGAATGTTTTGCAACGGTCCTTCATTTCTCTTCGAAATATTCCCCATTCTCTGGCACTTGTCACATTGAAGAATAAAAAGATAAACATATTTAAAAAGAGTGGGCCAGAACAAACCTGATTGTAGGACTTTGGCTGCAGTTTTATTTCCGCTGAAGTGTCCGCCGTATGGTGATGAATGACAGTGTTACAGAACACTGTTAACCTCCTCTTGTGGAACACACCGTCTTAATAATTGATCAGCACACCGTTTGAACAGGTACGGCTCATCCCATACATAGTGCTTGACTTCGTTGAAGAATTTCTTCCGTTGCTGAGTTGTCCATTCCAACGGCCATTTTCCTGGGACAATGTAGTTGACATAGTCAGCATACCAAGGGGTATCTTGTTGTTTCATGGCCAACAGTTGTTCATCTGGAAAGGTTTCTTTGATTAACATATCTTTGCCAGCTGTTTCTCCATTTTCGAGCCTCGATAGATGATATGCCACTTGGTTTTCTGTCCCTTTCCTGTTTTTGATCTCAACGTCAAATTCTTGCAGAAGAAGTTTCCAATGGATCAATCTGGGTTTCGCATCTTTCTTCATGATCAGATATTTAATTGCTGAATGATCTGTGTAGACCACCACTTTGGGACCCAGCAGATAGGAGCAGAATTTGTCAAAAGCATATACAACTGCGAGCAACTCCTTTTCAGTGGTTGTGTAGTTGAGTTGAGCTTCATTCAAAGTTCTGCTGGAGTAGTAAGTGGTGTGGAAAATGTTTTCTTTGCGTTGTCCCAAAACTGCACCTACAGCAAAATCACTAGCATCGCACATTACTTCAAATGGAAGGGTCCAATCTGGTGCTACAATGATGGGGGCAAAAATAAGCTTTTGTTTTAAGATCTCAAAAGCTTCCTGACATTCTTTGGTAAAGTTGAAAGGCACATCCTTCTCGAGAAGATTGCACAAGGGTTTAGCAATCTTGGAAAATTCTTTGATAAATCTCCTGTAAAAACCTGCATGTCCGAGAAAGCTCCGAATCCATTTGACATATGTCGGCGGAGGTAGTTTTTCAATTGTTTCAATCTTTGCTTTGTCTACCTCGATTCCTTTTTTTGAGATCCGGTGTCCAAGAACAATGCCCTCATGTACCATGAAATGGCATTTCTCCCAATTGAGTACCAGGTTTGTATCTTCACACCTTTGTAGCACCTGTTCCAAATTTTGCAAGTAGTGGTCAAAAGAATCTCCAAACACATAAAATTCATCCATAAAAACCTCCATACTCTGCTCCAACATGTTTGAGAAGATGGCCATCATGCAACGCTGAAATGTAGCAGGGGCATTACATAATCCAAATGGCATCATGCGGAAAGAAAAAGTACCATAGCAACATGTAAAGGTAGTTTTCTCCTGGTCTTCTAGTGCGATGGCAATCTGATTGTACCCTGAATATCCATCCAGAAAGCAATAGAACTCATGTCCTGCCAGTCTGTCTAACATCTGGTCAATGAATGGTAGGGGAAAATGATCATTTCTCGTGGCTTTGTTCAGCTTCCTATAGTCCATGCATACTCTTCATCCAGTCACCGTTCTTTTTGGGATTAGCTCGTTCTTTTCATTGGTAACCACAGTAATTCCTCCTTTCTTTGGTACACACTGAATAGGACTCACCCAACTGCTATCTGAGATGGGGTAAATGATGCCAGCATCCAACCATTTGATGATTTCTTTCTTTACGACCTCCTTCATGATTGGATTGAGTCTCCGTTGATGTTCCACTGTGGGTTTGTACTCATCATTCATCAGAATCTTGTGCATGCAAAATGATGGACTAATGCCTCGAATGTCTGCTATTGTCTAGCCAAAGGCTCTTTTGTGCCCTCGTAATAATCTCAGTAACTTTTCTTTCTACTCCAATGTTAGTGAATAAGAAATAATAACAGGTAATTCAAAAGAGTTTCCAAGAAATGCATACCTGAGATGGATCAGAAGTAACTTCAACTCCAGCTGTGGTGGTTCTTGAATCGAAGGCTTGATTCGATCTTTCTTTGGCAGTTCCAAGCTTTCAACTGGTGGTGTTGATTTGAATCGGAATGGTTTGTCAAGGTAGTTGATACATTCCAGGATTTTAGCATCTAGCTCGCTGTCAGTCATATTGGTGATGCAAGCTTCAAGTGTATCCGTGGGATTTGGCTCAGTATCCTGAACGATACTATCAACAACATCAACTCTGAAGCATTCTTCTTCCTTTTCATCGCTCGGGAATTTCATGGCTTTGAAAACATTGAAAGTAACTTCTTAGTCCTGAATTTTCATGGTTAGTTCTCATTTTTGTACATCAATCACAGTTCGTCCTGTCGCCAAGAATGGTCTTCCAAGGATGATAGGCACATCTTTGTCTTCTTCCATGTCAAGGATAATAAAATATGCTGGAAGAATGAGTTTTTCGACTTTGACCAGCACATCTTCAACAACACCTCTTGGAAATGCGAGCGTTCGATCAGCAAGTTGTAATGAGACTGAGGTAGGCATTACTTCTCCAATTTGCAGTTTCCTGTAAATAGAAAAAGGCATCAAATTAACACTTGCACCTAAGTCACATAAAGCCTTACCGATATAGTGTTCTCCAATGGTGCATGGGATAGTGAAACTGCTAGGATCTTTCTGTTGGACAATTATGACCCATAGCGTCACTATTTGTACAGATCATGGTGTTGTTGTACAAATTAACTATGTGACAAAGGAGATTGCTCTCTTATCATTTGTGATTAGATCACCTTAGATGTATAAATGATGAGAGGTCCCTATGACTTGTTCCTGGATGGAGAATGATATGAGACAGTATCAGTCCACGTAGGATAAATCATTAAATATCCCAAGTCAGAGTATTATCGAGATTGGACATCGATAGATACGTAAAAGACTAGTATTGCACTTGTGCGCGTTGTGAGGGCACAACGGCATAGTTCTCATATATTTGGGTATTGGATACTCATGCAAGTGTAATAGGAGGTTGTGTTTCACCGATGGTACGGGAAACAGCTTCGCTCTGGATAGACCCCCTCAGAATCCCATTGGTAGTGTGACTGTGTGTCTATGGGAGTCCGAAATCAGGGTAGGTGTATTTGGTCTTAACCTGAGACTTGCACCGCTAATACTTGCGACAATCAATATACTTTGGTTGAGGTCGTCCAAGGCTTTAACCGGTTCTGTGTACGCCAATACTGGGTATGTTGAGAATCGTAGAGTATTGGGTGTGATGTCAAGACGGAAGTATCACTCCAGTCATAGTGGAGATGATGTCACGTTGGATACGGTATAAGTGCTCTTAAGTGCTGCGCGGCCATTGGGATATTATGACTAGGTCATGTATATCCGATTATAGAGACTAGTTACCAGACATCCGACATGTGCTTCGTACGGGGCAGACACAACTCCAGCCCCAGGCCTAGCACGTGACCATCAGATACTAGATCGATATGCACTATACGATGTATACTACGCCTGATACAGATCATTCATTCCTTTAAGGATATTTCCGGAGCATTGGGTAGGCATGGTGCTTTGCTAGAAGCCAACCTTGTCTTGTGAATCGGTAAAACGTAGTACTTGGTACTTACGTGTTCGGATAGTCCGACGACCGTATTTACTGCCAACATATCCGGGGATCTCATGGGTCGCTTCCCAATGATTCACCGATGATGTATGACTCGCACTTTAATTAATCTGGGATTAATTCGATGAGAGAGAAAATTAATCTTGGATTAATTACAGAGATATTTTATCTGGGATAAAATATTATCTAAAGAGAGAGAACGCGATTAATTTGGAATTAATCGGTAAAATGAATTTAATAGTTAAATTTGATTTTTCTATTTAATTTATTCGAATGGGCTAAAATTAATATATATCGGATATATTAATATGAATTGGATTTCATTACGAAATTTAATGCGAACGAATGAATTAATTTAGAATTAATTCGTAAACGACGTTCGTAATATATTTGTGTGGCATCGATATTTAATTAAATTAGATTTAATTATTTAACGACGGAAGTTCGTTTAATCGGATTAAACGGAACCGAGCCGCTGCAAATGTTCGTAGAGATATTTGAGTTTTGAATTGAAATATGTGGGGCCCATGTGTGGTAGGTGTACCTACCACCCAACTACCTTGTTTTGCTTTTACAAACCATTTACCCACACCTACGAAGTTTAGGGTAAAAGGTGAAATGGTTTCACCAAAAGTTAAAAGCAAAAATATCTCTCTACACTTTGGTAATTCATTATTATTCATTTGATGAATTTTAGTAAACCCTAGACAACTCTATCTCTCTCCCATCTCTTTCTCCTTCACGCCCAAGAGGCTGCTCACTGTCAAGAAATGGCGTGAATGATGGAGCATATTTGAGGGTTTTGTGGCAAGATCCAAGTGCTAGCACACTCCTAGGAGACATACGAAGGTGTTAGGGAAACTCACCCACGAACCGGGAATCAAACGACGAAGATTCGAAGCTCAAAATCTCAGCTCAAAACTGAAATTTCAAGACAGTGGACTGCATGCAGTGGCGCCACTTTGATGAAGGAAAATCAAGTTTTGTTCTTCATCAAATCGTCTCAACCGATCGATGTGAGTATTCCGCTACCTCCTTTGATGTATTCACACATGTTTTTCATGCTTGTTATGATCTTGGGACCTAAATAGAAACCCACAATGGCATCAAGAGCCTAGGTTCAAGCATGAAACTTTTAGGGTTAAAATTTGGGTAAACTTGTTTTGAGCATGATTTGAATGAATTGAATGTTTGAGTATGCTTATAACATGTTTAATTAAGGATTGATTAGATCAATTTAATGAAATAATGATTGGATCAATTTTCCCCAATTCTTGGAGCTTGGCCGAATGTATAGGGTGTTTGGAATTCTTGGAATTTTTTGATTTTGATTCATTGGATGAGTTAGAATCATGTAGGATGATGTTAATTTGAAATTAATTGGATTGAATTTTGAATTGAACAAAAATCCCCAAATACTTACCTTGGCCGAATGTAATGCCCTAAATTGAGTCTTGGATTTTTTGATTTTGAACATTGGATGTATTGGAAATCATACGGGATGATGATTTAATGTTAATTTGGATTTGATTGGATTGATTCGGATTTGGACAAAAATGCATCCCTTGGCCGAGACTTTGAGCATGGTGAATGGGTTTGATTTTTCATTAATGTGTTGGACATGTGATGATGATGAAGAACATGATTAATTGGACTAATTTGATGTTTTGGAAATTTGATTTGGGTGATTAATCATGATATACACTTTAGGTAATTAAATTGGAAATTTGGAATTTGGTAATTTAATTATATGGGCCTTAAAATTGGATTTGGGCTTTTAAAGTGTAAATGGGCTTATTGGGCTTTATTGTACAAAGTTGGGTTTAGGCAAATTGGATTGGATCCAATTGGGCCCAAAACCGCTTCCATAAAGCCCAAATGCGACTTAATGAACCTTTAAAGTTTAATTGGGCCTAATGGGCCGAAATTGATTTCTTGGCTTATGGGGTTACTCCTTGATTGGGCTTTGGTTGCCGAAGCCCATGCTCTAAAGAAATTAATTGAAAGCCCATTAGACTTAAATTAAATTGACGTTGGACGTTAATCGGGCTTTGAGACCCATAACGATTAAATTTGGAATTTAAGTCGTAAAAGGTTTATTAATAAAGTGTAATATTTAATTTGGAATTAAAATATTGAATTAGTATTAAATACATATTAAATTGGATTTAATGTTGCAGTTTAATTTAATTCGAGAATGCGTACTTTGAGTACTTATTCGCAAAAACGAGTTTGACTCTTGCAAAATCAAATCGTTGTTTGAATATTGGATGATCACTAATTATCAGATTAATTAATTTGATTAGATTGATTGATAACATGCTTGTGTGAATACATGGTTTTGATGAATGAATAATGTATATCGGATGGATATTAGTCGGGTGGGGGCAATTTTGGAAATTGTTGTAATAAATTCGATTTATTAAATTGGACCTGCGTGTTCAACCTTATCACCTTTATTCTCTTTGTATTCTCTTCTCACCTATTCCCCTCAATGTAAATGAGGTTTCTTTAGTAGTGTAGTGTAACGGGTAGAAGTAATACAAGTGCTAGTTTGAGAGAGAAAGTGAGAGATTTGATCTAGGATCAATGTGTTAAGTATACATCCGCATATCATTATTATTTATTTTCATATGCGCTTTATTATGTGTTTAGAATGCATGTTTAAGGGTGTATGATGATGAGACCTAAACAAAGATAATAAATTGGTAGCCAATTTGCACGCGAAAAACCCTCATCAAATATCACGCGTTTTTCCTTCCATTGAGTGATTCTTACTCAAGATCCGAGACTGGCATTGGGTTTTTGGCCAAAGTCAAGCCTTTTGTCCGTCGAAGATGTGTTTGAATCACGAGAGTTTTGTTCTATATTGGTGTCTTGTCCAAGTTGTGGTTTGTTGGCCAAAGTCAAGACCACTTCTTGTCCATCGACATTGATTACGAAGCTTTCCATGGTCAATGGGTCGCGCTTGACTGGGATCATTAGGTTTGTTGTGCCAAAGCCAAGGCTTAGTTGATTCAGAGAAAAGGTTAGAATACATTGGATGTATTGGCATATATGAGATATATGTTTCGGACTTGCATGTCTCCCTACCGGATCTAGGAATTGGATGAGATCCAATTGATCTTAGAGATCTACCTAGTTAATTATCATACAATTTGTTGGCCAAAGTCAAGATTGTGTGATATTTAACGGGATCCTAGCCCCTAGGAAACACGGTTTCCCGAGTACTCGACAGAGGGTTAGAGGCTCGCCGAAAAATAGTGGGAGGCAAGAATTGAATTTGCAATATTCGTTTAATTACTTGCCATACGCGCTCATTCAAATTATTCGTCATATAAATTAAATGTTAGTTGGACTAATATTTAAATTGTTGTTTTAAAAGCAGTTGGACTGTATTATAAGTTGATTATATAATTGGATTATAGTAATCAATATATTTGAATTAATTAATTTACAGTTGATTTTATAATTGGATTATAGTAATCAATGTAATTGAGGTTAATTGATTTAAATTATATTTGATTGTATAGTTGGACTCTAATAATCAATATAATACATAGTACCACCCTCGTTGATTAAATAGTTGGACTATTATAATCAAGTTTAAAATGAAAGATTAACGTTTAAAACATAATCCTGGGAAAATGTGTTTAAATGGTTTAATTTTCAAATCGGGAATATTTTCAGGATGGTCCTGGAAATAAATAATAAGTTACTTTATTTGATAAAATAACCTATTATGCCTAAGCCAAGAATTAAGCAAATAGTAGAGCATAATCTTTGGAAGATTTATGTGATGATAACTTAAGTGCTTAATTCGATATACTTGTCATAAATCTATGTTTAGATTTAAGAAGTATTAAAATTGCAATAAATAACTCTTGGAGGGTTAAAGACTATTCTCGAGGAGATAAAGTCAAACTTTGCAATTAGGTAAATGGCGCAAGGCGCACCATACTTCAATATTCTAGAAACCCAAGGCTTGGCCAAAGGCTTCTGAAATATTTGGAAGGGCAAAGGAAAAATCATTATGATCTTTTGGGAAGATAAATGACATATCCTAAAGTGACTTCCGTTTGGATATGGCAGACACGAAGGAATTAAAGAAAGGGCAAGTCTCTGACTTTAAGAATGTTTGTCAATATTATGTCTATTACTAGTATTAAAATTGGATTTTAAAATACTTAGTATGATACATAAAATATATGGATTGATGTTCAGAACCTGCTGTGAGCAGGATACTGACTTCAAGCTGAGATTAATCTGCGAATCGGAAACGGGACGAAAGTCGCTGTTTCGACCATAGAATCCTAAGTTTAGGAACTACCTTTTGGGTATGTAATTAAATTATGAACTGTTATAATGTAACTAGTTTGACTAGAAACATTATCTTTATATCAGTGTTTAATCCCTTACGGATAGACCTTTATATTCTAGAACACTAAAGTGTTTCATTATAAAAAGAATGATATTAAGATAAACACATTAGATGTGAGTAACAGAATTTATATTTTGAATATAAATAAAATCTCAAACATATAAAATGACAAATATATAGCTCAAACTGATTTGATCAGTAGAGACTTATCTGTGGCATTGTTGTCTGGGACACAATTAAACAAGACTCGTATATCCACGCTTTTGAAGAGTGGATAGTATGACTGATTTGACTATTCAAATAAAGTCTACGAATCTAGTTTACTAGGTAAAGTACTTGAAACGCTATTTACTTGGTAATAGTAATAGTGCCACCGATCTGTTAGCCCTATTCATAGTGAAGTAAGTGGGCCCATATCTAGCAATACTAGATATAAATATGAATATTTCGTGACCTTAACGGATGTGGCATCACATTATGGTTATGTGTTTCTTTTGAAGAACACAAATCGATAACTTTTAGAGTTTCGACATGAAGTGAACAAATAGATCGTCTAAAGTATTAAACCATCGCGGTAAGACCGTAGTGGAAATACTTAAGTAGTAAGTTTCAAACAAACGTGAAAGAGTATAGTATTCTTTCAATGAGGACTCCTCCCGAGACATGTCAGTTCAACTATGTGTCCGTACGGAGAAACCGAATTTTGTTGGACATGATAAGGTTAATCATGAGTCGCTCTAAGCTACCATTTCCTTCAACGGATATGCATTAACAGTGCAAGAACTTATTTTGAATAAGGTTCCATAATAATCTGTTTGACAGATATCATATTAGATATGAACGGGAAAGAAACCGGGTTTCTCATTCCTGATGATTTGGGTATGCTAGGCATATGTTTGGATGATACCAAACTAAAACCCAAATAGGATAAGTGCCAATTATAGGTTATCCTAAGGGAAACCATAAGTATAGTACTTATGCATCTCACGAGAGAACAATGTTATTGTTGCTCACCATGCGGTTTTCCTAAGAGGAATACCGATATGTAGTGGTAAGTGGGAGGATGGTATAACTCGATGAAAATCAGAGTAATACTGTTCAAGGCACGAAGTCCTTAATGGAACACAGATAGTTCATCAATGATGAAACTATACCATTAATCTTCAAATACACAAGAACCGCGTAGATCGGAGAGAATCAGAAAACAACCTGGGGTATGGGATTCTGATCTCACCTCATAAAGATGTCAATCTTGTTGAGGTAGACCAACCGACTACGTTTGAGGAAGTGATACAAGGTATCGACTCCCTTTTATGGCAAAGTGCCATGAGTCCAAAATGGATTCCATGTATACCAACTATGTTTGGACACTAGTTGATGTACCACAAGGCATTATGCCTACTGGTACAGTATAAGTCTTCAAGGAAGACATACATGGATGGCAACATACAACCGTACAAAGCTAGGCTTTTAACGAAAAGGTATCGTTATCAATATTATGTTGATTACGGTTCATCCTTTTACCTGTTGCCACGGTAAATCCATTTGGATGATGCTTGCTGATACTGCATATTTCATTTATGAAATGTGTCAGTTAAAGATCAAAATCGCTTTCCTTAAACGGAAACCTTTTGGAGGATGTTTATAACATCCTGACGATTTTGTCGTACCTAAACCAGAAAACTAGGTTTGCGGGTTGTTCGATCCATGTTTGGATTGAAGCAAGCATAATGTTCTTGGAGCTGACGTTTTGATGTGATCATAATGGTTTATGATTTAATTCAAAACGAAAATAATTCTTGTGTATATAAGGAGGTTAGTGGGAGCGCATTGACAATAAATGTCCTGTATAAAATAATGATAATATATGTCATTTCTTGGAAATGATATTCCCATAAAACAATCGGCGAAAGCTTGGCTTTCGAGATGATTCTCCGTAGATTTCTTAGGAGTAACAACCTTTATTCTAGGAATAAAGATCTATTGGGATAGATTTCAAGTTGTTAACACTCTCTGAGGAATTGTACATTTAAAATGTACGTGACCTGGTGTCTCATACGCTTTGAGCATATGGAGTCACAATCAGACCAATCTGAGTGATAGTCACTGGATTGAAGTTAAGAACATCTGTTAGTATCTCAGAGAACTAAGGATGCTATCTTAGTCTATGGAGAAGGAGAGCTTGAAGTGACTGGGATCGCTGTAGCAAGTTTCCAAACTGATAAAGACGACTATAAGTCACAAACGGTACTATAAAGTTTGAATACCGGAACAGTGAGCTGGAAATCTTCCAAGCAAGATACTGTTACCATATAAACAACAAATACGGATTATTGCTGCAGCTGAGGCAGCAATAGAAGCCATTTGGGTCGATAATAAATCTAATTAGATTAGATATAGTTCTGTTAGTAGCTGAGCTAGGCGTCAGCACAGGCTAAAGAATTAATGGTCTCATCAACGATCCAGATATATACTTCGATATTCATCTGATTCGTTCGGATCATACATCATGGTGATGTGATGATCGTATAAATCGCACCAGACGATAATCATGTAAATCCGCTGACGAAACCCTTTTTCTCAGCAATTTGAGCCAATCGTACATAGTTCGGGTGTTAGGCACTCGAGTGACTGGCTATAGGCCAAGTGGGAGATTGTTGGACAATTATGACCCATAGCTTCACTATTTGTACATATCATGGTGTTGTTGTACAAATTAACTATGTGACAAAGGAGATTGCTCTCTTATCATTTGTGATTAGATCACCTTAGATGTATAAATGATGAGAGGTCCCTATGATTTGTTCCTGGACGGAGAATGATATGAGACAGTATCAGTCCACGTAGGATAAATCATTAAATATCCCTAGTCAGAGTATTATCGAGATTGGACATCGATAGATACGTAAAAGACTAGTATTGCACTTGTGCGCGTTGTGAGGGCACAATGGCATAGTTATCATATATTTGGGTATTGGATACTCATGCAAGTGTAATAGGAGGTTGTGTTTCACCGATGGTACGGGAAACAGCTTCGCTCTGGATAGATCCCCTCGGAATCCCATTGGTAGTATGACTGTGTGTCTATGGGAGTCCGAAATCAGGGTAGGTGTATTTGGTCTTAACCTGAGACTTGCACCGCTAATACTTGCGACAATCAATATACTTTGGTTGAGGTCGTCCAGGGCTTTAACCGGTTCTGTGTACGCCAATACTGGGTATGTTGAGAATCGTAGAGTATTGGGTGAGATGTCAAGACGGAAGTATCACTCCAGTCATAGTGGAGATGATGTCACGTAGGATACGGTATTAGTGCTCTTAAGTGCTGCGTGGCCATTGGGATATTATGACTAGGTCATGTATATCCGATTATAGAGACTAGTTACCAGACATCCGACATGTGCTTCGTACGGGGCAGACACAACTCCAGCCCCAGACCTAGCACGTGACAATCAGATACTAGATCGATATGCACTATACAATGTATACTACGCCTGATACAGATCATTCATTCCTGTAAGGATATTTCCGGAGCATTGGGTAGGCATGGTACTTTGCTAGAAGCCAACCTTGTCTTGTGAATCGGTAAAACGTAGTACTTGGTACTTACGTGTTCGGATAGTCCGACAACCGTATTTACTGCCAACATATCCGGGGATCTCATGGGTCGTTTCCCAATGATTCACCGATGATGTATGACTCGCACTTTAATTAATCTGGGATTAATTCGATGAGAGAGAAAATTAATCTTGGATTAATTACGGAGATATTTTATCTGGGATAAAATATTATCTAAAGAGAGAGAACGCGATTAATTTGGAATTAATCGGTAAAATGAATTTAATAGTTAAATTTGATTTTTCTATTTAATTTATTCGAATGGGCTAAAATTAATATATCTCGGATATATTAATATGAATTGGATTTCATTACGAAATTAAAGTCGGACTTTAATGCGAACGAACGAATTAATTTAGAATTAATTCGTAAATGACGTTCGTAATATATTTGCATGGCATCGATATTTAATTAAATTAGATTTAATTGTTTAACGACGGAATTTCGTTTAATCGGATTAAACGGAACCGAGCCGCGGCAAATGTTCGTAGAGATATTTGAATTTTGAATTCAAATATGTGGGGCCCATGTGTGGTAGGTGTACCTACCACCCAACTACCTTGTTTTGCTTTTACAAACCATTTACCCACACCTACCAAGTTTAGGGTAAAAGGTGAAATGGTTTCACCAAAAGTTAAAAGAAAAAATATCTCTCTACACTTTGGTAATTCATTATTATTCATTAGATGAATTTTAGTAAACCCTAGACAACTCTATCTCTCTCCCATCTCTTTCTCCTTCACGCCCAAGGGGCTGCTCACTGTCAAGAAATGGCGTGAATGATGGAGCATATTTGAGGGTTTTGTGGCAAGATCCAAGTGCTAGCACACTCCTAGGAGACATACGAAGGTGTTAGGGAAACTCACCCACGAACCGGGAATCAAACGACGAAGATTCGAAGCTCAAAATCTCAGCTCAAAACTGAAATTTCAAGACAGTGGACTGCATGCAGTGGCGCCACTTTGATGAAGGAAAATCAAGTTTTGTTCTTCATCAAATCGTCTCAACCGATCGATGTGAGTATTCCGCTACCTCCTTTGATGTATTCACACATGTTTACATGCTTGTTATGATCTTGGGACCTAAATAGAAACCAACACTTTCAGTTTTGGGGGAAGTTTCCTCTGAATGATGGCATTGTATTCTTTCGTCAATGCTATTGTCTCGTAATCTCCCAATCTTCGTTTTCGTGAAAGAATGTCTTTCATGAATTTTACATAGCTGGGCATTTCTTCCAAGGCTTCTGCAAATGGAATGTTGATGTGAAGCTTTTGAACACCTCTAGGAATCGAGCAAACTGCTTGTCTAGTTTTTTTTTCTGAAGTCGTTGTGGAAAAGGTGGAGATGGAGTGATCTGATCTTTTTCTTTTTCCTTTGCTTCTTTTTCCTCCATCTGTTGCTTTGTTTCTTTTGAAACTTCCTCAATTGTTGCCTTGATTTCAACATCTTTGTTGATTTCAGTACCGCTTTTCAAGGTGATGGCTTGACATTGCTCCTTCCCTCGGTTCCTTGTATTTGGTTATGTGTTGCTGGGAAGATTACCTGGCGGTCTGTAACTTTGAGCATTGGCCAGTTGTCCGATTTGATTCTCCAGTGCTTTGATGGAAGCAGATTGGCTCTGAAAGATAACATCATATGCTGCTTGTTTCGTTTTGAACATCTCTGCAATCCATTTTCTCATTTCTGGTTCTTTTTCATGTTCATGGCCATTGTTCTGTTGTTGAAATCTTGGTGGTGGATAGTTCTGCTGTTGGAATCTAGGTGGTGGATTGTTCTTTTGTCCTGAATTGTTGCTCCATGAAAAATTGGGATGATTCATCCACCATAGGTTGTAGGTGTTGGAATATGGATTGTTCCATTGTCTGTTGAAATTATTGACATAATTCACCGTCTCTTCAAGTTGGTTTGGTTCTGGAGCTCCTCCAAATGGTGAACTTGTGGATCCAGTGGTAAGAGTCTCCATGAAGTTGCATATCTGATCCAGCTTGGCGTTGACTGCTGTATTGGCTCCACTTTCATAAATTCCTGCAATTCTTTGGATCGTGCTCCTTTCTGTTGGCCACAGGGAATTATTGTTGGCCATTTTTTCGATTAGGTCTCAGGCTTGATCTTCTCCTTTTGCCATTAAATCTCCTCCAGCAGCAGCATCGATTGTGGTTCTCATTATTCCAGAAAGTCTATTATCGAATGTTTGGACTTGAAGCCATTTTGGAATCTCATGGTGAGGACATTTCCGGAGCAAATATTTGTACCTTTCCCAAGCTTTGTAGAGAGTTTCTGAGTCTTATTGTACAAAGGATGTGATATCATTCCTCAGTTTTCCAGTTCTGGCTGGTGGAAAGTACTTTGCAAGAAATTTGGTGGCTCAAGTGTTCCAAGTTGTGATGGAACCTGCTGGTAGCGAATGTAGCCAAGCTTTAACTCTGTCCTTCAAGGAGTATGGGAAAATACGCAGTCTCATTGCTTCTTCAGCTTCTCGGTTGTAATTGAAAGTGCCGCAAACTTCCAGGAAGTTACTGATGTGGGCATTAGGATCTTCAGTTGCATTCCCCCCAAACTGAACTAACAGATTGATAGATTGATTTGAAATGGTGATGATTCTAAATTTAAAAACAAGTAAATAAAATTACACGAAGGTCGGTTTAAGAAAATTCAATATTAAAAACTATATAGGGTTGTGAATCTTTCTAATACCTTTTAAAAGATGAAGTGGTTATTTCATGTTTGTGTAATAAATCGGTTTACTAACCTTGAACACTAAATTATGCGAAAGCCTTTGTCGATGGTCAGACGCAAATACCCAGTTTAACCTAATTGAACCATATGTCTATGTCAACCAAATTATCTGGATTCATTAAGTTTAAGTTCCAATTATGGCTACCCATGCCCGACAGGTATATGTCTATCCTGTAAGGAAATCTATTAAAGGGTTATCTATCATCAAGGAAGATCGTGAGCTATTAAGTCTAAGGCTGAAACCTAAAATTCATTTGTCAAGTTTATTTTAGATTTACCACATCAATCTTATTGGTGATCAGACAACAAGAAGCATTAAGCTTAAGACTTAATAAGTAAACCGTTAAATTACCCAAACTATAAAATAACCCCTTATAAACTGGTGATATTAGAATTCATCACAACCCCAGATAACTAACTTAGTTACAACACATAACTAGGGCTAGTAAAAACTTAAAAGTAAAAGACATAAAGTAAAAATGCTGAAAAGTAATTACGGTAAAGTAAAAGTTGAAAAGTAAATTACAATAAAATAAAATGCTAAGGTAAAAGGATCAACTTTTACTATTTACTATTTAGATATCTCCCTTAATAATATATTAATTTGTGATTATTTTACCAACCATCCATATAGGCGGTAACCTGATTAAGTCAAATTAAGTCTAACCAGCCATAAAGGCGGAACCAAAATAAACCTGCCATATAGGCTGTAAGAAAATTTAATTACCAACCGACCAATCTGGCGGTATCCTTGATTAGTCAGGTTTAAACTAGATTAAAATGAATTACCAATCGACCAATATAGCGGTATCCTTTTTAAGTCAAATTTTAAATATTGAATATATTATATTTAAGGGAAATTAATATAAATAGCAATAGTAAAAGAATTACCTTTCACCCTAGCAGGGGGAAGTTACCTCATCATGGTTGAATAGTAAAAACTGTAAAAGTAAAAAAGTAAATTATTATTATTACAGAATGTAATTAAAATTAATTACAAAACTAAAATTTAAAAGAAACTAGATAGAAAACTCTCTATTTACATCAGAGAATTCAGAGAGGAAGGTACGTCTGAAACTGAAATTTCGAGCTCTATTTATAGGCGTAAGGGGGACGGCGTCGCGACGCGCAGCTCACATCGCGACGCACGTGATTGTCGACGTGGCAGCTTCTGGTTCATCGTGTGGGATTCTGGATAAGGTGATAAGGTGACACGTGGCAAGGCGGCTGGGAGCTCAATGATTGTGGCACGTGGCGGCTCGTGATTGGCTGATTTCAAATTCTTATCTCCACGTTTTAATCCGGATAAATGTGTAAATAATTGAGCTGACGTGGCACTGACATGGCGATGATGTGGCGCTGACAAGGCGACACGTGGTGATGGCGACTGTCGGTACCATAAATTATGATGACACGTGGCACGCTGTGATTGGTTGATGATGACGTGGCGATGATGTGGCATGTTTGACTCGGTCAACTGGTGATATGGACGATGACGTGCCAGACACGTGGAGTGACACGTGGCGATGGTGACTGTCGGCACCGTAGGATGATTACACGTGGCACGACGCTTGTTAGCAGATCGGCTGTGATGGTGACACGTGGCACGGCGCACGTTAGCAAAGTCAAATATCTCAGATTCTGACTTGTGGACCCGGTGCACCTTAGCAAGTCTTGGTGCATGTTTGGCGTCGCGACGCGCCCAAATTTCCAAAAAGCCTTTTTGTCCAATTTTCACTGTTTTGGCCCAAATCACCTCCAGAGAGTCCTGAAACTTTATTTATCTACAAAATAACACAAAACACATCAAAATATTCACAAAACGCAAGAAACTATACAAAATATTAGGTTAAATGAGAGGGAAATAGTGATATAATTACCACTTATCACTATGTGTCTATGGGAATCCGAATCAGGGTAGGTGTATTTGGTTTTAACCTGAGACTTGCATCGCTAATACTTGCGACAATCAGTATACTTTGGTTTTGGTCGTCCGAGGCTTTAACAGGTTTTGTGTATGCCTCTTATGGGTATACTGAGAATCGTAGTGTATTCGGTGTGATATCAAGATGGAAGTATCACTTCAATCATATGGAGATGATGATCATGTAGGGATATAGAACTGGTACTCTAAGTGCTATAGCCATCGGGGAAGTATGTGTTGGACACTTATGACCCATAGCGTCACTATTTGTACAGATCGTGGTGTTGTTGTACAAATTAACTATGTGACAAAAGAGATTGCTCTATTATCATTTGTGATTAGATCACCAAGATGTATAAATGATAGGAGATCCATATGATTTGTTCCTGGATTGAGATGATATGAGACAGTATCAATCCACGAAGGATAACTCATTAAATATCCCTAGTCAGAGTATTATCGAGATTGGACATCGATAAATGCGTAAAAGACTAGTATTACATATGTGCGCGTTGTGAGGGCATAACATTATAGTTCTCATATATTTGGGTATAAGATACTCATGCAAGTGTAATATGAGGTTGTGTTTTACCGATGGTACGGGAAACAGCTTCACTCTGGATAGACCCATTCGGAATTCCATTGGTAGTATGACTATGTGTCTATGGAAGTCCGAAATCAGGGTAGGTGTATTTGGTCTTAACCTGAGACTTGCACCGCTAATACTTGCGACAATCAATGTACTTTGGTTTTGGTCGTCCAGGGCTTTAACAGGTTCGGTGTACGCCTCTGCTGGGTATATTGAGAATTGTAGTGTGTTGGGTGTGATGTCAAGACGGAAGTATCACTCCAGTCATATGGAGATGATGATCGCGCAGGGATACAGAACTGGTTCTTTAAAGGGTTGCAACCATCGGGATAATATGACTTGGTCATGATTATCCGATAATAAAGAGACTAGTTGCTAGTAATTCGATATATGCTTCGTACGGGGCAGACACTGTACCAGCCCCAGGCCTTGCATGTGATCATCCGATACTGGATCGAAATACGCAATACTACGTATACTACGCATGATATAGATCTTTATATTCCTGTAAGGATATTTCTGGAGAATTGGGTAGGCATGGCGCTTTGCTAGAAGCCAACCTTGTCTTGTAAATCGGTACAAACGTAGTACTAGGTACTTACGTATTCGGATAGTCCGACGACCGAATTTACTGCCAACATATCCGGGGATCTCATGGGTCACTTCCCGAAGATTTTCCAATGACGTATGACTCGCACTTTAATTAATTTGGGATCAATTTGATGAGAGAGAAAATTAATCTGGGATTAATTACGGAGATATTTTATCTGGGATAAAATATCATTTAAAGAGAGAGAAAAATTAATTTGGAATTAATCGATAAATAATATATTTGATATATTATACGAAATTGGATTTCGACGCAGAATTGAAATTATATTTTAATTCGGGCAAACGAGATAATTTAGAATTAATTCGTTGGCGATGTGAATAGTGATTTTGCTAGGCATAATCATTTAATTACGTCGCAATGGAAAATTCGTTAATTTGGAATTAGTGAACCCGAGCCCGGGATTGTTTGCGAGCACATTCGCATTTTGAATTCGAGTGCGGCACGCAAGTCAAATCAAGTGTCAAATCGCTAGTCACTTCAAGCGTCAAATCATTAGTCACTTTGAGTGATGTGACTACTTGTCATTTGATTGATTGATTGATGTGACTTGATGGGAGTTGTTGGAAAAGCTTTTGAAAGCTTGAAAGACTTTTATCATTTATTTAATATTTGGTATTTGACTTTTTTGGTTTTGTGTATTAGATATACAAAAACAAAAACAATTGATCTCTCTCTCTTGCAACCTTTACGGTTTTGGAGCCAAAAATGCTCCTCTCTCTCACACGGTCTTGGACCTTCTTCCTCTTCTAATTTTCTGGTTTGGACCGAATTTGAAAGAGAAGCAAGGGAAATTTATGGCAAATTTCTTGAGTGCTAGCACAGATAGGAGCCATACAAAGGTGATAGGGAACTCACTTCATGAGCTTGGAATCACCATCTTCAAAAGCTTGGAGCTTGGAGCAACAATGGAGGACTAAAGCCGAATTGGAGGAGCCCATTTCAGTGGACTTCCGAATGCACTAAGGAGGCAGAAAATAAATTTTTTTGTCCACCGCATCACTCAACCGATCGATGTAAGTATTCCGCAACTTTCTTCGATGTATTCACATGTGTTTTTATGCTTGATTATTCGATCCTCGAGACCGTAGAACTCCAACAATGGTATCAGAGCAAAGAGAGAGATTTGATCTAGGATCAATGGGTAAAGTATCCATCCGCATATCATTATCATTTATTTATACGCGCTTTATTATGTGTTTAGAATGCATGTTTAAGGGTGTATGATGATGAGACCTTAACAAAGATAATAAATTGGTAGCCAATTTGCACGCGAAAAACCCTCACAAAATATTAAGCATTTTTCCTTCCATTGAGTGATTCTTACTCAAGATCCAAGACTGGCATTGGTTTGTTGGCCAAAGTCAAGACCATTTTCCGTCGAGGATGTGTTTGAATCATGAAGGCTTTGTTCCATATTGGTGTCTTGTCCAAGTTGTGGTTTGTTGGCCAAAGTCAAGACCATTTCTTGTCCATCGACATTGATTACGAAGCTTTCCATGGTCAATGGGTCACGCTTGACTGAGATCACTAAGTTTGTTGTGCCAAAGCCAAGGCTTAGTTGATTCAGAGGAAAAATGTCAGGCAATATATTGGATATATTGGCATATATAAGATATATGTTTCGGACTTGGATTTCCCCCTACTGGATCTAGGAATTGTATCAGATCCAATTGATCTTAGAGATCTACCTAGTTAATTATCATACAATTTGTTGGCCAAAGTCAAGATTGTGTGATATTTAACGGGACCCTAGCCCACTAGGAAACATGGTTTCCCGAGTACTCAACAGAGGGTTAGAGGCTCGCCGAAAAATAGTGGGAGGCAAGAATTGAATTTGCAATATTCTTTTAATTACTTGCCATACGCGCTCAATCAAATATCATTCGTCAAATAAATTAAATGTTAGTTGGACTAATATTTAAATCGTTGTTTTATAAAACAGTTGGACTGTATTCAAACAATTAAATTATAGTTGATTACATAGTTGGACTATAATAATCATTATAATAAATAGTACCTAAATCATTGATTAAATAGTTGGACTATTAGAATCAAGATAAAATTGAAAGATTGACATTTAAAACATAATCCTAGGGAAAATGTTTTTAAATTTTTTAATTTTCAAATTGGGAATAAATTTCAGGATGGTCCTGAAAACTAGTAAGTTACTTTATTTGATAAAATAACATATTAGGCCTAAGCCCGGTATTAAGCAAATAGTAGGGCATGATTTTTGGAAGATTCATGTGATGATAACTTTAGTGCTTAATCCATTAAACTTGCCAAATAGACTCCTTAATTTCTTAATCAGAACTTAAGGATTAGATCCTTATAGAATGATATTGAAATTGAAGGATCTTCGAAGATATATCTTTAGATCTAAGAAGTACGAAATTGCAATGGTAAACTCTTGGAGAGTTAATGGCTATTCTCAAGGAGATAAAGCCAAACTTTGCAATAAGGCAAGAAGCGCAAGGCGCACCTTATTTTGACATTCCAGAATGCCAAGGCTAGGCCGAACGCTTCTGAGTGTGGAAAAGGGAAAATGCAAAATCATTATAATCTTCTAGGAAGATAATGGACATATCCCAAAATGTCTGCCTAAATTGTTGCAAACGGGATCGCGGAAGCGTGACTACCGTTTGGACAAAGAAGACATGAAGGAATTGAAGAACGGGCAAGGCTCTGACTTCAAATATGTTTGTCATAAATATGTTCACTACTAGTATTAAAATTGGATTTTAAATATTTAGTGTGGTACATAAATATATACTGGTGTGCAGAATCTGCTGTGAGCAGGATATTGACTTCAGATTGAGATTAATCTGCGAATTGAAAACGGGACGACTGTCGTTGTTTTAACCGTAGATACTTAAGTTTAGGAACTACCCTTCGGGTATGTACCTAAAATAGGAAACTGTTAAAATGTAACTAGTTTGACTAGATACATTATCTCTATATCAGGGTTTAACCCGTTGCGGGTATACCTTTATATTCTAGAACACTAAAGTGTTTCATAATATAAAGATGATATTGAGATAAACACATTAGATGTGAATAACAGAATTTATATTTTGAATATAAATAAATCTCAAACATATAACATGACAAACAAATAGCTCAAACTGATTTGATCAGAAGAAACTTAAATGTGGCATTGTTGTCTGGGACACAATTTAAACAAGGCTCGTATATCCACACTTTCGAAAAGTGGATACTATGACAAATTTGATTCTATTCAAATAAAGTCTACGAATCTAGTTTATTGTGCAAAGTGCCTAAAACACTATTTACTTAGTAAAAGTGTAAATGCCACCGATTTGTTAGCCATAGTTCATAGTAAAGCACGTGGGCCCATGTCTAGCTAGGCTAGAGGTGGATATGAATATTTCGTGACCTTTACGGATATGGCTTCGCGTTATGGTTATGTGTCTCTTTTTGAAACATAAATCGGAAACTTTTACAGTTTCGACACGAAATAGACAAACAGATCAGCTAAAGTATTAAATCGTCAAGGTTAGACCATGATGAAAATACTTAAGCAATAAGTTTCTAAAATACTTGAAAGAGTATAGTATTCTTTCAATGAGGACTCCTCCCGGAACACGTCAATTTGACGTTGTGTCTGAATGGATAAACCGAATTTTGTTGGACATGATAAGGTTAATCATTTTTGTTGGACATGATAAGGTTAATCATGAGTCGCTCTAAGCTACCATTTCCTTCAACGGATAAGCATTTAACAGTGCAGAACTTATTTAGAATAAGGTTCCATAAAAATCTGTTTGACAGATTTCATATTAGATATGAACAGGAAAGAAACCGGGTTTCTCAATATGATTATTTGGGTATGCTAGGCATATGTTTGGATAATACCAAACTAGAACCCAAATCGGATAAGTGCCAAATTGTTGGTTATCCTAAAGATACCAAAGTATAGTACTTATACAACTCACTATAGAACAATGTAATTGTTGCTCGCCATGCGGTTTTCCTAAGAGGAATACCTATATGCAGTGGTAAGTGGGAGGAAATAAAACTCGATGAAAATCGGAGTAATACTATTCCAGGCACCGAATCCTAATGGAACACAAATAGTTCATCAAGGATGAAACTGTACCAGTAATCTTCGAATACACAAGAACCGCGTAGATCGGAGAGAGTCAAAAAATAACCTGGGGTATGGGTTTCTGATCTCACCTCATAAAGATGTCAATCTTATTGAGGAATACGAACTGACTACGTATGAGGAAGTGATACAAGGTATCAACTCCCTATTATGGCAAAGTGTCATGAAGTCCGAAATGGATTCCATGTATACCAAATATGTTTAGATACTAGTTGATGTACCGCAAGGCATTGTGCCTATTGGTACTATATAAGTCTTCAAGGAAGACATACATGGATGGCAACATACCAACGTATAAAGGTAGGCTTTTAGCGGAAAGGTATTGTTATCAACATTGTGTTTACGACGAAACCTTTTACCCGTTGCCACGGTAAATCCATTTGGATAATGCTTGCTAATGCTGCATGTTTCATTTATGAAATATGTCAGCTTAACGGGAAAATCGCTTTCGTGAAAAGGAAACCTTTTGGAGGATGTTTACAACATCCTGACGGTTTTATCGTACCAAAACTAGCAAACAAGGTTTGCAGGTTAATCGATCCATGTTTGGATTGAAGCAAGCATTGAGTTCTTGGAATTACCGTTTTGATGTAATCATAATGGTATATGATTTGATTCAAAATGAAAATGATTCTTGTGTATATAAGAGGGTTAGTGGGAGCGTACTGACAATGAACGTCCTATAAATAATGATGACATATCATTTCTTGGAAATGATATTCCCAAAATTACAATCGGTGAAAGCTTGGCTTTCGAGAAAATTCTCCGTAAATTCTTGGGAGAAACAACCTTTATTCTAGGAATAAAGATCTACTGGGATAGATTTAAAGTTGTTAATACTCTCTGAGAACTCGTACATTGAAATAAATGTACGCGACCTATTGTCTCATACGGTTTGAGCATATGGAGTCACAATCGGGCCAATCCAAGTGATAGTCATTGGATTGATGTTAAGGACATCCTTAAGTATCTTATATGAACTAGGGATGTTGCCTTAGACTATGGAGAAGGAGAACTTGAAGTGACTGGGATCACTGTTGCAAGTTTCCTAACCGATAATAAATGGTACTATACAGTTTGAATAATCTGGAAATCTTCCAAGCAAGATACTGTTACCGAATAAACAACAAATGCGGGTTATTGCTGCGGCTGAGGCAGCAATATAAGCTATTTGGGTCGATAATAAATCTAATTAGATTAGATATAGTTCTGTTAGCAGCTGAGCTAGGCTACAGCGCAGGCTAAAGAATTAATGGTCTCATCAACGATCCAGATATATACTTCGATATTGATCTGATTCGTTCGGATCATACATCATGGCGATGTGATGATCGAATAAATCGCATCAGATGATAATCAAGAGAATCCACTGACAAAAGTCTTTCCGCAGCAATTTGAGCCAACCGTACAAAGTTCGGGTGGTAGACACTCGAGTGACTGGCTATAGGCCAAGTGGGAGATTGTTGGACAGTTATGACCCATAGCGTCACTATTTGTACAGATCATGGTGTTGTTGTACAAATTAACTATGTGACAAAAAAGATTGCTCTCTTATCATTTGTGATTAGATCACCAAGATGAATAAATGATAGGAGGTCCATATGATTTGTTCCTTGATTGAGATGATATGAGACAGTATCAATCCACGAAGGATAAATCCTTAAATATCCCTAGTCAGAGTATTATCGAGATTGGACATCAATAAATGCGTAAAAGACTAGTATTACACTTGTGCGCGTTGTGAGGGCATAACGGCATAGTTCTCATATATTTGGGTATAGGATACTCATGCAAGTGTAATAGGAGGTTGTGTTTTACCGATGGTAAGGGAAACAGCTTCGCTCTGGATAGACCCCTTCGGAATTCCATTGGTAGTATGATTATGTGTCTATGGAAGTCTGAAATCAGGGTAGGTGTATTTGGTCTTAACCTGAGACTTGCACCGCTAATACTTGCGACAATCAATATACTTTGGTTTTGGTCATCCAGGGCTTTAACAGGTTCTGTGTACGCCTCTGCTGGGTATATTGAGAATCGTAGTGTGTTGGGTGTGATGTCAAGACGGAAGTATCACTCCAGTCATATGGAGATGATGATCGCGCAGGGATATAGAACAGGTTATCTAAAGGGTTGCAACCATCGGGATAATATGACTTGGTCATGATTATCCGATAATAAAGAGACTAGTTGCTAGTAATCCGATATATGCTTCGTACGGGACAGACACTGTACCAGCCCTAGGCCTTCCATGTGATCATCCGATACTAGATCGAAATACGCAATACTACGTATACTACGCCTGATATAGATCATTATATTCCTGTAAGGATATTTCTGGAGAATTGGGTAGGCATGGCGCTTTGCTAGAAGCCAACCTTGTCTCGGTACAAACGTAATACTAGGTACTTATGTATTCGGATAGTCCGACGACCAAATTTTCTGCCAACATATCCGAGGATCTCATGGGTCGTTTCCCGAAGATTCACCGATGACGTATGACTCGCACTTTAATTAATCTTGGATTAATTAGATGAGAGAGAAAATTAATCTGGGATTAATTACAGAGATATTTTATCTGGGATAAAATATCATTTAAAAAGAGAGAACGATTAATTTGGAATTAATCGATAAATAATATATTCGATATATTATACGAAATTGGATTTCGACGGAGAATTGAAATTAGATTTTAATTCGGGCAAACGAGTTAATTTAGAATTAATTCGTTAGCGACATGAATAGTGATTTCGCTAGGCATAATCATTTAATTACGTCACAACGGAAAATTCGTTAATTTGGAATTAGCAAACCCGAGCCCGGGATTATTTGCGAGCGCATTCGCATTTCGAATTCGAGTACGGCCCGTAAGTCAAATCAAGTGTCAAATCGCTAGTCACTTCAAGCGTCAAATCATTAGTCACTTTGAGTGATGTGACTACTGGTCATTTGATTGATTGATTGATGTGACTTGATGAGAGTTGTTGGAAAAGCTTTTGAAAGCTTGGAAGACATTTATCATTTATTTAATATTTGGTATTTAACTTTTTTGGTTTTGTGTATTAGATATATGTAGGCATTGCATTTTTGCATGTGAAACCCGATGATGAGTCTCAGTTGGAGGCACTACCTTTTAAGTCACGGAAGCCGTGGGAAACTGACGTCGGAAGGGGAAATTCAGGATGAGTATGCTATCAAAGTCGTTTCACGTGTTCACTGTTTCCGTTCGTGCTGCGTTCTTAAACGCATTCGAACGTCAGGCAGATTGCGGGCATTCGTGTCGCGTTCGAATTGGCGTTCGAACGGTATCGGTAGTTCTAGTTTTGCTGTTAGCCTCATGACCCGAACCCATTTAGCCCACATGCACCCTAGCCTAGCCCAAGCCCACTTAAAACACACCCAAATTAAATAAATATTAAGTTAAATATTAATTAGATTATGTAATTAAATAAAATAATTAATTAAGTCATATACCAAATTAAATAAAACAGATAAAATCTAAATAATCCTCTACCAAAATAAATAAAATATTTACCAAACATAAAATAAGTATATGCCTAATATAAACTAATCAAATATAATCATTCCTAACTAAATAATATATTTACCAATCTAAAATATTTGACTTCCTAATCAACACCAATCTAATCTTGTAACTTCCTAATTTATAATATTTTGTCCCCCCTCAATCTTGTGCATGCCATTCTTGAGAAGCCTAAATTAGAAACCAAGATCCTATTCCTTATGAGACAAGGTGAAGCCCTAGCCATTCTCTATATAAACAACCACCACCCAAAGCCTCTCCCTCTCTCTGGCTAGTTCACGTTTTTCACAAGAAAAAGAAGCAAAACATTATGTCCACTCTCCATTCTCTCAAGTTCACACATACTACAAAGAAATAACACAAAAATCCTCTTCATCTCCTTCCCCTAATCACTGAAAATCATACTTCCATACATCAGCCATACACGCCCAAAACAGCAGTAAAACGACCTTAAAACAGTAGCCCGAAATCACCTTAAAATAGCAGTAAAAATACCCCAAAACAGCCCCTAAATCACCTAAACCATTAACTAAAAAACTGTACTTTTAATCCTCAAAATAGTAACTAAAAAACTGCACTTAAAGCCGTCAAAAAACACCCAAAACAGTCCATTAAAACACCAAAGCAGTGACCTGAACAGCAAGCAGAAATACAGAGGAAACAGTAGCAAAGTGGAGGCCAAACAACAGCAAAATGGAGGCTAAACAGCAAGTAAAACAGCAAAACAGTGAGCCGAGACGCTAAACCAGTGAACCGGAGAAGTAGCGGTGTGATAGCCCTTCCGACGGCCGTGAAACGCGAGTTCGAAAGTCGACATAAAAGGTTAGACCTGAGGGTATTTTCCACATTCATTTTCTGTTTTATTTGTAATATTTATTGAATATTGCTTGCATGATTGTTGTGTTGAAATGCATGTTGTGGCCCTTGAGTAGATAAATATGTATGGATTATGAGATATTGTATGTTGTGGCTTTGGAATAAAACGAAAGATGTGTCAACTCTCGCGGTATATCGGATGGAAACCCGGACATAAATTTCATAGCCGATTCTGAATGGACGGTAGTATGATCTGTACTCGGGATACAACTCCACGTACCGCTTGAGTAAATGACACTTTCTTTTGTCTTATATTGCTTTGATTTATTTATTTTTCGTCATTTGAATTCTGCATGTTACTTTTGTATGCGTGATTCAATCGAGCGCATGGGCTTAGTAAGTACGATGAAAGGTCCCTTACTTGGAGGGGTTAAAATCCTTTACCACGATGCTTTGCCGCGCCGGTTGATGTCTCGAATGCTACGCGAACGCGCACGCACTTTCTTAGTCTTATCACGCATCAGGTCTGGTTCCGTTCGAACGCGTTCTTGAACGCAATACGAACGCGAACCTTCTGTTTACCGTTCGAACGCGTTCTCGAACGCTACGCGAATGCGCACCCACTGAACTGAGTCAATTTTCATCAGATTTCATGCATAGTTTTCCTAGTAGCTATCCCTACGTATGATGAATCTGATTGCCCCTCTGTATTACGGAAGATTGTGTTGGTGTCATTCAACCGTATTCCCCACATGTATGAGTACAACGTGTTTAACATATTACAATTCATATACCTATGTCATGATAACATTTGAGTATTAATTCTTGTGGTATATCGGATGGAAACCCAGACATAAATTCCGTAGCCGATTCCGAATGGACGGTAGTATGGTCTGTACTTGGGATACAATTCCACGTATCACTTGGGAAGGTGCTCACATGTGTGTTTGTGTGGTTAGTATGGGTGCTTGTGTTTTCTTGAATATAATATGCCAATGAAGCTGTATGTTCATCATTACTTTGATGTACTTTCAAGCATGCAATCTTAGATGTGAAATATATGTAAATTTAGGTGTAAGTTTTATTTTGTACATGTGAATTTAGAAGCATGATACTCTTGGAAATAAGTGTTACTTAAGCCTGATTAAATTATTACATAAATCCTTTCATTACAAGTGGCATAAGTAAGGGACCATTCCAAACCCAACGGTTTGAGGTCTTCCCTTGCGATGGGTGAGTGCGGCCTTAAATCTCATTTTCCCGGTTCACACCGGGTGGCGACTCCATTATTCTCCGGTTTAGTCCCATGTGGCTACTCCGTACTCCCGACCGGGCCGCGAGCCCGGGACAGCATGCGTCACCTAGTTCCTGTGTCCCACAGTCTGGCGACTCCACTGGGATAGAGAATCGGCCCCGAAATAATGTCTTGTAATGTTTGGATTTATGTTTTAATTGACCGTGTCTATAGTGGATAAAATGAGGGTTTAATCAAAGGCATTTTGAGGCTAGGTAATGGTTTGGTGTCTTCCTTCATTCACTACATTTCTAGAAGGAAAAGCTGTGAAGGCACCTAGATAGCCATCTACTCGTAGCCTATTGTGACGGACTAATTTGGAGGACTCGTTGTTTATTCCTGACACCAAGCGATAAGAGCCTAAGAGGCTTGGGTATTTAAGTGAGCCTCGCTCCACCTTCCCTCTGGGGAATCTACAACGGGAAATCCATTTGACAGTCCGTCACACACCATAGCTCATTGGCACGTACCTAAGTGTATAAAAAAGGGTGCGCTCACTTGGTCGCTCGAATCCTTGAGTGGGGAGACCTAGTTGTGGGCCATCCTTCGCCGGTGAGAGCCTTTGTCTATACTCTTGCGAACCCACCCATAGATCGGGTTTGTATGGCTAAAGTAACAATTATTTCCTTGAGTATGTGCTTGTGGACCATCCTCATTTGGATGCAGTTGGACTATTTTCAGAAATGCGGACTTACTGGGCCATTTAAACTGGGGCGAGTTCGTACCTTATGACCATTGGGCCCAAAGCTTCTGAAATGTTGATGGGCCATTCTGTAGAAATTATTGTTTTATGTTTGCATTATCTTTCTTTTATGCTTGTGTTTGGGAACATCGTCGTTTGGATCCATTTGGACCATTTGTCATGGGATATGGGCTTGTTGGGCCATTTAAACTGGGGCAAGAACGTACCTTATGACGATTGGGCCAAAGTCTTCTAAATGTTAATGGGCCATTTTGTGTTTGTGTTCGGAACATTACCATTTGGATTTAGTTGGGCTCCTTGCCATGAGATGTGAACTCGTTGGGCCATTTAAACTGGGACGAGTTCACTCCTATGACATTTAGCCCAAAGGCTTCTAAAATGATAATAGGCAGATTTGTTTGAAAATTTTAATCGATTTAGTATGTTCTATATGTTACCTGCATCTGATGCACCTTATGCATACATATATCATGTTAACACCCTCTATGTCTCAAAAAGACATCATAGATACCGTTTGGGTTAGAGAAGAGACAAGGCTCATTAAAAGAACAGTAACAGTCATGAGTGAATCTGGTAATGAGGTATCCCGAATGGATCAGTTAGAGAACAGTCTCGCCAAGGTCATGGAACAGTTGCAAGCTTTGACTACTGCTGTGGCTGGTATGGCTGTGCCCCGTGCTGGGGGAATTTCTGAGAATGTGAGGCGTGAGGAGCCTCCGAATGGGTTGGGGGATGATATCCCCACTTTTGATGATGATATGGTAGAGTATGCAGCAGGCAGATTATCTGGGTCTCAGGCAGAGTTACAGAAACTTTGGGATCAGGTTGAGTCGGTTACCCGCAAGATGAGGGGTAAGAATGAGGATTTGCTGGATTATGACACACTGACTTTCGAGGAACAGTTGCCGGCACAGTTCAAGATGCCTGATATGGCTAAGTTTAATGGGAATGGGGATCCAAGGATGCATCTCCGACAGTCTGTATCAGTCATGAGTTCAGTTGGCGTATCTCAGCGCCAAGTGCAGAAAATGTTTGGAATGTCGCTTGAAGGAGCTCCCGTGGTATGGTACCACAGTTTGGAGAAGAAAGTGAAGGAAGATTGGAGGGAGTTGGCCGATGCTTTCCTGAAGCAGTATGTCACTGACTTAGAGATCGATCTGTCACTCCGTGATCTGGAGAATGTTAAGCAGAAAGCGGAGGAGAGTTTTAAGGAGTATGTGGACCGGTGGAGGGGTCAGTTATTGAAGATGCAGACTAGGCCCTCAGAGAAGGACCAGATTAAAATGATTATCAAGGGCACCAGGCCCTCCATTTACAGCAAGTTGAGGAGGATGACCTCCATGATTACAGACTTTCGGCAGTTGAGGGAGACTGTCATGGACATTGAAGACGAAGAGGCGGAAAACAGAAAATTCTATGGTCTGAACTGGAGGCCCATTGGGGGAACATCGAGAGCAAAGCCTATTTCTGCTGAGATTACCGCTATCCGGAACCGGCAGTTTTCCAACTTGGGAAGGCCCCTGTCCAAGGTGCTAGAGAAATTGAAGAGGCAAGGGCTCTTAAAACCCTTGGAAGCCAAACCATTACCTAATCCCCTACCATCACATTATAACCTAAGCCTTTACTGTCACTTTCACCAACAAAAGGGCCATGACACCGATAACTGCGCCCGACTCCGCCATGAAATCCAAGACCTGATAGACTCCAAGAAAATACCTGACCCAGAAACAGAACAACCTGACACACACAGAAACCCCTTACCCAACTACCGTGCCGTACCACCACCAGCCTATATGATCAATTCTGGCCTCCCAGAAGACCTTGTCCTGAAATCCTTTCACCCTCAAGCCTTTTGCCTGGGAATCTGGGATAGTACTATTGAAGATGAGTTTGAGCAGGGGAAAAGCTTTTGGCTTGATTTCTCTAGCAGTGATGAGGAAGAAGTAAGGGGAATGACGCGCAGTGGTCGTTTCTACAATGATATGGCGGAAAAGGGTAAGGAAGTTTTGACAGATGGTAGAGAAGTGGTTGAGACTGCAGAAAATACTGAGGGGGATATAGTGCTGAGGTAATTGAGGAAGACTAGAGCACAAGTGAGTATCTGGGAACTGTTATGTGCATCTCGGGAGCATAGGCAGGCTATGGTTGAGGCCTTGAGCAAGATTGTGGTGCCGGAAGACGCCAACCCTGCAATGTTTGTTGGGTCGGTTCAGAAAGAAGCTTTGCAGATATCTTTTTCTGAGGATGAACTCCCGGCGGAGGGGAGAAATCATAACAGGCCTCTATTTATCAGGGCCGAGGTGAGGGGCAAGAGAACTTCATGTGTGATGGTGGATGACGGTTCGTCCATCAATGTGGGCCCGCTGAAAATTCTGGCGAGATTGGGTATGAAAGCAACAGACTTGGGCCCCTCCAGTATGACTATTAAGGCTTATGATGACAGTAAAAGGGGAGTTGAGGGTACCTTTGTGGCTATGGTCAAGGTAGGACCGATTGAAGATGAGGTTGAGTTCACAGTACTGGACATCCCGGCTACTTTCGCCTTATTGTTGGGAAGGCCTTGGTTTCACAAACTTGGGGCGTGCCTTCCACTTTGCATCAGATGATCAAGTTCCCGTATGAAGGAGAAGTTGTTACCATCCGGGCTGAGTTAGATAATGCCGTGGCTGCCTTGGAGATACAACCTTTCACGAGGTTTCAGGTGTCAGCTACTTTTGAGGAGTGGGTGGATCCTAGGGTGGCTAGGATTATAGAGAAAATGAAGTTTGAGCCGGGTAAAGGTTCAAAATTACCAGATTTCAGAGGACAGACTACTCGTAAGGGTTTGGGGTACAAGTCTGATGAAGAAAAGCCAAAGGTCAAGAAAAAGGGCCTGAAACTGATGGAATGTTTTGTGAAAGCTTAAGGATATCAAGGGGAGCCTGAACCTGTGGAAGTTAATGGAATTGTGCTACCTGGGTTTGAGATCTTCCAGGATATATTGGGTAAGAAGCTGATAGTTGAAGAAATTATGGAGAAAGAAGAAGAGAATTGGGAGGAAGAACTGATGAAGTTGGAGAGCCTGACTCTGGGAGAGGATGAAAAGCCTGAGGAAGATCTGATTGCAGAGGAAGAAGTGTCTATAGATGATGAAGACATTTACCTTCTTGATTTGTTTGAATGTACTTCCGCATTATCCAATAATAAAGACATCTCTTTTGCTTACTTGCCTGAGTCATTTCCATTTACACTACACGAATCAAGCATATTTGACATCAGTTCAGCCAGAACTAATGCATTTAACTTGGGTACACTTGAGAACCCCAAGGAAATTCTGATTGCAAGTGAAGTAACCTCCGAAGAGAGGGAGAAACTAGAAGAAGTGTTGGTCAGATATGCCAAAGTGTTTGCTTGGTCCTATGAGGACATGCCTGGGGTAGACAGAAACATTGCCCAGCACACAATACCAACTTATCCAAATATGAGGCCAGTAAAACAGAAACTCCGATGGATGAGACCAGAATGGGCTGAGAAAGTCAGAGAGGAAGTTAAGAAACAGATAGATGTGGGGTTCCTGGAAGTAGTAAAGTATCCTGAATGGTTGGCTAACATAGTACCGGTACCGAAGAAAGATGTGAAGGTCAGAATGTGTGTAGACTACAGAGATATCAACAAAGCTTGTCTGAAAGATGATTTTCCTTTGCCGCATATATATGTTCTGGTTGATAGCGCGGCTTTATCCGCTATGTATTCATTTGCAGATGGGTTTTCAGGTTACAATCAGGTTCTCATGGCTGAGGAAGATAAACACAAGACAGCATTTGTTAGCGAGTGGGGTACTTATTGTTACAAGATAATGCCGTTTGGGCTTAAGAATGCGGGAGCTACTTATCAGCGGATGGCCACTACACTTTTCCATGACTTGATGCACAAAGAGATTGAGGTGTATGTAGATGACATGATGGTGAAATCAGAGACAATGGTTGGGCATATTGAAGCACTGGAAAGGTTTCTTCAGAGAGTTGACAGATACAACCTGTGGCTAAACCCTAAGAAATATGTGTTTGGGGTGACATTAGGGAAATTGCTTGGTCATACAGTGGGAATGGGCGGAATAGAGGTAGACTTTGAAAAGATCAAGGCAATCACAGAAATGCCTGCACCGAAGACAGAAAAAGAAGTCTGAGCATTCTTGGGAAAAATTCAGTACATCAGTCGGTTCATCGCCAAGTTAACGTCAGTATGTGAACCTATCTTCAAACTGTTGAGAAAAGATCAGCCAGTGAGATGGAATGAACAGTGTCAGTCAGCCTTCGACAAAATCAGAGAGTACTTGGTAAAGCCTCCTGTATTGAAACCTTCGAGACCGGGCAGACCTTGGTATTGTATTTGGCTATAGAATCAGAAGCATTGGGGGCAATGATGGTACAGGCAGATGAGACAGGGGTAGAACATGCCGTTTACTATCTGAGTAAGAAGATGCTCCCGTATGAGGCTCGATATCAAGAGGTTGAGAAGATCTGTCTTGCAGTGGTATGGGCTTCCAGAAAGTTGCGGCATTATTTCCAGTCTTACAAGATCCAGGTGGTGGCAAAGTAAAATCCTCTGAAATATCTTCATTCGGTGCCTTCACTAGTGGGAAAATTGGGCAGATGGTTGGTATTACTGACAGAGTTTGACATTGAGTATCTCACCTCCAAAGTGATCAAAGGGCGAGCAGTAGCAAAGTTTCTGGCATTGCAACCTGTTGAGGGGGATCAGTATAAGTTTGAATTTCCAGATGAAGAGATCCAAACAATAACAGTTCAGAGATGGAAGATGTATTTTGACGGAGCAGTGAATTACAAGGGAGCTGGAATTGGGATAGTGATAGTGACCCCCGAAGGAGAGACTTTGCCTTTGGCCAAGAGGTTGACATTCAGAGTGACTAATAACATGGCCGAGTATGAAGCATGTGTTTTTGGTTTGACAGCATTGATAGCCTTGAAGGCCGGGAGTGTGGAAGTCTACGGAGATTCTATGTTGGTAGTTTAGCAGATGCGAGGAGAATGGGAATTGAAAGAAGAACGGTTGAAGCCTTACCTCTTTCACCTCAGAAAGTTTGCACAGGTTATCCCCGAGTGTAAGTTTCAGCACTTACGAGAGAAGAGAATCAGATGGCAGATGCATTGGCTACACTTGCAGCGACTTGGGAAAATCCAGAAAAGTTAGTGATGAGACCATTGATACTGACAACAGTAAGCAAACCTGTTTATGAGATAGAAAGAATTCTGGACATTGAGGTCGACGATGGTAAACCTTGGCATTATGACATTCAGAGGTATCTGGAACATGGTGAACTCCCGGAAGGGGCAGGCAGAAAAGACAGAATAGCCATCCAGAAGTTAGCTTCCCAGTATGTGACTTTGAAAGGGGAACTATACAAGAGGAAAGCAAACAGTATTCAATTGAAGTGTTTGAGAAAGGAAGAAGCTCAGCATGTAATGGAATAAATACACGCCGGGGTATGTGGTTCGCACATGAACGGGTTGAATATGTCCCGCAAGATAGTGAGACAAGGTTTTTATTGGTCAACCATGGAAACAGATTGCGCGAAGATGGTGAAGCACTGTCATGACTGCCAAGCACATGGTAATTTGAATCACTTACCGCACACAGAATTGCACGGGTTGTCAGAGCCATGGCCTTTCTCAGCATAAGGGATTGATATGATTGGAGAAATTCGACCGAATGCATCAAATGGGCATCGCTTCATAGTAGTGGCAGTAGATTACTTCTCGAAGTGGGTGGAAGCCGAATCATTCCGTAATGTTACAGCAAAGTAGATGGCAAAGTTTATAGCTCGGAACCTTATTTGTCGGTATGGTATGCCGCATCATGTAGTGACAGACAACGGGGTCTAGTTTCAAGGAGAGACGAAGGCAATGTTACAGAGGTATGGGATAGGCCACCACAAGTTATCACCGTACAAGCCGCAGGCAAATGGGGCAGTTGAGGCAGCCAACAAGACGATAAAGACAATTTTAGCCAATATGACAGAAAATTGCAGAGATTGGGCCGAGAAATTACCGTTTGCTTTGTGGGGGTACAGAACATCAGTAAGAACAGCAACAGGGGCCACACCTTACTCTTTGGTCCAGGGAATGGAAGCAGTATTGCCGGTAGAAGTGGAAATACAGTCTATGAGGGTATTAACAGAGGCAGAATTACCGGAACATGATTGGGCCGCATAGAGGTTTGATCAGTTAGAACTATTGGATGAGAAGAGAACGAAGTCTTTGTATCACATGCAGTTGTATCAGAAGAGACTATCCCGGTGTTGGTTTCTATAATATGTCCCAAGGAAAGATTAAGCATTCATGAAATACTATAAATGAATATATATAAAAGACTTGAAGCATGGCGGAATCATACTTACAAAGCTATGTGATGAAGAAGATGATCAAATGGTGGAAGCTCCAAGTGTTGGAAGATTCGGCCAAGAGGAGGAAGAAGACTTGAAGCTCCAAGCTTTTGTATTCCAAGCTCTTTGATGGTTTCCCTATCACCTCTTTTGATCCCTTGCTTGTGCTAGCAAAAATGGAGAATAGAAGATCAAATCTTCCTTTGTCCTTCCATGGAGTTCACGGCAATGAGAAAGAAGAAGAAATTTGAGAGAGAAAGAGTTTTGTGTAATTGATTTTGTTTTACCAAAAATCAATTATATTTATGCCATAATTTTATTAAATTAATAATAAATCTATGACACAAACCATGCAATGGCTTAGAGTGTCAAACACTCAAACTCCATGCAAAACATTTGAGTGTAATGCACACTATCACCATGCAATGCCTTATCAATTAAATAATGCATATAATGACAAGTGTCATGTGGGCCCCACACGTTTCCCAATGAAAGTGGGCCCACGTCCACTCACGCGTTCGGGTTCGATATTTCCGAAATACCGAGCTAGCGTCGCGACGTTAATTAAATCGGATTTATTTAATAAATAATCGCTCCTAGCGAAATTATTATTTACGTCGCTTACGAATTAATTCTAAATTAACTCGTATGCCCGAATTAAAATCTAATTTTAATTTCGCGTCGAAATCGAATTTCGATTATTATATCGAATACAATAATTTTATCGATTAATTCCAAATTAATCGTTCTCTCTCTAAATTAGGCACTTTATCCAAGATAAAGTTTCTCCGCAATTAATCCAAGATTAATTAAGTCCGAATCAAATATCATAGGTGAATCTTCAGGAAGCGACCCAAGAGATCTCCGGATATTTTGGCAGTAAATACGGTCGTCGGATAATCCGAACACGTACGTACCTCGTACTACGTCTTTACCGATTTACAAGACAAGGTTGGCTTCTAGCAAAGCGCCATGCCTACCCAATTCTCCAGAAATATTCTTATAGGAATATAAGATCTGTATCAGGCGTAGTATACCGTAGTATTGCGTACATCGATCCAGTATCGGATGATCACATGCTAGGCCTGGGGCTGGAGATGTGTCTGCCCCGTACGAAACATATATCGGACATCAAGCAACTAGTCTCTTTAAATCGGACAATCCTGACCTGGTCATATTGTCCCGACGGTTGCAACCTTTTATAGAGTGCTAGTTCTGTGTCCTGCGTGATCATCACCTCCATATGTCTGAAGCGATACTTCCATCTTGACATCACATCCAGTACACTACGATTCTCGATAAACCCAGAAGAGGTGTACACAGAACCGGTTAAGGTCCCCAACCACCAAAACCAAAGTTTACCGATTGTCGCAAGTACTAGCGATGTAAGTCTCAGGTTAAGACCATATACACCTACCCTGATGCGGCCTCCCATAGACACGTAGACATACTACCAATGGGATTCCGCGGGGTCTATCCAGAGCGAAGCTGTTTTCCGTACCATCGGTTAAAACACAACCTCCTATCGCACTTGCATAAGTATCCAATACTTAAATATATGAGAACTATGCCGTTGTGCCCTCACAACGTGCACAAGCGCAATACTAGTCTATTCCGCATTATCGATGTCCAGTCTCGATAATACTACGACTAGGGATATTTAATGATTAAACCTTTGGGGACTGATACTGTCTCATATCATTCTCAGTCCAGGTACTAATCATATGGACTTTCGCCATTTATAAGTCAAAGTAAATAATATTACAAAACGGCAAAAGGCAATTTCATTATCACATAGTTAATTTTGTACAATAATACAATATCATTTACAAACAGTGACGCTATGGGACATAATGTCTAACAATCTCCCACTTGGCCTATAGCCAGTCACTCAAGCATCTAATACCCGAACTATGTATGTGTCGTTCAAAAACTTGCTGTAGAACAGCTTTCGTCAGCGGATCTGCAATGTTGTCATCTGATGTGACCTTCTCGACTTTTACATCGCCACGATGTATAATCTCCCGAATCAGATGATAACGTCGAAGAACATGCTTGGACCGTTGATGAGACCTTGGTTCCTTAGCCTGTGCTATAGCCCCGTTATTGTCACAATACAATGGAACGGGCTCAGCTGCTAACGGAACTACTCCTAATCCGATTAGGAACTTTCGGATCCAAACTGCCTCCTTTGCTGCTTCAGATGCAGCGATGTACTCCGCTTCTGTTGTTGAATCGGCAACAGTATCTTGCTTGGAAGATTTCCAGCTCACTGCTCCGTTATTCAAGCAAAAAATGTACCCGGATTGCGACTTGTAGTCATCCTTGTCGGTTTGGAAACTTGCATCGGTATACCCAGATACCGCAAGTTCTCCACCTCCATAAATTAAGAAAGCATCCTTAGTTCGTTTAAGATACTTAAGGATATTCTTAACTGCTATCCAGTGACCTTCACCTGGATCGGCCTGATAGCGACTGCACATGCTCAAAGCATATGAGACATCAGGTCGTGTACATATCATGGCATACATGATCGATCCGACTGCCGAGGCGAACGGTATCCGACTCATGTGGTCTCTCTCTTCCTGAGTCTTAGGACACATGTCCTTAGACAGAGAGGTACCACGTACCATTGGAACCAATCCCCTCTTGGATTGTTCCATGTTGAATCGCTTCAACACTTTATCAATGTATGTACTCTGGGAGAGTCCAAGCAGCTTTCTAGATCTATCCCTGTAGATCTTTATTCCAAGAATAAAGGCTGCTTCTCCCAGATCTTTCATGGAGAATTTTAATGAAAGCCAAGCTTTCACCGACGTTAGCATGGGAATGTCATTGCCTATAAGCAATACGTCGTCGACATAAAGGACAATAAAAGTAAGTGCTCTCCCACTAACCTTCTTGTATACACAAGGGTCATCTGCGTTTTGCACGAAATCATATTCCTTTATGATCTCATCAAAACGCTGATTCCATGACCGTGATGCTTGCTTCAATCCATAAATGGATCGATTTAACTTGCAAACCTTGTTTGCAAGTCTAGGTACGATAAAACCGTCAGGCTGTTGCATATAAACATCCTCCAAAAGGTTTCCGTTAAGGAAAGCGGTTTTAACGTCCATCTGCCATATCTCGAAGTCGAAATATGCAGCTATTGCAAGCATTATCCGAATGGATTTAATCATGGCAACGGGTGAGAAGGTTTCGTCATAATCAATACCATATTGTTGACGATACCCCTTCGCTACAAGCCTAGCCTTGTACGTTTGTACGTTGCCATCCATGTCGGTCTTCTTCTTGAAGATCCATCTGCATCCAATAGGCTTTACGCCTTCTGGTGCATCAACCAGTGTCCAAACTTGGTGGGCGTACATGGAATCCATCTCGGACTTCATGGCTTCTTGCCATAAAGCGGAATCGATATTTTGTATCGCTTCCTCATACGTAGCCGGCTCATTATCCTCAATAAGATTAATATCTATATGAGGTGAGATCAGGAACCCATACCTCTCAGGTACTGTTCTGACTCTCTCCGACCTACGCGGTCCTTGTGTATGTGAAGTTTGTGGTACAGACTCATCCCGGACGGTCTGTTCTTGTTCCGTCGTTGATTCATTGCCAGGAACAGTATCACTACGATCTTCATCGAGTTCTACTTTCCTCCCACTTACCACTGCATTTATAAAATCCTTCTCAAGGAAAAATGCTTGTAGAGCAACAAATACTTTGTTCTCTTGTGGGTGATAGAAGTAATATCCTTTGGTTTCCCTAGGATATCCTACAAAAAGGCATTTATCAGTTTTGGGTTCAAGTTTGGTACTTTCCAAACGTTTAACATATGCCCAGCATCCCCAAATCTTTAGGAAAGAGAAACCTGGTTTCCTTCCTGTCCATATCTCATATGGGGTCTGTTTAACAGACTTCGACGGTACCTTATTCAAAATAAGTATAGCACTGTTTAATGCGTATCCCCAGAAGGATATTGGTAGCTCAGTGCGACTCATCATTGACCTCACCATGTCCAACAAGGTGCGGTTTCTCCGTTCGGACACACCGTTTAATTGCGGTGTTCCAGGAGGAGTCCACTGTGATAGAATACCATATTCTTTCAAGTAATCTTGAAACTCATAACTTAAGTATTCGCCACCACGGTCTGACCGTAATGTCTTAATACTCTTCCCTGTTGTTTCTCCACTTCGTGTCGAAACTCTTTGAATTTCTCAAAAGTTTCCGACTTGTGTCTCATAAGATACACATAACCGTAACGAGATGCATCATCTGTAAAGGTTACGAAGTAGTGAAATCCACCTCTAGCCTGGCTAGACATGGGCCCGCATACGTCAGTATGAACGAGAGCCAATAGTTCTGTGGCACGTTCACCTTTACCGCTAAAAGGTGATTTAGGCATTTTGCCTAAAAGACAAGATTCGCAGACGTCATATGAATTGGGATCAAATTCGTCCAAGTACCCACTCTTTGAAAGTGTGGATATGCGAGTCTTGTTGATGTGTCCTAGACGACAATGCCACATATAAGCTTCATCTTTTAGATTACTCCTTTTGAGCCTTTTGTTTGTCATTTTAGGAGATTCATTTATATTCAAAATATAAAGACCGTTATTTGCAACAGCTGTGCAAATTTCTGCATCATTTTTATATAAATAACACCCTGTGTTCCTGAATACAAAAGTGTAACCCTGCTGGGTTAACAAGGATACAGATATAATATTCCTAGTTAAACTAGGCACAAAATAACAGTTCAAAAGTTTAAGTTCATGCCCTGAGGGCAGTACTAAAACAAAAGTCCCTACGGCCAAAACAGCAACTGGTGTTCCGTTTCCGACCCGTAGATCCATCTCCCCTGATGCCAGCACCCTGCTATCATGCAGATCCTGCACATCAGTACAAATATGAGCACCACAACCAGAATCAAAAATCCAATTTTTAAAACTAGAAGTATTCATATTTATCTCAATAACAAACATACCAGAGGCAATGGCCTTGCCAGCCTTGATATCCTTCCTCTGCACAATGCTCATTCGGCAGTCACGTTTCCAGTGACCCCTCTTGCCGCAGTTGAGGCAGATGTGCGAGATTTGTCCTTTGGCTTCCTAGAAGCCACTGTCAACTTGCCTTTACCCTTCTTCTTGAACTTCTTCTTCCTTGCACCTCCAATTGCCTTGGGGCCACCCTTTGGCGCATGAGAGGTCAATGCAAAATGCGCCTCGCGCTTGCTCCCCTTTAGGAGTTCCCTTTCGGACTCCTTCAAGACAGATAACAACTCTCCAAGAGTGTCATCCGTATCCATCAACTTGTAGTTGACTATGATTTGTTTCCAAGTATCAGGAAGTGACTGCAAGATCATATCTATAGTCAGATCAGCCTCCAAGACTATTCCCATATTGGCCAACTCATCAATATCGGCAATCATTTGAGCCCCGTGGGCTTCAACTGATGCGCCGTCTGTCATCCGGGAGCGGAAGAGTTTCCTTACTAGCTCGTACCTCTTCATCCGCTTATTGGTGCGGTGAAGATCACGCAATCTTGCCATCATGTTATAGGGATCCAAATCCCTATTCTGGCGTCTGAAATGCTGGGTCATTGCAGCTAGCATAACTGACTGAGCTTGGTCACAATCATCACTATGAGTCTTCCATAACTCTAGCTCCAGTGGCTCAGTGGGTTTAGGCGGGAGAGGGTCTGAATAGTATACAGTATCCTCTCAGCCCCAAGCACTATCTTGAGGTTCATTTCCCAGTCGGCAAAGTTTGTCCCTTTGAAGACATTATCGCCCATGATTATGTCGCGGATATTACCTTTGCCAATCATCTTGACAACTATAGTCCAACTATAAAGTCAACGATGTTATGGGTACAGTCAAACTGTTACATATAAAATAACAATATATTAGTCCAACTAATTATTAAAATATTGACGAAATAATTTTGAAAGACGCGTAAGGCTAAATATCTGAATGAAATTGCAAATTCAATAATAGCCTCCCACTATTTTCTTCAAGTTTCTAACCCTCTGTAGAGAACTCGGGAAATCGAATTTCCTAGTGGGCGGATCCCGTTAATCCAACACACAATTGACTTTGGCCAATAAAAATGTATGCTATTTAACATAGGTAGATCTCCATGATCAATTGGATTCATCCAATTCCTAGATCCGGTTAGGTGGACATCCAAGTCCGAAACATAGTATAATGTCAATGTATCTAATACATTTTCCTAACCCTATCCTCCGAATCAACTAGGCCTTGGCTTTGGCCAAAAACAAACCTAATGATTCCAGTTAAGCGGGACCCATTGACGAGGAAAGTTTCGTAATCAATGTCGTTGGACAAAAAGTGATCTTGACTTTGGCCAATAAAAATCACGATTTGGACAAGACACCGATATGCAACAAAACTCTCATGATTCAAGTACATCCTTGATTGACAAAGGTCTTGACTTTGGTCAAAAAACAACCAATGCCAACTTCGGATCTTGAACAAGAACCATTCAATGGAAGGATATTCGCTTAATATAAATTGAGGGATTTTCGCGTAATTGGCAACCAATTTATTTATCTTTGTTAGGTCTCATCATCATACACCCTTAAGCATGCTTCTAAAACATCATAAAGCGCGTAAAGTAAATTAATAGTGATATGCGGATGGATATATAAACAACTTGTTCCTAGAACAAATCACTCCCTTTCCTCTCCCCGTTAGCACTATTCTACTTCTACCCAATTACATAATACAATAAGAGAAACCTCATTTACATTGAGGGGAATTAGGTGAGAAGAGAATACAAAGAGATAAAGAGATAAGGCTGGACACGCAGGTCCAATTTATAAATTCCAAATTTACAATAATTTCTAAAATTACCCTTTCCCTTCTAATATCCATCCGATATACACTATTCATTCATCACATACATATATATTCAAACAAGACATGCTTTTACAACCAATCTAATCCAATTAATTAGTCTTTGTTTAAGTGATCATCCAATGTTCAAACAACGGTTTGATTTTGCGCGAGTCCAACTCGATTGAGAATAAGTACATAAGGTACGAATTCACGAATTATATCGAACTACTAATTAAATCTAATTAATTCGTATTCAATACTAATTCAATTATTTAATTCCAAATTAAATGTTTACACTTTTAATGTGCTTTAAAGACTTAGATTCTAAATCCAATTCTATTGGGTCTCAAAGCCCAACTAACATCCAATGTTTAATTTAATTCAAGTCAAATGGGCTTTCAATTGATTTATTAAGGCTTGGGCTTTGGTCAATGTGGGTCATACCCAATTACCAAGCCCAAATAAGGAATCACCCTTAAGTGCCATAAAACCAATTTCAAGCCCATAAGGCCCAATTAAATTATTAAAGCCCATTATATTATATTTGGACTTAATGGAGTGATTTAGGCCCAAATTGGATCCAATCCATTTGGCCCAAATCTACTTGGTCCAACCAAGCCCATTATGCCCAAATACAATATTAAAAGCCCAATTCACCAATTAAGCCCATTAATTAAATTTTAATATTCCAAACATTAAAGTCCAATTAATTAAAGTGTAAAACCAAGATTAATATATTAAACCAAATATTTCAAAAATACCCATTTAATTTATTAATCATTATTGTTCAAAATAAATGTCCAACATTAATTTTAACAAAAAATCAACTCCTTTTCATGTCCTTGTACATTCGGCCAAGGTGAGTTTTTTGTGTCGATTTGTTTTTCAATCCGATTGAATTACTAATCTACGTCCCGTACACGTTCTAAGTCATCCAATGATCTTAAACACAAAAAATTCCAATCCAATCCACTCCAAGTAGCAACACATTCGGCCAAGGCATGAATTTGGGGAAAAATCATCCAATGCATTTTTCATAAAATTGATTCCATATAACATCATGTTATACACATGCAAGCATACTTATTAATCAAATTTCATAAGAACATGCTTATATCAATTTCACATGCCATTCGGCCAAGGTCAAAATTTTGGGGGGGAAAAATCATCCAATGCATTTTTCATAAAATTGATTCCATGTAACATCATTCTATATACATGCAAGCATACTTATTCATCAAATTTCACAAGAACATGCTTCAACCAATTTTGTCCAAATTTTAACCTAAAGTATTTCATGCTTAACCATGGCTCCATGATACCATTGTTGGTTTCTATAATATGTCCCAAGGAAAGATTAAGCATTCATGAAATACTATAAATGAATATATATAAAAGACTTGAAGCATGGCGGAATCATACTTACAAAGCTATGTGATGAAGAAGATGATCAAATGGTGGAAGCTCCAAGTGTTGGAGATTCGGCCAAGAGGAGGAAGAAGACTTGAAGCTCCAAGCTTTTGTATTCCAAGCTCTTTGATGGTTTCCCTATCACCTCTTTTGATCCCTTGCTTGTGCTAGCAAAAATGGAGAATAGAAGATCAAATCTTCCTTTGTCCTTCCATGGAGTTCACGGCAATTGTGAAGAATTTGAGAGAGAAAGAGAGAGAAAGAGTTTTGTGTAATTGATTTTGTTTTACCAAAAATCAATTTATATTTATGCCATAATTTTATTAAATTAATAATAAATCTATGACACAAACCATGCAATGGCTTAGAGTGTCAAACACTCAAACTCCATGCAAAACATTTGAGTGTAATGCACACTATCACCATGCAATGCCTTATCAATTAAATAATGCATATAATGACAAGTGTCATGTGGGCCCCACACGTTTCCCAATGAAAGTGGGCCCACGTCCACTCACGCGTTCGGGTTCGATATTTCCGAAATACCGAGCTAGCGTCGCGACGTTAATTAAATCGGATTTAAATAAATAATCGCTCCTAGCGAAATTATTATTTACGTCGCTTACGAATTAATTCTAAATTAACTCGTATGCCCGAATTAAAATCTAATTTTAATTTCGCGTCGAAATCGAATTTCGATTATTATATCGAATACAATAATTTTATCGATTAATTCCAAATTAATCGTTCTCTCTCTAAATTAGGCACTTTATCCAAGATAAAGTTTCTCCGCAATTAATCCAAGATTAATTAAGTCCGAATCAAATATCATAGGTGAATCTTCAGGAAGCGACCCAAGAGATCTCCGGATATTTTGGCAGTAAATACGGTCGTCGGATAATCCGAACACGTACGTACCTCGTACTACGTCTTTACCGATTTACAAGACAAGGTTGGCTTCTAGCAAAGCGCCATGCCTACCCAATTCTCCAGAAATATTCTTATAGGAATATAAGATCTGTATCAGGCGTAGTATACCGTAGTATTGCGTACATCGATCCAGTATCGGATGATCACATGCTAGGCCTGGGGCTGGAGATGTGTCTGCCCCGTACGAAACATATATCGGACATCAAGCAACTAGTCTCTTTAAATCGGACAATCCTGACCTGGTCATATTGTCCCGACGGTTGCAACCTTTTATAGAGTGCTAGTTCTGTGTCCTGCGTGATCATCACCTCCATATGTCTGAAGCGATACTTCCATCTTGACATCACATCCAGTACACTACGATTCTCGATAAACCCAGAAGAGGTGTACACAGAACCGGTTAAGGTCCCCAACCACCAAAACCAAAGTTTACCGATTGTCGCAAGTACTAGCGATGTAAGTCTCAGGTTAAGACCATATACACCTACCCTGATGCGGCCTCCCATAGACACGTAGACATACTACCAATGGGATTCCGCGGGGTCTATCCAGAGCGAAGCTGTTTTCCGTACCATCGGTAAAACACAACCTCCTATCGCACTTGCATAAGTATCCAATACTTAAATATATGAGAACTATGTCGTTGTGCCCTCACAACGTGCACAAGCGCAATACTAGTCTATTCCGCATTATCGATGTCCAGTCTCGATAATACTACGACTAGGGATATTTAATGATTAAACTTTGGGGACTGATACTGTCTCATATCATTCTCAGTCCAGGTACTAATCATATGGACTTTCGCCATTTATAAGTCAAAGTAAATAATATTACAAAACGGCAAAAGGCAATTTCATTATCACATAGTTAATTTTGTACAATAATACAATATCATTTACAAACAGTGACGCTATGGGACATAATGTCTAACACCCGGGCATTCAACAAGAAAGTGTGTCCTACCAAGATCAGAAATGGTGATTTGGTACTTAAGCAGTCGAGGCCGTCGACGACAGATCCGAGAGGGAAATTCAGACCTAACTGGGAAGGACCTTACATAGTGCAGAAGGTAATGGGAAATGGGGCAGTGAGGTTATCAGACTTGGAAGGAAACGAGTTCACCGAGCCGATCAACGTAGACAGATTGAAGCAATACTTTGCCTGAGGGGGAGAAGACAGAGCAGTCACCACGGAAATTAGCAGAAGACCTAACCCAACGGAATAAGAAAATCATTCATACATACACATAACATTGCATTCTCTTCGTGTTTGTTTCTGTTTTATGTTCGCAGGTTCGAAGAAAGGAGAAAGCGGCAGAAATGAGCCAAGCAGCCTCAACGCAATTTCAGTTTTTGGGATGAGTCCCAAGGGGCGAGGCCCATATCAGCTTGGAGGCGAGGCCCATATCATGTCGGCTTGGGGGCGAGGCCCATATCAGCTTGAGGGCGAGGCCCCCGTTGTCGGTTGTAGCTCCGGGTCGAGGTGCCTAGGGTCGAGGTACCCACTACATCATCAGTTCGAGGGCGAGATCCCTATGGTCAGCGGTGTTGGGTCGAGGTGCCTAGGGTCGAGGTGCCCCCGTTGTCGGTTGTAGTTCTAGGTCGAGGTGCCCAGGGTCAAGGTACCCACTACATCATCAGTTCGAGGGCGAGGTCCCTATGGTCAGTGGTGTTGGGTCGAGGTGCCCAGGTTGTCGGTTGTAGTTCCGGGTCGAGGTGCCCAGGGTCGAGGTACCCACTACATCATAAGTTCGAGGGCGAGGACCCTTTGGTCAGCGGTGTTCGGTCGAGGTGCCCAAGGTCGAGGTGCCCCCGTTGTCGGTTGTAGTTCCGGGTCGAGGTGCCCACTACATCATCAGTTCGAGGGCGAGGTCCCTATTGTCAGTGGTATTGGGTCGAGGTTCCCAGGGTCGAGGTGCCTCCGTTGTCGGTTGCAGTTATTGGGATGCGTCCCAGGATCGAGGTCCGCTGCAGTACCAACTCAGCTCGAGGCAGCAGCCGAGCCAGTTAAGTGAAAATGCATTGCATAACTTTGATAGGATTGTTCAAAGTCACACACTGCACAAGTCCCATCAAAGTGGGGGCGACTGTAGGCATTACATTTTCGCATGTGAAACCCGATGATGAGTCTCAGTTGGAGGCACTACCTTTTTAGCTAAGGATATTGCGGGAAACGGAGGTCGGAAGGGGAAATTCAGAATAAGTACGTCATCAGATTCATTTCACAAGTTCACTATCTTCGTTAGTACTGCGTTCGTTACTTCGTTCGAACGTCAGGCAGATTCCGGACGTTCGTGTAGCGTTCGAATGAGCGTTCGAACGGCGTCGGTGTTTCTGGTTTTGCTGCTAGCCTCGCACCCCAGCCCAATTAGCCCCCCAAAGCCCATAAAACACATCCCAATTAATAAAACACATTTAAGACATATAGGAAATTAAATTAAATATTAAATTAAATATTAAGGTAAATATTAATAATGTATATGAATTAAATAAAATATTTAAACTATTTACCAATTAAATAAAACATAATATAATCATACCTAATTAAGACAAATCAAATATATTAACTTCCTAACTAAACAAATCACATACTAAATTAAAAAGATGTCATGCCTAATTAAAATCAATTATAACAAATTAAAGATATTGTATTCCTAATCTAAGCCAAATTTGTCCCCCCTCAATCTTTGACTTTCCTTGCTCAACACAAAATCAAATCCCTTCCTTGTGAGACAAGTTGAAGCCCTAGTCATTCTCTATATAAACAACCCCTAACCAAGACATGCACTCCCCTAGCTCATTGATACAAGAAAAAGCATCTCCTAGTTCATTCACACAAGAAACACCCAAGCTTATTGACACAACTCTCCCTCACTCTCAATAACCGAAGATCACAAACCAAAGAACCCTCATTGCCTTGACCAAAATACATCTCGAACAGCCCCTAACCATCACTGAAAATCACCTCCATAAACTCCCCACACATCACCGAAAATACACCCCCAAAACAGCAGCCAAATCCTCTTAAAACAGTCCCTAAAATCCTCAAAATAGTAACATAAAAAACTGCATTCATAATCCTTAAAATAATCACACAAGACTACACTAAAAACCCACAAAAAAACTCAGAATAGTCCGTTGAAACGTCAAAACAAGTGACCTGAACAGTGAGTAGCAAAGCAGAGACCGAACAGCAGTAGAACGGAGACCGAACAGCAAGCAAAATAGCAAAACAGTGAGCTAGGACGCTAAACAAGTGAACCGAAGAAGTTGAGGAGTTGTACCCTTCCGACGTCCGTGAAACGCAAGCCGGAAAGTTGGCAAAAAGGTTAGACCTGAGGGTATCTTCCACACTCGTTTTCCGTTTTATTTGTATTATTTATTGAGTATTGCTTGCATGATTGTCATGTTGAAATGCATGTTGTGGCCCTTGAGTAAATGAATATGCATGAATTATGAGATGTTGTATGTTGTGGCTTTGGAATAAAATGAGAGATGTGTCAACTCTCCGGTATATCGGATGGAAACCCGGACATAAATTTCATAGCCGATTCCGAATGGACGGTAGTATGATCTGTACTCGGGATACAACTCCACGTACCGCTTGAGTAAACGGCACCCTCTTTTGTTTTGTGTTGCTTTGGTTTATTCATTTTTCGTCACTTGAATTCTGCATGTTGCTTATTTATGCATGATTCAATCGAGCGCATGGGCTTAGCAAATGTAATGAAAAATCCCCTATGGTGAGGGGTTAAAGCCCTTTACCACTATGGTTTGCCGCGCCGGTTGATGTGTGTTCAGTTGAATGCAAGATACATTCAATCGGGCATACTAAGTTTGATATTATTGTTCTTAATTCTGTGTATGCATGATTCAATTGAGCGCATGGGCTTAGTAAGTGCAATGAAAGATCCCCTATGGGGAGGGGTTAAACCCTTTACCACGATGCTTTGCCACGCCGGTTGATGTGTGTTCGGTTGAATGCAAGATACGTTCAATCGGGCATACTAAGTTTGATATTATTGTTTTTTTTATTCCTTGTATGCATGATTCAATTGAGCGCATGGGCTTAGTAAGTGCAATGAAAGATCCCCTATGGGGAGGGGTTAAAGCCCTTTACCACGATGCTTTGCCGCGCCGGTTGATGTGTGTTCGGTTGAATGTAAGATATGTTCAATCAGACATACTGAGCTTGACATTATTGTCTTTATTCTTTGTATTGCATTCATCAGGCCTAGTTTCGTTTGAACGCGTTCTCGAATGCTACACGAACGTGAACCTCATGTTTACCGTTCGAACGCGTTCTCGAACACTATGCGAACGCGCACGCACTTTCTTAGTCTTATCACGCATCAGGTCTGGTTCTGTTCGAACGCATCTCGAACGCTATACGAACGCGAACCTTCTGTTTACCATTCGAACACGTTCTCGAACGCTACGCGAACGCGCACGCACTTTCTTAGTCTTATCACGCATCAGGTCTGGTTCCGTTCGAACGCATTCTCGAACGCTATACGAACGCGAACCTTCTGTTTACCGTTCGAACGCATTTTCGAACACTACGCGAACGCGCACCCACTGAACTGAGTCCCTTTTCATCAGATTTCATGCATAGTTTTCCTAGTAGCTATCCATACGTATGATGAATCTGATTGCCCCTCTATATTACGCAAGATTGTGTTGGTGTCATTCATCTGTATTCCCCACATGTATGAGTACAATGTGTTTAACATATTACAATTCATATACCTATGTCATGAAAACATTTGAGTATTATTTCTTGTGGTATATCGGATGGAAACCCACACATAAATTCCGTAGCCGATTCCGAATGGATGGTAGTATGGTCTGTACTTGGGATACAATTCCACGTACCACTTGGGAAGGTGCTCACATGTGTGCTTGTGTGGTTAGTATGGGTGCTTGTGTTTCCTTGAATATAATATGCCAATGAAGTTGTATGTTCGTCGTTACTTTGATGTACTTTCAAGCATGCAATCTTAGATGTGAAATATATGTAAATTTAGGTGTAAGTTTTATTTTGTACATGTGAATTTAGAAGCATGATACTCTTGGAAATAAGTGTTACTTAAGCCTGGTTAAATTATTACATAAATCCTTTCATTACAAGTGGCATAAGTAAGGGACCATTCCGAACCCAACGGTTTGAGGTCTTCCCTCGCGAGGGGTGAGTGCGGCCTTAAATCTCATTTTCCCGGTTCACACCGGGTGGCGACTCCATTATTCTCCGATTTAGTCCCTTGTGGCTACTCCGTACTCCCGACCGGGCCGCGAGCCCGGGACAGCATGCGTCGCCCAGTTCCTGTGTCCCACACTAATATTCAATTGATGTTTTAATTTAACAGTTAGACTGTATTCAAACTGCTTCATTTGTAGTTGGTTATATAATTGGATTATGGTAATCAATAGATTTGAATGTAACCGATCAATTATAGTTGATTATATAGTTAGACTATATTAATCATTATATTCGATTTTACCCAAAATCGTTGATTAGATAGTTGGACTATTGCAATCAAGATGGCTGAAAGATTAGCATTTAGAACATAATCCTATGTGAAAATGTATTTAAACGGCTTTAATTTTCAGATTGGGAATAGAACCTCACAATAGTCCTAGGAGCTAAGAAGTTATTCTATTTGATAGAGAAACCTCTCGAGCATGAGCCCGAAGTTGAGAAAATAGTAGAGTATGAGCGTAGGAAGACTCGTTATGATGCTAACTTTAGTGCTCAATCTGTTATGCACAACCAGAGCTTCATAAAAGGACATATCCCAAGTTGTCTGCCTAAACTGTAGCAAACGGGGTCACTAGAAGTATGACTGTCGTATGGACAAGGAAGACATGAAGGAATTGAAGGCGGGACAAGGTTCCGGCTTCAAGAATGTTTGTTATAAACATGTTCATCACTAATTTTAAAATTGGATTTTTTTTTATACTAGATGTGGTACATGAATATATGTACTGATGTGGGGGATCTGCTGATAAGCAGGAGACTGGCTTCAGATGAGATTGACCTATGAGTCGGAAATAGGACATGAGTCATTGTTTTGGCCATAGAAATTTAAGTTTTGGAACTGCCCTTTGGGCATGTACTTAAATTAGGAGACTGTTATAATGTATCTAGTTTGATTAGAAACATCATCTCTGTATGTAGTTTAACCTGTTGCGGGTATACCTTTATATTCTAAAACACTAGGTGTTTTGTTTATAAAGATGATATTGAGATAAACATATTAGATGTGAGTAAAAGTATTTATATTTAGAATATAAATTAATCTCAAACATATAATATGACAAACAAAAGCTCAAACTGAATAATTCTGTTGAGACTTAAAAGTGACATTGTTTTCTGGGACACATTAACAAGACTCGTATATCCACACTTTCGAAGAATTGATACTAGGATGGATTTGATTCTAATTCAAATGATGTCTACGAATCTAGTTTATTAGGCAAAGTGCCTAAAACACATTTTACTTGGTAAAAGTGCAAGTGCCACCAATTTGTTAGCCCTCGTTCATAGTGACGTAAGTGGACCCATGTCTAGCTAGGCTAGAGGTGGATATGAATACTTCGTAACCTTTACGGATGTGGTATCGCGTTACAGTTATGTGTATCTTATGAAACACAAGTCAGAAACTTTTGAGTAATTCAGAGAGTTTCGACACGAAGTAAGAAAACAGACCGGTAAAAATTATTAAAACATTACGGTCGGACTATATAGTGTAAAATACTTAAACATATAAGTTTCAAGATTACTTGAAAGAGTATGGTATTCTTTCACAGTGGACTCCTTCCGGAACACCTCAATTGAGCGGTGTGTCCGAACGGAGAAACCGAACTTTGTTGGACATCGTAAGGTTAATGATGAGTCGCTCTGAGCTACCAATTTCCTTCACGGGATATGCATTGAACAGTGAAATACTTATTTTGAATAAGGTTCTATGAAAATCCGTTAGACAGACTTCATATTAGATATGAACAGGAAAGAAACCGAGTTTCTCATTCCTGAAGATTTGGGAATGCTGGGCATACGTTTGGATGATACCAAACTAGAAACCAATTCGGATAAGTGCTTATTTGTAATTGGTTTTCCTAGGGAAACCAAAGTATAATACTTATACAACTCACAAGAGAACAATGTAATTGTTATTCTCCATGCGGTTTTCCTAAGAGGAATTCCTATATGCAGTGGTTAGTGGGAGGAAAGTAAAACTCGATGAAAATTGGAGTAATACTGTTCCAGACACCGAGTCCTCAGGGAACACCAACAGTCCATCTAGGATGAAACTGTACCAATAATCTTCGAATACATAAGAACCGCGTAGGTCGGAGAGAGTCAGAAAACAACATGGGAGGTATAGGTTTCTGATCTCACCTCATAAAGATGTCAATCTTATTGAGGAAGATGAACCGGCTACGTATGAGGAAGTGATATAAGGTATCGACTCCTTTTATGGCAAAGTGCCATGAAGTCCGAAATGGATTCCATGTATACCAACTAAGTTTGGATATTGGTTGATGTACCAGAAGGCATCGTGCCTATTGGTACTATATGAGTCTTCAAGGAAGACATGCATGGATGGCAACGTACAAATGTACACATCTAGGCTTGTACAGAAAGAGTATCATCAACGACATAGTGTCGACTACGATGAAACTTTTTCACCTGTTGCCATGATTAAATCCATTCGGATAATGCTTGCTATAACTGTATATTTCGTTTATGAAATATGACAGCCGAACGCTAAAACTGCTTTCCTTAACGGAAACCTTTTGGAGGATGCTTGTATGCAACATCCTGACGGTTTTATCATGCCAAAACATACAAATAAGGTTTGCAAGTTAAACTGATCCATTCATGGATTGAAACAAACATTGTGTTCTTAGAACCAGCATTTTGATGTAACCATAATGGTATATGATTTAATTCAAAACGAAGACGATTCTTGTGTATATAAGAAGGTTAGTGGGAGCGCACTGACAATGAATGTCCTATACATTTATGATGTATTGGTTCTCCGTAATAACATTCATATGCTATAATCGGTGAAAGCTTAGCTTTCATTAAAATTATCCATGGAATACCTGGGAGAAGTAGGCTTTATTCTAGGAATAAAGATCTACTGGGATAGATCTAGAAAGCTGCTGACACTCTCTCAGTGTTCGTACGTTTTGATATGTACGTGACCTGGTGTCTCGTATGCTTTGAGTATATTGAGTCACAATCAGGCCAATCCAGGTGATAGTCACTGGATCGATGTAAAGAACATCCTTATATATCTTAGACGAACTAAGGATGCATTCTTAAAATATGGGGAAAAGAGAACTTGAGGTAACTAGAATCACCGCTGCAAGTTTCCAGACCGAAAAAAATGACTGTAAGTCGCAATAAGGTTACGTATATAGTTTGAATAACGGAACATTGAGCTGGAAATCTTCCAAGCAAGATACTGTTGCCGAATAAACAACAAGAGCGGAACATTGCTGCAGCTCAGGCAGCAAAAGAAGTATTTTGGATTTATAAAATTCCTAATTAGATTAGGATTAGTTCTGTTAGCAGCTGAGCTAGGCTACGACATAGGCTAAAGAATCACGGTCTCATCAATGATCCAAATATATACTTCAACCATTTCACCTGATTCGTAAGATCATACATCGTGGCGAAGTGATGATCGAATAAATCGCATCAGATGATAACCTTGTAAATCCACTGACGAAAGCTGCTTCTCAGCAGAAGTTTGAGTAACCCATACATAGTTCAAGTGTTAGACACTTGAGTGATTGGCTATAGGCCAAGTGGGAGATTGTTGGACAATTATGACCCATAACATCACTATTTGTACAGAACATGTTGTTGTACAAATTAACTATGTGACAAAGGAAATTGCTATTTTATCATTTGTAATTGGATTACCTGAATATATAAATTAATAAAAGTCCATATGATTAATACCATATTAATAAGATATGAGACAGTATTAATCCACTAAGGTTTAATCATTAAATATGTTCGACAATTATGACCCATAGCATCACTATTTGTACAGATCATGGTGTTGTTGTACAAATTAACTATGTGACAAAGGAAATTGCCCTTTTATCATTTGTAATTAGATTACTAAGATATATAAATGATAGAAGGTCCTTATGATTAGTTTCTGATTGAGATGATATGAGACAGTATCAATCCATGAAGGTTTAATCATTAAATATCCCTAGTCAGAGTATTATCGAGATTGGACATCGATAATGCGTAAAAGACTAGTATTACACTTGTGCGCGTTGTGCGAGCATAACGGTATTGTTCTCATATATTTGGGTATAGGATACTCATGCAAGTGTAATAGGAGGTTGTGTTTACCGATGGTACGGGAACAGCTTCGCTCTGGATAGACCCCTCGGAATTCCATTGGTAGTATGACTATGTGTCTATGGAAGTCCGAATCAGGGTAGGTGTATTTGGTCTTAACCTAAGACTTGCACCGCTAATACTTGCGACAATCAATATACTTTGGTTTTGGTCGTCCATGGCTTTAACAGGTTCTGTGTATGCCTCTTCTGGGTATATTGAGAATCGTAGTGTATTAGGTGTGATGTCAAGATGGAAGTATCACTTCAGTCATAGTGGAGATGATGATCATGTAGGATACGGAACTGGTGCTCTTATGTATCATCGGGATAATATGACTAGGTCATGATTATCCGATTATAGAGACTAGTTACCAGAGATCCGATATGTGCTTCGTACGGGGCAGACACAATTCCAGCCCCAGGCCTTGCACGTGACATCCGATACTGGATCGTAATACGTAATACTATGTATACTACGCCTGATAAAGATCATATATTCCTTTAAGAATATTTCTGGAGAATTGGGTAGGCACGGTGCTTTGCTAGAAGCCAACCATGTCTTCTAAATCAGTAAGTACGTGGTACCGGGTACACACGTGTTCGGTGTTGGGTTTTCTAAGTCTTCCCAATATCAATTAAGCAATGAAAACATGTGAATACATCAAAGTAAAGTTGCGGAAATACTCACTTTGATCGGATTTGCGATGCGACGAACATAAAACTTTTCCTTGAAGCTCTCGGCCAAGGTCATTCCTTTGTGCTCCATGTGTTTTCGGCTAAGCTCTATTTGTGTGCTCCAAGCTCCAAGCTTTGTAAATGGATTCCATGCTCATATATAGGTTTCCCTATCATTTTGTAAGACCCCTTTAGTGTGATAGCACCATGGAAAAATTTGCCACAAATCCTTCCTTAAGCTTCTTGTTGTTCTCGGCAAAAAGAAAAACAAAAGAGAGAAAAATGGCCCTTGGCCGAATGGGAGAGAAGAGAAGATAATGAGTTGTTTTGTGTGTTATGTAATCTAATACATGGAAGATTTGTAGCAAATCTTTCCAATGCTAGCACATGAAGAGTCATCCAAGGTGATAGGGAAACAAACCTTTGAGCATGGAATCACAACACAAAGCTTGGAGCTTGAAGATCCATCCATGGAGTTGACCGAAAATGATAGAGCACAAAAACAGCCAACTGCAAAGAGCTTCCAAGGAGGAGCCAAAATTTTTTGTTCCTTGCATCGCAAAAGCCGATCAATGTAAGTATGATTCTGCCATACTTCTTATAAGTATTCAAATGATTTTTATTCTTAAATTGATCTTGGGACTAACCTAGAAACCCAACAATGGTATCAGAGCCTTGTTTAAGCGTGAAATTGTAATTAGGGTAAAATTGGGTAAAATTGATTTGAGCATGTTTGAGTAAAATTGATTGTTTAGATATGCTTGAATGATGATAACATAGTGTTATGCATGATCAATTTGATGAAAATTGAATTGGATGAATTTTTCCCCAATTGATAGGCTTGGCCGAATGTTGGACATACCCTAAAGTCATGGTGATTTTGTGTTTTTGATCATTGGATGAGTTGAAATTATTTGGGTAATGTTGATTTAGGATTTAATTGGATTAAAACCGAATCGGACAAAGAAAACCCTAAATGTCGTGACTTAGAAGCATGTAAAATGATTGATTTTTAATTCAATTGTGTTGGACATAAGTTGATGATAATAAACATAATTAATTGAGTAAATTGGTGTTTCGGATATATTAATTTGTTAATTAATTATGGCTATACACTTTAGATTAATTTAATTGTAAAATTTGGAATTTTGTGATTCAATTAATTGAGCTTAATTTAGAAATTGGTTTGTATTTTGGCTTAATGGGCTTGGTTGGGCCAAGTTTGATTTAAGCTAATTGGTTGGATCCAATTGGGCCCAAAACCATATCCATAAAGTCTAAATATAACTAATGGACCTTTAATATTTTAATTGGGCCTAATGGGCCTAAATTGGTTTCTTGACAAATAAGGGTGATTCCTTAAATGGGCTTTGGTATTTGGGTTTGACCCATATTGACCAAAAGTCCATGCCTTAAGAAATTAATTGAAAGCCCATTGGACTTTAAATTAAATTGACATTGGATGTTATTCGGGCTTTGAGACCCGTAATGATTAGATTTAGAATCTAATTCGTAAAGGCTCATTAATAAAGTGTAATATTTAATTTGGAATTAAATAATTAATTAGTATTAAATACAAATTAAATTAGATTTAATATTGTAGTTTAATATAATTCAAGAATTCGTACTTTGAGTACTTATTCTTAAAACGAGTTGGACTCGCGCAAAATCAAATCGTTGTTTGAACATTGGATGGTGATTAATTTTCAGATTAATTAATTGGATTAGATTGATTAATAACATGCTTTGTGTGAATACATGAATGCGATGCATGAATAATGTATATCAGATGGATATTAGATGGGTGAGGGCAATTTTGGAAATTGTTATAATAAATTTAGAATTTATTAAATTGGACATGCGTGTCCAGCCTATTACCTCTTGACACTGTGTATTTCTCTTCTCACATATTCCCTTCAATGTAAATGAGGTTTCTTTGGAAGTGTTATGTAATCGGGTAGAAGTAATACTTGTGCTAGCGGGAGAGAAGAAAGCGAGAGATTTGTTCTAGGAACAATGTGTTAAGTATCCATCCGCATATCATTATTAATTTTATTTATACGCGCCTTATTATGTTTTTAGAATGCATGTTTAAGGGTGTATGATGATGAGACCTAACAAAGATAATTAATTGGTTGCCAATTACGCGAAAAACCCTCAACACATATTAAGCGTTTTTCCTTCCATTGAGTGATTCTTACTCAAGATCCAAGATTGGCACTGGTTTGTTGGCCAAAGTCAAGACCTTTTTCCGTCGCGGATGTGTTTGAATCATGAAGGCTTTGTTCCATATCGGTGTCTTGTCCAAGTTGTGATTTGTTGGCCAAAGTCAAGATCACTTCTTGTCCATCGACATCGATTACGAAGCTTTCCAAGGTCAATGGGCTCCGCTTAACTGGGATCATTAAGTTTGTTGTGCCAAATCTAAGGCTTAGTTGATTCAGAGGAAAAAGGTTAGGGAATATATTGGATATATTGGCATATATAAGATATATGTTTCGGACTTGGATGTCCACCTACTGGATCTAGGAATTGGATGGGATCCAATTGATCTTAGAGATCTACCTAGTTAAATATCATACAATTTATTGGCCAAAGTCATGATTGTGTGTTATTTAACGGGATCCTAGCCCACTAGGAAACAAGGTTTCCCGTGTACTCCACAGAGGGTTAGAGGCTCACCGAAAAATAGTGGGAGGCAAGTATTAAATTTGCAATATTCGTTTAGTTACTTGCCAATACGCGCTCATTTTAATTAACATATTATTTGGACTAATATTTATTAGTTGTTTTAATTAAATAGTTGGACTCTATTTAAACAACTTCAATCAATAGTTGATTTTATAATTTGATTATAGTAATTAATATAATTGAATTTAACCTATTAAATATAGTTGATTATATAGTTAGACCATAGTAATCATTATAATCAATAGTACCTAAAATCGTTGATTCGATAGTTGGACTATTGGAATCAAGATAAATTGAAAGATTAGCATTTAGAACATAATCCTAGGAGAAAATATTTTTAAACGGCTTTAATTTTCAAATTGGGAATAAAATCTCATGATAGTTATGGGAACCGAGAAGTTACTTTATTTGATAGAGTGACGTCTCGAGCCTAAGCCCGGAGTTGAGCAAATAGTAGAACATGATATTTGGAATATTCATGTGATGATAACTTTAGTGCTTAATCCGTTATGCTTGCCGCAAAGACTCCTTAATTTCTTAGTCAGAACTAAGGATTAGATCTTTATACTATGATATTGAAATTGAATGATCTTCATAGATCTATCCTTAGATCTTAAAAGTACAAATTGCAATAGAAAACTCTTGGAGAGTTAATGGCTATACTCAATGAGACAAAGCCAGAGTTTGCAATAGGGAAAGAAGCGCAAAGCGCATCTTACTTCGACATCCCAGAAGGCCAAGGCTTGGCCAATGGCTTCTGGGGTGTGGAAAGGGGGCAAAGGCAAAATCATTATAATCTTCTGGGAAGAAAAAGGACATATCCCAAGATGTCTACCTAAACTGTGGCAAACGGGGTCACTGGAAGTGTGACTACCATATGGATAAGGCAGACATGAAGAAATTGAAGACGGGCAAGGCTCCGGCTTCAAATATGTTTGTCATCAATATGTTCACTACTAGTATTAAAATTGGATTTTAGATACTAAGTGTGATACATAAATATGCATTGATGTGCAGAATCTACTGGTTAGCAGGATACTGACTTCATTTGAGATCAATCTGTGAGTCGGAAACGGGACGATAGTCGCTGTTTTAACCGTAGAAACCTAAGTTTAGGAACTACCCTTAGGGTATGTACTTAAATTAGGAAACTGTTACAATGTAACTAGTTTGACTAGAAACATTATCTCTATATCAGGGTTTAACCCGTTGCGGGTATACCTTTATATTCTAGAACACTAAAGTGTTTTATTTTATAAATATGATATTGAGATAAACACATTAGATGTGAATAACAGTATTTATATTTTGAATATAAATAAATCTCAAACGTATAACAGGACAAACAAATAGCTCAAACTTATTTAATCAGTTGAGACTTATAAGTGGCATTGTTGTCTGGGACACAATTAACAAGACTCGTATATCCACACTATCGAAGAGTGGATACTAGGACGGATTTGATTCTATTCAAATGATGTCTACGAATCTAGTTTATTGGGATAAGTGCCTAAAACACTTTTTACTTGGTAAAAGTGTAAGTGCCACCAATCTGTTAGCCCTCATTCATAGTGACGTAAGTGGGCCCATGTCTAGCTAGGCTAGAGGTGGATATGAATACTTCGAAACCTTTACGGATGTGGCATCGCGTTATGGTTATGTGTTTCTTCTGAAACACGGATTGGAAACTTTTGATGAATTCAAAGAGTTTCGACACGAAGTAGACAGACAGATCGGCTAAAGTATTAAATGTTGGACAGTTATGACCCATAGCGTCACTATTTGTACAGATCATGGTGTTGTTGTACAAATTAACTATGTGACAAGGAGATTGCGCTCTTATCATTTGTGATTAGATCACCTAGATGTATAAATGATTGGAGGTCCCTATGATTAGTTTCTGGATTGAGATGATATGAGACAGTATCAGTCCTCGAAGGATTAATCATTAAATATCCCTAGTCGTAGTATTATCGAGACTAGACATCGATAATGCGGAATAGACTAGTATTGCACTTGTGCGCGTTGTGGGAGCACAACGGCATAGTTCTCATATATTTAAGTATTGGATACTTATGCAAGTGTGATAGGAGGTTGTGTTTACCAATGGTGCAGAAACAGCTTCGCTCTGGATAGACCCCTCGGAATTCCATTGGTAGTATGACTATATGTCTATGGAAGTCCGATATCAGGGTAGGTGTATTTGGTCTTAACCTGAGACTTGCATCGCTAATACTTGCGACAATCGGTATGCTTTAGTTTTGGTCGTCTATGGCTTTAACCGATTCTGTGTACGCCTCTGCTGGGTATATCGAGAATCGTAGTGTATTGGGTGTGATGTCAAGACGGAAGTATCACTCCAGTCATAGTGGAGATGATGTCACGTAGGATACGGTACTAGTGCTCTTAAGTATTGCAGTAATGGGGATATTATGACTAGGTCATGTATGTCCGATTATAAAGACTAGTTACCAGACATCCGACATGTGCTTCGTACGGGGCAGACACAATCCAGCCACAGGCCTAGCATGTGACATCCGATACTGGATCGCAATACGCAATACTACGTATACTACGCCTGACATAGATTATATATTCCAGTAAGAATATTTCTGGAGAATTGGGTAGGCATGGTGCTTTGCTAGAAGCCAGCCATGTCTTGTAAATCGGTAAGCATGTGGTACGAGGTACGCACATATTCGGATAATCCGATGACCGTATTTACTGCCAACATATCCAGGGATCTCTTGGGTCGCTTCCCAAAGATTCACCGATGACAGTTGATTTAAATTAGAATTAATCTGGGATTAATTAAGAGAGAAAATTAATCTGGGATTAATTAAGATGGAGAAAATTAATCTATGATTAATTGAGGTATTATTTAATCTGGGATTAAATATGTTCGGAAGAGAGAGAACGCGATTAATTTGGAATTAATCGGTAGAATAAATTTAATAGTTATATTTGATTTTTCTATTTAATTTATTCGTATGGGCTAAAATTAATATATCGGATATATTAATATGAATTGGATTTCATTACGAAATTAAAGTCGGACTTTAATATGAACGAACGAATTAATTTAGAATTAATTCGTAGACGACATTCGTAATATATTTGCGAGGCATCGTTATTTAATTAAACTAGATTTAATTATTTAGCGATGAGAATTCGTTTAATCGGATTAAACGGATCCGAGCAGCGGTAAATGTTCGTAGAGACATTTGAATTTTGAATTCAAATGTGGGGTGTAGGACACAGAAATTGGACGACACTGTTTCGGGCTCTCATCCCGGTCAGGAGTACGGAGTAGCCACGGGGGACTAAACCGGAGAAATAAAATGGAGTCGCCACCCGGTGTGAACCGGGAAAATGATTTAAGGCCGTACTCACCCCTCGCAAGGGAAAACCTCAAACCGTTGGGTTCGGAATGGTCCCTTACTTATGCCACTTGTAATGAACGGATTCGTGCAATAATTTAACCAAGTCTACACAACATACAGGTCTGAGATTAACCTAGATCTAATTCACGTTCATAAGAAAAAACATACAATATCACACAACGAACATGTTACATTATCAAACATGAAAACTAAATAACAACCTAAACAAACATAGATAAAACTCCTATTGCGAAGTAAATAACTATAACATACATAGGGAAATAACATACTAACAACCTAATCATGCTTAAGGAATAAACAACATACTGGTAACCTAATCATGCTCAAATACAAGGTTTGGATGAAACGAAATACGTGTGTCTCTCAAGTGATACGTGGCATTGTATCCCAAGTGCAAACCGCAATACCGTCCATTCGGATTCGGCTACGGAATTTACGTCCGGGTTTCCATCCGATATACCACAAGAGAGAACACATATTCCGTTCACCCAGAAATCACATCATGCACCAATTCACAATAATCATGCGAAATAAAACAATAAAATAACTAAAAATAAAGGATAATAAATAAAAGGGTGCCCTCAGGTCTTACCTTTTAAGTCATTTTCTGGGAGTGCGTTCCACAGTGCCGGAAGGGATATCATTTTGCTGTTTTCACTGGTCCGCTGTTTTTACAGTTTTCACAGGTTCACTGTTTTTTCCATTTTCACTCGCGGTCTCCGCCCGCTGTTTTCTCCATTTTTTTATCCATTGTTTTGGGCTACTTTGTCCTCGGTTATGTGTGCATTCTAACAATTCATTTTCGGCAGTTATGGAGGTGTTAGGGTCACAGTTTCAAAGGGGCATAACTCGCTGTTTTGAGTGGGTTCTAGAAGGCTGTTGGGACAGTGTATGGTTGTGCAGTGGGCTGGTTTGGTGCACATGAGGGGGTTTTTTGAGGGTGATAGCTGATTACATGCATGGCTAGGGTTCTTGTGATGCCGAGAGGTTGGGGCTAGCTAGGGTTGTTAAGGTGAGTTTCACGTGAAGTGTGCAGGGGTTTTCTTGGTAGTGGAGGGTGCTTTGTTGATGACAGTTTGGTGAAGGTCAGTAGGTTATACGTGAGGCTCTCGGTTCTTCATGTGCATGGGCTCGGTTGATGATGATGTAGTGGGCTCTTCTCAACAGTGTATGGAGGTGCTGGTTCTCGGCAATGAAGTGAGGGGTTGGTGAGCAGTACAGTGGCTGGTTCTCGACGGTGAATGGTGCAGTTTGTGGAGGGTTTACGTGAAGGTTAGTTGGTCCAGGGGCTGTTGATGATCATTTGTTTATAGAGGATCAAGAGTTGGTTCAAGTTGCTCCTCTCGGCAGTGGGTTGTCTTTTAACGCTTGGTTCTTGGTTAGGGTGGCGAGCTGATGGTGTTTATTGTGATGCCGAGAGCTGCTGTGCGCATTAAGGGTTGATGGCTTGTGTGAGTGGCGCATGGAGAAGGGTTGTGTTCTTGATAAGGGGCTGGCAGTGGTCTTATTTTGGATTTTTATTTCTTGGTGGTTGGTGTTTGTAGTTTGGTGCTTGTTTGGTTTATGAAGGAATGGGTTTTGTGAATCATACATGTGAAGGAATGGTTGTTCACCTGTGAGTTGTGGGCTTTTGTGATTTGGGTTTTGTTGTGAACCGGGCCGAGGATAAATTAAAATTGAGACCGAACGAGCGAACCCGAAGCTCGAACAAGCGAACCAAATCCAATAAAAATGTCAATTCTTGACCCTTCCCTTCTGACGACCGCTTTCCACAACTTCCGCAACTAAAAAGTAGTACCTCCATTCGAGGCTCATCATTGGGCTGATATGAAAAAATACAATGCCTACAGTCGCCCCCACTTTGATGGGATCTGTGCAGTGTGTGACAATGACAGTCTTATCAAAGTTCGTGCAATGCATTTTTACTTACCTAGCTCGCCAGCTGCCACCTGACTTACCTGCTGCTTCGAACTGAGCTGATGATGCAGTGGACCTCGATCCTGGGACGCATCCCAATACCTGCAACCGACAACGAGGGCCTCGACCCTGAGACGCATCCCAATACCGCTGACAAATTGGGCCTCGGCCCGGGGACGCATCCCCAAAATATGATGCAGTGGGTCCACGACCCTGGGACGCATCCCAATAACTGCAACCGACAACGGGGGCCTCGACCCTGGGACGCATCCCAATACCGCTGACAATAGGGACTTCGCCCTCGAAATGATGATGTAGTGGGCACCTCGACCCTGGGCGCCTCGACCCGGAACTACAACTGACAACGGGGGCACCTCGACCCAACACCGCTGACAATAGGGACCTCGCCCTCGAACTGATGATGTAGTGGGCACCTCGACCCAGAACTACAACTAACAACGAGGGCACCTCGACCCAACACCGCTGACAATAGGTACCTCGCCCTCGAACTGATGATGTAGTGGGCACCTCGACCCTAGGCACCTCGACCCGGAACTACAACTGACAACGGGGGCATCTCGACCCTGGGCACCTCGACCCAACACCGCTGACAATAGGGACCTCGCCCTCGAACTGATGATGTAATGGGCCGCGCCCCCAGACTGATACTGATATAGGCCTCGCCCCAAACTGATACTGATATAGGCCTCTCCCAAACTGATACTGATATGGGCCTCGCCCCATACTGATACTGATGTGGGCCTCGCCCCAAACTGATATTGATATGGGCCTCGCCCAAACTGATACTGATATGAGCCTCGCCCAAACTGATACCGATATGGGCCTCGCCCCAAACTGATGCTATTGTGGGCCTCGCCCCAACTGATACTGATGTGGGCCTCGCCCAAACTGATACTAATGTGGGCCTCGCCCCCGGATATTGATATGGGCCTCGCCCAAACTGATGCTGATATGAGCCGCGCCCAAACTGATACCGATATGAGCCTCGCCCAAACTGATACTAGTATGGGCCTCGCCCAAACAGATACTGATAAAGTGGGTTACAACCCTGGGACGCATCCCCAAAACTACTGATATAATGTGGGCCTCGACCCGGGGACGCATCCCCAAAACTGTTACTGATGTAGATGTTGGCCTCGACCCTTGGACTCATCCCCAAACTGCTGATAACGATGTGGGCCTCGCCCCTAGGACGCATCCTCAAATCTGATAGTGATGTGGACCTCAAACCTAGAAATCATCCCTAAAACTGATTCTGATACTGATGTAGGCCTCAACCATAGGACTCATCCCTGAAACTGATACTGATATTGACGTGGGCCACGACCTTGTGACTCATCCCCAAAAACTGATATTGTAACTGATGTTGGCCTCGGCCCTGAGACTCATCCCTGACACTGATGTTGATGCTGACGTGGGCCTCGACCCTGGGACTCATCCCCGAAAACTAATACTAGTGTGGGCCTCGCCCCAAACTGATACTAGTGTGGGCCTCGCCCTGTGACTCATCCCTAAGCTTATACTAATGTAGGCCTCGCCCCGGATTGATATTGATATGGGCCTCGCCCCCAGACTGATATTGATGTGGGCCTCGCCCCAAAACTGATACTGATGCTGATGTGGGCCTCGACCCTGAGACTCATCCCAAAAACTGATACTGTAACAGATGTGGGCCTCGACCCTAGGACTCATCCCCGAAACTGATACTGTAGCTAAAGTGGGCCTCGACCCTGTGACTCATCTCTGAAAACTGATGTTGAAGCTGATGTGGGCCTCGGCCCTGGGACTCATCCCCGAAACTGATATTGATGATGTGATGGTTCATTTCAACATGCTGTTATCGTGTGGGGCGGTTCATTCCCGAATCGTTACTGTGATGTGGTCCATTCTCGAACCGTTACTGTGAAGTGGTCCATTCTCGAATCGTGTTCCATTCTCGGACTCTGCTCTATTCTCGGATTACCAAACCCGTCAAAACTGATACTGTATACTCGGAGTGTCATACCCGGTAAAATTGACGCTGTGTCTCCATACCCGAAGTGCTGCACTCGGCAAAACTTATTCTGAAAAAGATGTGGGCCTCGCCCCCCAAAGTGCCATACCCAGCAAAGACTGATAGTGACGTGGGCCTCAACCCGTAGAGTGCCATACCTAGCAAAGACTGATAATGATGTGGGCCTCGCCCCCAGAGTGCCATACCCGGTAAAGACTGATAGTGATGTGGGCCTCAACCCGCAGAGTGCCATACCCGGCTGATACTAATCATGAACTGATGTGGGCCTCGCCCTCAGAATGCCATACCCAGCCGATACTGATCCTGAACTGATATGGGCCCCGCCCCCAGAATGCCATATCCGGCTAATACTGATCATGAACTGATGTGGGCCTCGCCCTCAGAATGCCATACCCGGCCGATACTGATCATGAACTGATGTGGGCCTCGCCCCTAGGTGGAGATAGGCCTCGCCTTCAAACTGATACTGATGTGGGGCTTCGCCCCCAAGCTGATATGATATTCTACTTCACACATTACACCACCTCTCACGAGATAATCTTTGATAGATAGACATATTTTTATCCTCAACGAATGCTTTCGCGTTGAAACCGAAGAACCTTCAAAGTACTCGACATACTCAAGTCCAATCATCTGAATGGGTGATCTGAGCTAGACTCCATGTGTGTGTTGGATAATATGACCCATAGCGTCACTATTTGTACAGATCACGGTGTTGTTGTACAAATTAACTATGTGACAAAAGAGATTGCACTCTTATCATTTGTGATTAGATCACCTAGATATATAAATGAAGAGAGGTCCATATGATTAGTTCCTGGATTGAGAATGATATGAGACAATATCAGTCCACGAAGGATTAATCATTAAATATCCCTAGCCGGAGTATTATCGAGACAGGACATCGATAATGCGGAATAGGCTAGTATTGCACTTGTGCGCGTTGTGAGGGCACGACGGCATAGTTCTCATATATTTAAGTATTGGATACTTATGCAAGTGCGATAGGAGGTTGTGTTTCACCGATGGTACGGGAAACAGCTTCGCTCTGGATAGACCCCTCGGAATCCCATTGGTATTATGACTATGTGTCTATGGGAGTCCGACATCAGGGTAGGTGTATTTGGTCTTAACCTGAGACTTGCACCGCTAATGCTTACGACAATCAATATACTTTAGTTGAGGTCGTCTAGGACTCTAACCGGTTCTGTGTATGCCAACTGCTGGGTATATTGAGAATCGTAGAGTATTGGGTGTGATGTCAAGACGGAAGTATCACTTCAGTCATAGTGGAGATGATGTCACGCAGGATACGGTATTAGTGCTCTTAAGTGTTGCGCAACCATCGGGATATTATGACTAGGTCATGCATATCTGATTATAGAGACTAGTTACCAGACATCCGACATGTGCTTCGGACGGGGCAGACACTTATCCAGCCCCAGCCCTAGCACGTGACTATCCGATACTGGGCCGATATACACAATACTTGGTATACTACGCTTGATACAGATCTTAAATATTCTTAGATGGATATGTCCGGAGAATTGGTTAGACTTGGTGCTTTGCTAGAAGCCAACCTTGTCTTGTAAATCGGTAAAACGTAGTACTTGGTACTCACGTGTTCGGATAGTCCGATGACCGATTTGACTACCAACATATCCGGGGATCTCATGGGTCGCTTCCCAAAGATTCACCGATGACGTATGACTCGCACTTATATTAATCTGGGATTAATAAGATGAGAGAGAAAATTAATCTGGGATTAATTACGGAGATATTTTATCTAGGATAAAATATCATTAAAGAGAGAGAGAATGATTAATTTGGAATTAATCGATTAATTAATATATTTGATATATTAAACGAAATTGGATTTCGATGCGGAATTAAAATTAGATTTTAATTCGGGCGAGCGAATTAATTCGTTAGCGACGTGAATAGTGATTTCGCTTGGCGTAATCATTTAATTACGACGCAACGGAAAATTCGTTAATTTGGTATTAGCGAATCCAAGCCCGAGATTATTTGCGAGCGCATTCGCATTTGGAATTCGAGTGCGGCACGTCAAGTCGCTAGTCGCATCTAGCGTCACATCAAGCGTCAAATCATGTCACTTTGAGTGATGTGACAATTGATTGGATTGATTGATTGATGTGATTGATGTGACAATTGATTGGATTGATAAAGTGAAGTGATGTGACTTGATGTAATAAAGGTGATGTGTGTGGTTGGGAATTAAACCCAAATGTGTTTGAAATGAATTTCAAATGAAATTCAAGTGCATTTGATGCATAAAATAAACACAAAAAACCGTATACCACATTCACTCCACTTTCCCTCCTCTCTCTCCTCTTCTTCCTCTCCCTCACTCACGCCATTTCTGTTTTCTAAAGAGGCAGTGAACTGCCGGTTTTAAGAAGCAAAATGGAAGGGAAGCAAGTGTGTTTTGTGGCAAAACAAGAGTGCTAGCACACTCCGGGATCAATGCGAAGGTGATAGGAAAGCTTACCCATGAGCCGGGATTCAAACGATGAAGCTTGGAGCTTCAAATCATGAAGACAAGGGACGAAATTCACTATTCACAGCAGCCCACTGCCTTGACAAAGTGAGCAGAATTCGAATTTTTGTTGCCCAAATCGTCGCTCAACCGCTCGATGTAAGTATTCCGCACTTCCGTCGTTGTATTCACTTATGATTCATGCTTGAGTTTTGATCTTGGGACCTATAGAAACTCCAACAATGGCATCAAGAGCTTAGGTTAAAAGCATGACAAAGTTAGGGCTAAAATTTGGGCAAACTTGATTTTGAGCATGATAAATTAAATTGGATGGATTTGTATGCTTAATTGTGTTTGAATTGAAGATTGATTGGGTCAATTTCAAGAAAATTTGATTGGATCATTTTTTCCCCAAATTTCTACCTTGGCCGAATTTGATACATGATTTTAATGTCTTGGGATTTTTTATTTTTGACAATTGGATGTGTTGGAAATCATTTGGGATGATGATTTTATGTCGATTGCGAATTAATTGGATTGAATTCGAATCGGATGTAAAATCCCCAAATTGCCAAGTATGTTATTTAGCATGAAATTGGGTAAAATGAATTTGAGCATGTAATTATGAAATTGGATGATTAAGTATGCTTGAATGTATTTTAATTGATGATTGGTTGGATCAATTTGATCAAATTTGGTTTGGAACAAATTTGCCCAAAATCTTATCTTGGCCGAGAGTTATGCCCCTTTGTGTTCTTGGTGAATTTTGATTTTTTGAAACATTGGATGTGTTGAAAATCATTAGGGTATATTGATTTAATGTCGAATTGGGTTTAATTGGATTGAAACAAATCGAACATGAAATTAACCCCATTGCCGAGAACAAAGTGAGCATGAATGGGTTTGATTTTAATCAAAATATGTTGGACATATGATGATGATAATGAGCATGATTAATTGTATGAAATGATGTTTTAGAAATGTTAATTTGGGTGATTAATCATGATATACACTTTAGGTAATTAAATTGCGAAATTGGATTTGTGTAATTTAATTAATTGGGCTAATTTTGGAAATTGAGCTTGAATTGTTGTTATTGGGCTTATTGGGCTTTGTTGTACAAAGTTTGTTTTAGGCAAAATTGGTTGGATCCAATTGGGCCCAAAACCGCATCCATAAAGCCCAAATGCAACATAATGGAACTTTGTAATTTAATTGGGCCTAATGGGCCAAAATTAATTTAAAGGCTTATGGGGTAAATCCCGGATTGGACTTTGGTTGCGGGTTTGACCCGAGTTGACCAAAAGTCCACGCTTTAAGAAATTAATTAAAAGCCCATTGGACTTTAATTAAGTTGACGTTGGACGTTAATCGGGCTTTGAGACCCGTAACAATTAAATTTGGAATTTAATTCGTAAAAGGTTTATTAATAAAGTGTGATATTTAATTTGGAATTAAATAGTGAATTAGAATTAAATACATATTAAATTGGATTTAATTATGTAGTTTAATTTAATTCTAGAATTTTTACTTTAAGTACTTATTCGTAAAAACGAGTTTGACTCGAGCAAAATCAAATCGTTGTTTGAACATTGGATGATCACATAATTATCAGATTAATTAATTTGATTAGATTGATTGATAGCATGCTCTTGAGTGAATACATGGTTGTGATGCATGAATAATGTATATCGGATGGATATTAGATGGGTGGGGCAATTTTAGAAATTGTTGTAATAAATTTGATTTATTAATTGGACCTGCGTGTCCAGCCTTATCACCTCCTATTCTTTGTATTCTCTTCTCACATATTCCCCTCAATGTAAATGAGGTTTCTTTAGAAGTGTAGTGTAACGGGTAGAAGAAATATTTGTGCTAGCGGGAGAGAGAGAAAGTGAGAGATTTGATCTAGGATCAATGTGTAAAATATCCATCCGCATATCATTATTATTTTATCATATGCGCTTTATTATGTGTTTAGAATGCATGTTTAAGGGTGTATGATGATGAGACCTTAACAAAGATAATAAATTGGTTGCCAATTTGCACACGAAAAACCCTCATCACATATCATGCGTTTTTCCTTCCATTGAGTGATTCTCACTCAAGATCCGAGACGGCATGGGTTGTTGGCCAAAGTCAAGCCCTTTGTCTGTCGAAGATGTGTTTGAATCACGAAGGCTTTGTTACATGTCAGTGTCTTGTCCAAGTTGTGGTTTGTTGGCCAAAGTCAAGACCACTTCTTGTCCATCGACATTGATTACGAAGCTTTCCATGGTCAATGGGTCGCGCTTGACTGGGATCATTAGGTTTGTTGTGCCAAAGCCAAGGCCTAGTTGATTCAGAGGAAAAAGGTTAGGTAATACATTGGATGTATTGGCATATATAAGATATATGTTTAGGATTTGGAAGTCCACCTACTGGATCTAGGAATTGGATTGGATCCAATTGATCTTAGAGATCTACCTAGTTAATTATCATACAATTTGTTGGCCAAAATCAAGATTGTGTGATATTTAACGGGATCCTAGCCCACTAGGAAACACGGTTTCCCGAGTACTCGACAGAGGGTTAGAGGCTCGCCGAAAAATAGTGGGAGGCAAGAATTGAATTTGCAATACTCGTTCAATTACTCGCCATACGCGCTCATTTAAATTATTTCGTCATTAGATTAAATGTTAGTTGGACTAATATTTAAATTGTTGTTATATTTAACAGTTGGACTGTATTATAGTTGATTATATATAATTGGATTATATTAATCAATATATTTGAATTAATTAATTTCAGTTTACAGTTGATTTTATAATTGGATTATAGTAATCAATGTAATTGAGGTTAATTAATTTAGATTATATTTGATTATATAGTTGGACTATTATAATCATTATAATAAATAGTACCACAAATCGTTGATTAAATAGTTGGACTATTAGAATCAAGATAGAATGAAAGATTAGTGTTTAAGACATAATCCTGGGTGAAAATGTATTTAAACGACTTTAATTTTCAAATCGGGAATAAATTTTCAGGATGGTCCTGGAAACTAATTAGTTATTTTATTTGATAAAATAATATTATGCCTAAGTCCGGAATTAAGCAAATAAGTGGAACATGATATTTGGAATATTCATGTAATGATAACTTTAGTGCTTAATCCATAATACTTGTCATATAGACTCCTTAATTTCTTTATCGAACTAAGGATTAGATTCTTAAAGTATGATATTGAAATTGAAGGATATTCAAAGATTAGATCTTGGAAGTACTTTTAAAAATTGCAATAAATAATTCTTGGAGAATTAAAGACTATTCTCAAGGAGATAAAGTCAAAATTTGCAATTAGGCAAGTAGTGCAAGGCACACCTTACTTCAATATTCTGGAAACCCGAGGCTTGGTTAAAGGCAACTGGAATATTGAAACTGACAAAGGCAAAATCATTATAGTCTTCTTGGAAGATAAATGACATATCCCAAAATGTCTGCACAATTGTGGCAAACGGAATCGCGAAGCGTGACTGTCGTTTGGACAAAGCAGAAATGAAGGAATTGAAGACGAGCAAGGCTCTGACTTCAAATATGTTTGTCAAAATTATGTTCATTACTAGTATTAAAATTGGATTTTTTAGTCACTTGATATGGTACATAATAAATATATATATTGATGTTCAGAATCTGCTATGAGCAGGATTAGAGAACTGTTATAATGTAACTAGTTTGACTAGATACATTATCTTTTTATCAGTGTTTAACCCACTGCGGGTGAACCTTTATATTAGAACACTAAAGTGTTTTATTATATAAGGATGATATTGAGATAAACACATTAGATGTGAATAACAGAATTTATATTTTGAATATAAATAAATCTCAAATATATATAATGACAAACAAATAGCTCAAAGTGATTTGATCAGAAGAAACTAATTATGGCATTGTTGTCTGGGACACAATCGAACAAGACTCGTATATCCACACTTTCGAAGAGTGGGTACTCGGACTGTTTTGATTCCAATCAAATAAAGTCTACGAATCTAGTTTATTGGGCAATGTGCCTAAAACACTATTTACTTAGTAAAAGTGTAAATGCCACCGATCTATAAGCCCTAGTTCATAATGAAGCAAGTGGGCCCATGTCTAGCTAGGCTAGATATGGATATGAATATTTCGTGACCTATACGGATGTGGTATCGCGTAATGGTTGTGTGTTTCTTTTGAAGAACACAAATCGGAAACTTTTTAGAGTTTCGACAGGAAATAGACAAATAGATCGACTATAGTATTATACCGTCACGGTAAGACCGTAATGGAAAATACTTAAGCAATAAGTTTCTTATATACTTGAAAGAGTATAGTATTCTTTCAAATGAGGACTCCTCCCGGAACACGTCAAAGTGACGGTGTGTCCGAACGGATTAACCGAATCATGTTAGACATGATAAGGCTAATCATGAGTCGCTCTGAGCTACCATTTCCTTCAACGGATAAGTTTTAACAGTGCAATAACTTATTTAGAATAAGGTTCCATAATAATCTGTTTGACAGATTACATATTAGATATGAACGGGAAAGAAACCGGGTTTCTCATTCCTGACCATTTGGGATGCTAGGCATATGTTTGGATGATACCAAACTAAAACCCAAATTGGATAAGTGTCAATTGTAGGCTATCCTAGGGATACCATAAGTATTGTATTTATACATCTCACCAGAGAACAATATGATTGTTGCTCACCATGCGGTTTTCCTAAGAGGAATACTGATATGCAGTGGTCAGTGGGAGGATGGTGATACTCGATGAAAATTGGAGTAATACTGTTCGAGGCACGAAATCCTTAATGGAACACATATAGTTCATCAAGGATGAAACTATTCCATTAATCTTCGAATACACAAGAACCACGTAGATCGGAGAGAGTCAGAAAACAACCTGGGGTATGGGTTTCTGATCTCACCTCATAAAGATGTTAATCTTTTAAGGTATACCAACTGATTACGTATGAGGTAGTGATACAAGGTATCGACTCCCTATTATGACAAAGTGTCATGAGTCCGAAATGGATTCCATGTATATCAACAAGTTTGGATACTAGTTGATGTACCATAAGACATTGTGCCTATTGGTACTTTATAAGTCTTCAAGGAAGACATACATGGAAGGCAACATACCAACGTACTAAGCTAGGCTTGTAAAGAAAAGGTAGAGTTATCAACATTGTGTTGATTCCGACGAAACCTTTTACCTGTTGCCATTGTAAATCCATTTGGATAATGCTTGCTAAAGCTGTGTATTTCATTTATGAAATATGACAGCTTAACGGAAAATCGCTTTCCTGAAAAGGAAACCTTTCGGAGGATGTTTATAACATCCTGTCGGTTTTGTCATACCATAACAATCAAACAAGGTTTGCAGGTTATTCGATCCATGTTTGGATTGAAGCAAGCATAGGTTCTAGGAATTATCGTTTTGATGTAATCATAATGGAGTATGATTTAATTCAAAACGAAATGATTCTTGTGTAGATAAAAGGGTTAGTGGGAGTGCATTGACATGAATGTCATGTAAGATAATGATAATATGTCATTTCTTGGAAATGATATTCCCATAAAATAATCGGTGAAAGCTGGGCTTCCCTGATAACGACTATGAGTCGTAACAAAGGTACTATACAATAGTATAATGGTACAGTGAGCTGGAAATCTTCCAAGCAAGATACTATTGCCGAATAAACAACAAATGCGGATTATTGCTGCAGCTGAGGCAGCAATAGAAGCCATTTGGATCGATAATAAATCTAATTAGATTAGATATAGTTCTGTTAGCGGCTGAGCTAGGCGTCAGCACAGGCTAAAGAATTAATGGTCTCATCGACGATCCAGATATATACTTCGATATTCATCTGATTCGTTCAGATCATACATCATGGCGATGTGATTATCGTGTAAATCGCGTCAAACGATAATCATGCAAATCCACTGACGAAAATCTTTTCTCAGCAATTTTAACGAACCGTACATAGTTCGGGTGTTAGACACTCGAGTGACTGGCTATGTGCCAAGTGGGAGATTGTTGGATAATATGACCCATAACGTCACTATTTGTACAGATCACGGTGTTGTTGTACAAATTAACTATGTGACAAAGGAGATTGTACTCTTATCATTTGTGATTAGATCACCTAGATATATAAATGAAGAGAGGTCCATATGATTAGTTCCTGGATTGAGAATGATATGAGACAGTATCAGTCCACGAAGGATTAATCATTAAATATCCCTAGCCAGAGTATTATCGAGACAGGACATCGATAATGCGGAATAGGCTAGTATTGCACTTGTGCGCGTTGTGAGGGCACGACGGCATAGTTCTCATATATTTAAGTATTGGATACTTATGCAAGTGCGATAGGAGGTTGTGTTTCACCGATGGTACGGGAAACAGCTTCGCTCTGGATAGACCCCTTGGAATCCCATTGGTATTATGACTATGTGTCTATGGGAGTCCGACATCAGGGTAGGTGTATTTGGTCTTAACCTGAGACTTGCACCGCTAATGCTTACGACAATCAATATACTTTAGTTGAGGTCGTCTAGGACTCTAACCGGTTCTGTGTACGCCAACTGCTGGGTATATTGAGAATCGTAGAGTATTGGGTGTGATGTCAAGACGAAAGTATCACTTCAGTCATAGTGGAGATGATGTCACGCAGGATACGGTATTAGTGCTCTTAAGTGTTGCGCAACCATCGGGATATTATGACTAGATCATGCATATCCGATTATAGAGACTAGTTACCAGACATCCGACATGTGCTTCGGACGGGGCAGACACTTATCCAGCCCCAGCCCTAGCACGTGTGTGTGTGCTAAGGCTCTTTCGCAGCTTATTCCTTAAGTAAGCCAACTTGGTGATTTCGTTTCAGAGAATCGAACCAATGGGTCTAACCAACCTGGATGTCTTGATCACATTCTATGATTACTTCAGCATACTCAACATGATATGATTTTCATCTTTTTTTCTTTTGTCTCTTTCTTTTCATTTTCTTTTCTCTTTTTTTTTTTTTTTTTTCTGACACACCTACCCTTTAAGGTAGCATTTCTCCTCATGGTGGTTCTTATACTCGCCCATGGGTAGCTTCACGCTTATCGGTTATAGGCGGTCTATTTTTTTCTTTCATATTTTCTTTCAGAGACTTTTATTTTTATTTCCAACCATATCATATATCATAGCATCGGTAAACAAGTGTGAACACCCAGGCAAACGGTCATTCACTAATACATCATCTCTTCAACTACTCACCTCGATAACTACTCAGGTTTCTACTGCTAGGATCTTGTAATCAAGTGCTCGTGAGTCTAAATGAGATCAATCCATTCAGAATACCGGGAGAGAGCGCGTCTCGCACTTATCGTTTCTATGGTTTCCCCCTACAGCATTCAATGTCATCACCGGACATATGTCTAACTATCAAAGACTTCTCTAACTCTTTTTTTTTTCTTTTTTTTCAACCATTTTTTTCTTTTTTTTCATCAATTAAAATAAAACATAAACTTCCAAATAGGCCTTGGAATACCTGGTCAGCAGGGCACATCATCGATTCAGATCAATGTCCAGTCTGCGCTTCTTGCTTGGATCACTGTGAGTCCAGTCCAATTTGGAGAGGACGGGGTCAAGCTTCGGTTCAAAGGCTAGGACCTGGTCAATCAACTCTTCGGCCTTTGTCGCAGTCAATAAAATATCTTCCACAGATTTGGTGACGAATTCATGTCTCTTGGCTTCCGCGAGAAATACAAACAGAAAATCCAAGAAGTGCTCAATATTAAGCAACTCGATGGGTTTCCGGTGAACGTTCAGGTGTGCCCATGACGCCACTGTAAATATCTCTTCGAATGTACCAAGTCCACCTGGTAATGCAATGAACGCATCTGCAGTATTAATCATTTCATGAATTTGTTCATACATACCTGACACAATTCGCTCGTCTCCATTTATCGGCTCGATTAACCTTTCGTCTGCCAAAGGTCTTGGGATGATTCCCAAGACGTGACCGTGTTGAGGTTGCTTCCATTTTTTTTCTCTTTTACTTTGGATATATGTCTGATCGTGTTAAGGAGAGCAATGCCGAGCTGAATTTATAGGACGTTGCTCGCTAGGTATAAATTCATTAGGATGCGTCTCATGAATTCTTCTTTTACTCTGCCACCACTAATGAATTAGCTCTCATCTTTGTGATTGCCAAAAACCATTCCCTCTGTCTTAACATGCTCCGCCTTTGCTTTTGCCTGCAAAAATAACACACAAAATTAAAAACTCAACAACATGTATACACAAAACATGAAAACAGAAATCGAAACAAAGTGCACTGGTTGCCTCCCTGTTAGCGCTAAATTCATCGTCTTCAGCCAGACATGACCGAAATCCTTCCGTCAAGGTGGCTTCATCACCGTCTTTAGTGCTTTTGCCGCTTTTTAATTTTTGCTCCTTTCTCTTCTTTTTTTTTTCTTTAAACCTGCAAATACAAAACAAAAAAATATAAGGCATGTGCATGTACGTATGCAAGTGTAGAGGTCCTCCCTGTTCATGATGGGTGAGACCCTCATTATGCTCCTCGGCGCCATATGTCTCTGGTCGTCCCCTGCTGGTTCTCTTTTGTCTGAAATCTGCAAACATAAAACACAAAACAAGGGATGCAAGTTACGTGTATGCATGGATGAATTTCCTATCCCGTCAGATTAGGTCTTCTTCCAATTCTCTTGGTGACTGCTCAGTCTTCTCTTCCTCGGGCTAAATACAACTTCAATCTGTCAACATTGATCAGTTCGGTGAACTCATTCTCTTTTAAATCTGATAGTCTCACTGCCCTGTTTCCCACTGCTGAATGACTATACTGTCTTTTCTGCTTACTTCTTCTGAGGATTCCCCGATGGTCTTTCCATTCTGATTGTACAACTTTCTGTTATCGGTTATACCGGGTACGGTCAAACTGGCCACAACATTAGTCAGAACTTGCAACATCTCAATAATTTCAGTTACTTTAATCTCCAATTGATCCAGGCAGGATCTCTCGTTTGCTAATTTGCTCATGTTGACTGACGGTCTCTTGACGAGTCTCTCTGCTTTCCTAACCCACCGGGAATCTATGATGGCTTTTAAGACACAAAAGGGTTAACATGATGCGTGTATGCGTGAGATGCGTGTGATGCGGAAAATACATATATAAGTTGGCCTATCATCATTTTAAAGCATTCAATCACATCATTGAGCGGTGCAAACTTGTCTCAGTTGAAATGGCCCAACAAGTTTATACTTTTGCGATACATGGCTAAACAACTTCAAATGATAAGAGGCCCAAATACAAAATGGCCCATTGACATTTTAGAAACTTTTGACCCAATTGTCAAAGGACACGAACTCGTTCCAGTTTAAATGGCCCAACCAGTTCATATCTCTTGACAAAAAGTCCAATTGAATCCAAATAACGATGGTCCCAAACAAGCATAAAAGAAATGATTTCCATGGGTCATACAATTAAGGTTCACATGTAGGTTTAAAAGAATGTAAACAAATGTTCCCGCTGACGAAGGTTTGCTCACAACTAGGACTCCCCACTCAAGGGTTCGAGCGACCAAGTGAGCGCACCTTTTTTATACCTTACGGTACGTGCCAACGAGTTACGGTGTGTGACTGACTGTCAAATGGATTTCCCGTTGTAGATTCCCCAGAGGGAGGGTGGATCGAGGCTCTCTTAAGTACCCTAGCCTCTTAGGCTCTTATCGCTTGGTGTCAAGAATAAACAACGAGTCCTCTAAATTAGTCTATCACAATAAGCTACGGGTGAATGATTATCTAGGTGTCTTCACAGCTTTCCCTTATAGAAAGGTAGTGAGTGAAGGAAGACACCAAACTATCACCTAGCCTTAATAATGTCTTTGATTAAACTCCTTAAACCCACAGTAGACATGATTAATTAAAACACAAATCACAAACATTACAAGACATTATTTCGAGGCCGATTCTCTATCCCCAGTGGAGTCGCCAGACTGTAGGACACAGAAATTGGACGACGCTGTTTCAGGCTCGCGGCCCGGTCGGGAGTACGGAGTAGCCGCGGGGGACTAAACCGGATAAATAAAATGGAGTCGCCATCCGGTGTGAACCTGGAAAATGATTTAAGGCCGCACTCACCCCTCGCAAGGGAAGACCTCAAACCGTTGGGTTCGGAATGGTCCTTTACTTATGCCACTTGTAATGAACGGATTCGTGCAATAATTTAACCAAGTCTACAGAACATACAGGTCTGAGATTAACCTAGATCTAATTCACGTTCATAAGGGTAAACATACAATATCACACAACGAACATGTTACATTATCAAACATGAAAACTAAATAACAACCTAAACAAACATAGATAAAACTCCTATTGCGAAGTAAATAACTATAACATACATAGGGAAATAACATACTAACAACCTAATCATGCTTAAGGAATAAACAACATACTAGTAACCTAATCATGCTCAAATACAAGGTTTGGATGAAACGAAATACGTGTGTCTCTCAAGTGATACGTGGCATTGTATCCCGAGTGCAAACCGTAATACCGTCCATTCGGATTCGGCTACGGAATTTACGTCCGGGTTTCCATCCGATATACCACAAGAGAGAACACATATTCCGTTCACCCAGAAATCACATCATGCACCAATTCACAATAATCATGCGAAATAAAACAATAAAATAACTAAAAATAAAGGATAATAAATAAAAGGGTGCCCTCAGGTCTTACCTTTTAAGTCGCTTTCCAGGAGTGCGTTCCACAGTGCCGGAAGGGATATCGTTTTACTGTTTTCACTGGTCCGCTGTTTCTACAGTTTTCACAGGTTCACTATTTTTTCCATTTTCACTCGCGGTCTCCGCCCGCTTTTTTCTCCATTTTTTTATCCACTGTTTTGGGCTACTTTGTCCTCGGTTATGTGTGCATTCTAACAATTCATTTGTGACAGTTATGGAGGTGTTAGGGTAACAGTTTCAGAGGGGCATCACTCGCTGTTTTGAGTGGGTTCTAGAAGGCTGTTGGGACAGTGTATGGTTGTGCAGTGGGCTGGTTTGGTGCACATAAGGGGGTTGTTTGAGGGTGATAGATGATTACATGCATGGCTAGGGTTCTTGTGATGCCGAGAGGTTGGGGCTAGCTAGGGTTGTTAATGTGAGTTTCACGTGAAGTGTGCAAGGGTTTTCTTGGCAGTGGAGGGTGCTTTGTTGATGACAGTTTGGTGAAGGCCAGTAGGTTATACGTGAGGGTCTCGGTTCTTCATGTGCATGGGCTCGGTTGATGATGATGCAATGGGCTCTTCTCAACAGTGTATGGAGGTGCTGGTTCTCGGCAATGAAGTGAGGGGTTGGTGAGCAGTGCAGTGGCTGGTTCTCGGCGGTGAATGGTGCAGTTTGTGGAGGGTTTACGTGAATGTCAGTTGGTCCAGGGGCTGTTGATGATCATTTGTTTATAGAGGATCAAGAGTTGGTTCAAGTTGCTCCTCTCGGCAGTGGGTTGTCTTTTAAGGCTTGGTTCTTGGTTAGGGTGGCGAGCTGATGGTGTTTATGGTGATACCGAGAGCTGCTGTACGCATTAAGGGTTGATGGCTTGTGTGAGTGGTGCATGGAGAAAGGGGTGTGTTGTTGATAAGGGGCTGGCAGTGGTCTTATTTTGGATTTTTATTTCTTGGTGGTTGGTGTTTGTAGTTTGGTGCTTGTTTGGTTTATGAAGGAATGGGTTTTGTGAATCATACATGTGAAGGAATGGTTGTTCACGTGGGAGTTGTCGGCTTTTGTGATTTGGGTTTTGTTGTGAACCGGGCCGAGGATAAATTAAAATTGAGACCGAATGAGCGAACCCGAAGCTCGAACAAGCGAACCAAATCCAATAAAAATGTCAATTCTTGACCCTTCCCTTCCGACGACCGCTTTCCACAACTTCCGCAACTAAAAAGTAGTGCCTCCATTTGAGGCTCATCATTGGGCTGATATGCAAAAATGCAATGCCTACAGAGGCCCACTTTAAATGTAGTAGTTGGGAGAGTGGTTGGCATTTATGCCATACCATCCACTTTCCAACCACCTTGGAATGGTTTTGGCAAAACCATTTACCCAACCACCTTGTTTAGGTGAAAAGGGTAAAAGGGATTTTACCAAAAGCTTTCTCTCTCTCTCATTTGTGTATGCATCACAAAACACACTTGGAACAAAACATGAAACCCTAGAAGCCTCCATTTTGGGCGTGAGCTTCATTCTTCTTCTCTTTGATCTTGTTGCAAAAAATCAACAAAGCTAGCACTTGGAGAAATCAACTAAGGTGATAGGGAAACTCACTTAAGAGTTGGAATCATCAACAAAGCTTGGATCTTGGAGATCTCTTCTCAAAATTTTAAAGCTCAAATCCGTTCATTGTAAGTATATTCCGCAACTTATTTTGAATTTATGAACACCTTTACATGCTTATTAGATCATTGGCATGTTCTAGGAACACTAACAATGGTATCAAGAGCCAATTTTAAGCATGAAAATTTAGGGTTCATGAGACTAAAATTTGGGGCTTTTATGTTTTGAGCATGATTCTTTCAAATTGATGCTTTGAGCATGCTTAGAATATGTTAACTTAGAGTTATGCATGATTAGATTTGAGAAAAATTGATTGGATCAAAATTTTTATAATTCCTTAAGGTGGCCGAATATACAGTGCAGTCCACTGCAGATTTTTTGATTTTGTAGCATAAAATGATGTGTTTAAATGCATGTTTAAATGTTGATTGTTGGTTTAATTAGATTAGAATCAAAGTCAATAATGTTTATGTTAAAATCAAAGAGCATGTTGAGCATGAAATGATGAATTTAGGATTCAATTTGTGTTGAGCATGAAATGATGTATTTTGGCTTCAATTTGTGTTGAGCATGAATTGATGGATTAATCATGATTAATTAAGTTAATTGGTATTTTGGAAATATTGAGTTTAATTAATTAATCATGGCTAATACACTTTAATTAAAGTAATTGTGATATTTGGAATATTATAATTATGTTAATAAGCCTTTAATTATGAATTGGGCTAAAAGTGTGTATTTGGGCTTAATGGTCTTGGTTTAACTAAGTTTGGTTTTGGACTTTTGGATTGGATCCAATTGGGCCCAAAACCAATTCCATAAAGTCCAAATACATCACTTGGCCCTTTAAAGAATTTAATTGGGCCTAATGGGCCTAAATTGATTTGTTGGCAATAGGGTGATTCCTATTGGGCCTTGGTATTTTGGGTTTGATCCATTATGGCCAAAGCCCATGCCTTAAGAATCAATTAAAAGCCCATTGGACTTTAATTGAAATGACATTGGATGTTATTGGGCCTTTGAGACCCATTAAGATTGGATTTGGAATCCAAGTCTTTAAGGCTTATAAGTAAGTGTAAATATTTAATTTGGAATTAAATTTGGAATTAGTATTAATACAAATAAATTGGATTTAAAGTTGTAGTTCAATATAATTCAAGAATACTTACTTTGAGTATTTATTCTTAAACGAGTTTGACTCACGCAAATCAAATCGTTGTATGAACATTGTATGGTCATTAATTCAAAGATTAATTAATTGGATTTGATTGATTGAATAACATGATTTGTATGAATACATGAATGTATTGTATGAATAATGTATATCGGATGGATATTAGAAGGGTAAGGGCAGTTTTGGAAATTGTTGTAATAAGTTTAGAATTTATTAAATTGGACCTACGTGTCCAGCCTTTTATCTCCTTTCTCATTGTATTTCTCTTCTCACATATTCCCCTCAATGTAAATGAGGTTTCTTTATTGTATTTTGTAATTGGGTAGAAGTTAGAATAGTTCTAGCCGGGGAGAAGAAAGTGAGTGATTTGTTCTAGGAATAATTTGTGACATATCCATCAGTATATCATTATTAATTTATTTATTTATACGCGCTTTATTATGTATTTAGAATGCATGTTTAAGGGTGTATGATGATGAGACCTTAACAAAGATAATAAATTGGTTGCCAATTTGCACGCGAAAAACCCTCACAACATATTAAGCGTTTTTCCTTCCATTGAGTGATTCTTACTCAAGATCCAAAGTTGGCATTCGTTTGTTGGCCAAAGTCAAGACCTTTGTCAATTGCGGATGTGTTTGAATCATGAGAGTTTTGTTCCATATCGGTGTCTTGTCCAAGTTGTGATTTGTTGGCTAAAGTCAAGATCACTTCTTGTCCATCGACATTGATTACGAAGCTTTCCATGTCAATGGGTTCCGCTTAACTGGGATCATTAAGTTTGTTGTTCCAAAGCCAAGGCTTAGTTGATTCAGAGGAAAAAGGTTAGGTAATATATTTGATATATTGGCATATATAAGATATATGTTTCGTACTTGGATGTCCACCTACTGGATCTAGGAATTGGATGAGATCCAATTGATCTTAGAGATCTACCTAGTTAAGTATCATACAATTTGTTGGCCAAAGTCAAGATTGTGTGTTATTTAACGGGATCCTAGCCCACTAGGAAACATGGTTTCCCGAGTACTCGACAGAGGGTTAGAGGCTCGTAGAAAAATAGTGGGAGGCAAGTATTAGATTTGCAATATTCGTTTAGTTACTTGCCATACGCGCTCAATCAAATATCATTCGTCAAATAAAATATATATTAGTTGGACTAATATTTATTGTTGTTTTAATTAAACAGTTGGACTGTATTCAAACCCCTTCATTTATAGTTGATTATATAATTGGATTATAGTAATCAATATATATTTGAATTTTACCGATTATTTATAATGATTATATAATTGGATTATAGTAATCAATATATATTTGATTTTAACCAATAAAATTGTAATAAGTTATATAGTTAGACTATAGTAATCATTACATTAGATTGTACCTGAAATCATTGATTAAATATTTGGACTATTAGAATCAAGATTAAATTAAAAGATTAGTGTTTAAAACATTGTCCTAAGGAAAATGTGTTTAAACAACTTTAATTTTAAAATTGGGAATAAAATTTCAGGATGGTCCTGGAAACTAATAAGTTACTTTATTTGATAAAATAACATATTAGGCATAAGCCCAGAGTTAAGCAAATAGTAGAGCATGATCTTTGGAAGATTCATGTGATGATAACTTTAATGCTTAATCCATTATGCTTGCCATAATGACTCCTTAATTTCTTAATCAGAAGTAAGGATTAGATCCTTAAAGTATGATAATGAAATTGAAGGATCTTCATAGATCTATTCTTAGATCTTACAAGTATTGAATTGCAATAAACAACTCTTGGAGAGTTAATGACTATTCTCAAGGAGACCAAAGTCAAAGTTTACAATAAGGCAAGAAGCGCAAGGCACACCCTACTTCGATATTCTAGAAGGCCAAGGCTTGGCCAAAGACTTCTGGAATATGAAAAGGGCAAAGGCAAAATGATTATAATCTTCTAGGAAGATAAAGGACATATCCCAAGATGTCTGCCTAACTTATGGCAAACGGGGTCATTGAAGCATGACTGTCGTATGGACAAAGCAGACATGAAGGAATAGAAGACATGACAAGGTTCTGACATCAAATATGTTTGTCATAAATATGTTCACTACTAGTATTAAAATTGGATTTTAGATACTTAGTGTGATACATAAGTATGCATTGATGTGCAGAATCTGCTATGAGCAGGATACTGACTTCAATTGAGAATTAATCTGCGAATCGGAAACGGGACGAAATTCGCTGTTTCAATCGTAGATACCTAAGTTTAGGAACTACCATTTGGGTGTGTACTTAAATTAGGAAACTGTTATAATGTAACTAGTTTGACTAGAAACATTATTTATATATCGAGTATAACTCGTTGCGAGTATACCTTTATATTCTAGAACACTAAAGTGTTTTATTTTATAAAGATGATATTGAGATAAACACATTAGATGTGAATAACAATATTTATATTTTGAATATAAATAAATCTCAAACATATAATATGACGAACAAATAGCTCAAACTGATTTGATCAGATAAGACTTAATTGTGGCAGTGTTGTCTGGGACACATTAAACAAGACTCGTATATCCACACTTTTGAAGAATGGATACTAGGACGGATTTGATTCCATTCAAATGATGTCTACGAATCTAGTTCATTAGGTAAAGTACCTAAAATACCTTTTACTTGGTAAAAGAGTAAGTGCCACCGATCTATTAGCCTTTGTTCATAGTGACGTAAGTGGGCCCATGTCTAGCTAGGCTAGAGGTGGATATAAATATTTCGTGACCTTTACGGATGTGGCATCGCGTTATGGTTATATGTTTCTTTTGAAACATAAATCATAAACTTTTAGAGTTTCGACATGAAATAGACGAACAGATCGGCTAAAGTATTAAAACATCACGGTTTGACCATGATGAAAATACTTAAGCAGTAAGTTTCTCATATACTTGAAAGAGTATAGTATTCTTTCAATGAGGACTCCTCCCGGAACACGTCAGTTTGACGGTTTGTCCGAACGGAGAAACCGAATTTTGTTGGACATGATAAGGTTAATCATTAGTCGCTCTGAGCTACCATTTTCCTTCAAAAGAGATAAGCATTAACAGTGCAATACTTATTTTGAATAAGGTTCCATAAAAATCTGTTTGACAGACTTCATATTAATCATCCGATACTGGACAGAAATACGCAATACTTCGGTATACTACGCTTGATATAGATCACATATTCCTATAAGGATATTTCCGGAGAATTGGGTAGGCATGGCGCTTTGCTATAAGCCAACCTTGTCTTGTGAATCGGTAAAACGTAGTACGAGGTACTTACGTGTTTGGATAGTCCGACGACCGTATTTACTGCCAACATATCCGGAGATCTCATGGGTCGCTCCCCGAGGATTCACCGATGACGTATAACTCGCACTTTAATTAATCTGGGATTAATTAGAAGAGAGAGAAAATTAATCTGGGATTAATTCGATGAGAGAGAAAATTAATCTGGGATTAATTGCGGAGATATTTTATCTGGGATAAAATATCGTTTACAGAGAGAGAACGATTAATTTGGAATTAATCGGTAAAATTAATGTATTCGATATATTAATCGAAATTAGATTTCGACGCAGAATTGAAATTGGATTTTAATTCGGGCGAACGAATTAATTTAGAATTAATTCGTTAGCGACGTGAATAGTGATTTCGCTAGGCGTAATCATTTAATTACGACGCGACGGAAAATTCGTTAATTCAGAATCAGCGAACCCGAGCCCGAGAGTGGTTGCGAGCGCATTCGCAATTCGAATTCGAGTACGGCACGCAAGTCACATCAAGCGTCAAATCGCTAGTCACATCAATTGTCAAATCACATGTCACTTTGAGTGATGTGACATGACATGTTGTCACTTTAATAAAGTGACTTGATGTGAAAAACAAAACTGATGGGTAAAATATGAAAAGCATTGATTGATTTTTGCTTTTTGACTTTTTGGTTTTTGAAAAAGTATTGTATATATGTTTTATTTATTTTTGGAAAATAAAATATAATATATTATTACAATTTTTTTCTCTCCCTCACTTTATGAAAAATCGGCATTCTCTCTCTCCCTTTAGGGTTTACGATTTTTTCTCATCTTCTTCTCTCTTCTCTCACGGCTTCAAGCCATTTTCTTCTCCAAAATCTTGGTTGGATCGAATTTATGGATAAAGGAAAGTGCTAGCACACTCATGGGTTTATACTATGGTGATAGGGAAGTGTTTTCATGAGCATGGAATCTTTTTGGAGCTTGAAGCTTGGAGCTTCAATGGTGCTCATCCATGGCCGATTCTAGGGTTTACAAGGAGCATCAAAACCGTACAGTCCAGTCCATGGAGAAGCCATTACCGAGCTTATGGAGAGAGCATGAAGGCTTTTGTTCTTCCTAGTATCAAACCATTCAATGTGAGTATGTATTTCGCCTTACTCCTTGAAGTATTCATGCCTTTTCATGCTTATTTGATGGATCTTGGGACCTATTTAGAAACCAACAATGGTATCTATGAGCTTACTTCAAGCATGAAAAAGTTAGGGTTAAAATTGGGTAAAATCAATTGAAGCATGATTTGGTTGAATTGATTAATTAAGTATGCTTGTATATTGATGAATTGATGTTGTGAATGATCAATTTGTAGAAATTGTGTTTGGAACAAATTTCCCCAATTTTTTGTGTTGGCCAAAATTGACAAATTTGGGTAAACTTGATTTTGAGCATGTTTAATGAAATTGGATGATTTAGAATGCTTAAAGTATGTTTAATTGAAGATTGATTGGATCAATTTGTTGAAAATTAGTTTGGAACAATTTTCCCCAAATTGCCTAAGTTGGCCGAATACACATAGCCCTTATTGTCTTGGAATTTTTGATTTTTGTTCATTGGATGACTTGGAAATCATTAGGGGATGTTGATTTTATGTTTGATTGGGTTCAATTGGATTGAATTTGATTTGGGCATAATTTCCCTCTTTGGCCGAGACTTTAAGCATGTATATTTGGGTTTGATTTTGATCAAATTATGTTGGACATGATTCCATGATGTTAAGCATGATTAATTGGACAAATTTGGTGCTTTGGAAACTTTGATTTGGGTAATTAATAATGCTATGCACTTTGTTTAATTGAATTGTAAAATTGGATTTTGTAATTTAATTAAAATGGGCCTTAAAATTGGATTTGGGCTTTTAAAGTTGTTATTGGATTTATTGGACTTTGTTGTACAAAGTTGGTTTAGGCCAAAATTGGTTAGATCCAATTAGGCCCAAAACCGCTTCCAAAAGGCCCAAATGCGACTAATGAACCTTTAAAGTTTATATGGGGTAACTCCCGGATTGGATTTTGGTTATTCGGTTTGACCCGAGTTGACCAAAAGTCCACGCCTTGAAGAAATTAATTAAAAGCCCATTGGACTTTAATTAAATTAATATTGGATATTAATCGGGCTTTGAGACCCGTAACGATTAAATTTGGAATTTAAGTCGTAAAGGTTTATTTAATAAAAGTGTAATATTTAATTTGGAATTAAATAAAGAATTAGAATTAAATGCGTATTAAATTGGATTTAATTATGTAATTTAATTTAATTCGTAGAAATTGTACTTTGAGTACGTGTTTGCAAAACGAGTTTGACTCGAACGAAATCAAATCGTTGTTTGAACATTGGATGATCACTAATTATCAGATTAATTAATTGGATTAGATTGATTGATAACATGCTTGTATGAATACATGGTTGTGATGCATGAATAATGTATATCGGATGGATATTAGTCGGGTGGGACAATTTTGGAAATTGTAATAAATTTGATTTATTAATTGGACCTGCGTGTCCAGCCTTATCACCTCTATTCTCATTGTATTTCTCTTCTCACCTATTCCCTCAATGTAAATGAGGTTTCTTTAGAAATGTAGTGTAACGGGTAGAAGTAATACAAGTGCTAGTAGGAGAGAGAAAGAGAGAGATTTGATCTAGGATCAATGTAAAATATCCATCCGCATATCATTATTATTTTATTTCATATGCGCTTTATTATGTGTTTAGAATGCATGTTTAAGGGTGTATGATGATGAGACCTTAACAAAGATAATAATTTGGTTGGCAATTTGCACGCGAAAAACCCTCGCTCAATATTAAGCGTCTTTCCTTCTATTGAGTGATTCTCACTCAAGATCCTAGACGGCATTGGTTTGTTGGCCAAAGTCAAGGCCTTTGTCTGTCGAAGATGTGTTTGAATCACGAAGGCTTTGTTCCATATCAGTGTCTTATCCAAGTTGTGGTTTGTTGGCCAAAGTCAAGACCACTTCTTGTCCATCGACATTGATTACGAAGCTTTCCATGGTCAATGGGTCGCGCTTGACTGGGATCACTAAGTATGTTGTGCCAAAGCCAAGGCTTAGTTGATTCAGAGGAAATAGGTTAGGTAATACATTGGATGTATTGGCATATATAAGATATATGTTTCGGACTTGGATGTTCCCCTACCGGATCTAGGAATTGGATTGGATCCAATTGATCTTAGAGATCTACCTAGTTAATTATCATACAATTTGTTGGCCAAAGTCAAGATTGTGTGATATTTAACGGGATCCTAGCCCACTAGGAAATGCGATTTCCCGAGTACTCGACAGAGGGTTAGAGGCTCGCCGAAAAATAGTGGGAGGCAAGAATTGAATTTGCAATACTCGTTCAATTACTCGCCACACACGCTCATTTAAATTATTTCGTCGTTAGATTAAATGTTAGTTGGACTAATATTTAAATTGTTGTTTTAATAAACAGTTGGACTGTATTATACTTGATTATATATAATTGGATTATATTAATCAATATATTTGAATTAATTAATTTCAGTTTACAGTTGATTTTATAATTGGATTATAGTAATCAATGTAATTGAGGTTAATTAATTTAGATTATATTTGATTATATAGTTGGACTATTATAATCATTATAATAAATAGTACCACAAATCGTTGATTAAATAGTTGGACTATTAGAATCAAGATATAATTGAAAGATTAGTGTTTAAGACATAATCCTGGGTGAAAATGTATTTAAACGACTTTAATTTTCAAATTGGGAATAAATTTTCAGGATGGTCCTGGAAAAATAATAAGTTATTTTATTTGGTAAAATAATATATTAAGCCTAAGGCCGGAGTTAAGCAAATAAGTGAAACATGATATTTGGAATATTCATGTAATGATAACTTTAGTGCTTAATCCATAATACTTGTCATATAGACTCCTTAATTTCTTTATCAGAACTAAGGATTAGATTCTTAAAATATGATATTGAAATTGAAGGATATTCAAAGATTAGATCTTATAAGTACTTTTAAAATTGCAATAAATAATTCTTGGAGAATTAATGACTATTCTCAAGGAGACAAAGTCAAAGTTTGCAATTAGGCAAGTTGTGCAAGGCACACCTTACTTCAATATTCTAGAAACCCGAGGCTTGGCCAAAGGCTACCGGAATATTGAAAATGGCAAAGGCAAAATCATTATTATCTTCTAGGAAGATAAAAGGACATATCCCAAGAAGGAATTGAAGACGAGCAAGGCTATGACTTCAAAAATAATTGTCATAATTATGTTCACAGCTAGTATTAAAATTAGATTTTAGATACTTAGTGTGGTACATAAAGTATATATATTGATGTTCATAATCTGTTTTGAACAGGATACTGACTTCGATTGAGATTTATCTGCGAATTGGAAATGGGACGAAAGTTGCTGTTTTAACCGTAGATACCTAAGTTTAGGAACTACCCTCGGGTGTGTACCTAAAATTGGAAACTGTTATAATGTAACTAGTTTGACTAGAAACATTATCTCTATATCGCGTATAACCCGTTGCGGGTGTACCTTTATATTCTAGAACACTAAAGTGTTTCATTATATAAAGATGATATTGAGATAAACACATTAGATGTGAATAACAGAATTTATATTTTGAATATAAATAATATCTCAAATATATAACATGACAAATAAATAGCTCAAATTGATTTGATCAGTTAAGAAACTCAAATATGGCATAGTTGTCAAAGACACTATCAAACAAGACTCGTATATCCGCACTTTTGAAGAGCGGGTACCAGGACTAATTTGATTCCATTCAAATAAAGTCTACGAATCTTGTTTATTGGGAAAAGTGCCTAAACACTATTTACTTGGTAAAAGTGTAAGTGCCACTGATCTGTTAGCCCTAGTTCATAGTGAAGCAAGTGGGCCCATGTCTAGTTGGGCTAGATATGGATATGAATATTTCGTGACCTTTATGGATGTGGCATCACGTATGGTTATGTGTTTCTTTTGAAACACAAATCGGAAACTTTCAAGTTTCGACATGAAATAGACAAACAGATCGGCTAAAGTATGAAACCGTCACGGTAAGACCGTAATGGAAAATACTTAAGCAATAAGTCCCTAGTATACTTGAAAGAGTATAGTATTCTTTCAAATGAGGACTCTTCACGGAACACGTCATTTTGACGGTGTGTCCGAATAGGATTAACCGAATTTTGTTAGACATAATAAGGTTAATCATGAGTCGCTCTGAGCTACCATTTCCTTCAACAGATACGCTAAACAGTGTAAGAACTTATTTAGAATAAGGTTCCATAATAATCTGTTTGACAGATAACGTATTAGATATGAACGGAAAAGAAACCGGGTTTCACATTCCTGTTAGATTTGGGATGCTAGACATACGTTTGGATGATACCAAACAAGAACCCAAATTGAATAAGTGCCAAATATAAGTTATCATAGGGATACCATAAGTATTGTACTTATGCATCTCACCTGAGAACAATTAGATTGTTGCTCACCATGCGGTTTTCCTGAGAGGAATACCGATATGCAGTGGTAAGTGGGAGGATAGTAAAACTCGATGAAAATCGGAGTAATACTGTTCAAGGCACTGAATCCTAATGGAACACAAATAGTTCATCAAGGATGAAACTATTACTATTAATCTTCGAATACACAAGAACCGCGTAAGTCGGAGAGAGTCAGAAAACAACCTGGGGTATGGGTTTCTTATCTAACCTCATAAAGATGTCAATCTTATTGAGGAATACCAACTGAATACGTATAAGGAAGTGATACAAGGTATCGACTCCCTATTATGGCAAAGTGCCAGATAATCCGAAATGGATTCCATGTATATCAACCAGTTTGGATACTAGTTGATGTACCACAAGGCATTATGCCTATTGGTACTTTATAAGTCTTCAAGGAAGACGTACATGGATGGCAACATACCAACGTACTAAGCTAGGCTTGTAGCGGAAAGGTATCGTTATCAACATTGTGTTGATTACGATTCAACCTTTTATCTGTTGTCATGGTAAATCCATTTGGATAATGCTTGTTATTCGATCCATGTTTGGATTGAAGCAAGCATTAGGTTCTTGGAACTATCGTTTTGATATAATCATAATAATTTATGATTTAATTCAAAAACGAAAAGATTCTTGTGTATATAAGAGGGTTAGCGGGAGCGCACTGACAGTGGCTGTCCTATAAAATAATGATAATAATATAAGTCATTTCATGGAAATGATATTCCCATAAAATAACTATCGGCGAAAGCTTGGCTTTCGATAACTCTCCGAGAAACCGTACATTGAAAAATGTACACGACCTGGTGTCTCATACGCTTTCAGCATATGGATTCACAAACAGGCCAATCCGAGTGATAGTCACTGGATTAATGTTAAGAACATTCGTTAGTATCTTAGAGAACTAAGGATGCTGTCTTAGTCTATGGAGAAGGAGAACTTGAAGTGACTAGGGTCAATGTAGCAAGTTTCCTATAACCGATAAAGACGACTAAAAGTCGCAACGGTACTATACAATTTGAATAATGGTACAGTGAGTTGGAAATCTTCCAAGCAAGATACTGTTACCGAATAAACAACAATTGCGGGTTAATTGCAGCAGCTGAAGCGGCAATATAAGCCATCTGGGTCAATAACAAATCTAATTAGATTAGATATAGTTCTGTTAGCGGCTGAGCTAGGCGTCAGCAAGGCTAAAGAATTAATGGTCTCATCAACGATCCAGATACATACTTCGATATTCATCTGATTCGTTCGGATCATACATCGTGGTGATGTGATGATCGAATAAATCGCATCAGACGATAATCATGGAAATCCGCTGACGAAAGAATTTCTCAGTGATTTGAGCCAACCGTACATAGTTCGGGTGTCAAAGACTCGAGTGACTGGCTATAGGCCAAGTGGGAGATTGTTGGACAATTATGACCCATAGCGTCACTATTTGTACAGATCACGGTGTTGTTGTACAAATTAACTATGTGACAAATGAGATTGCACTCTTATCATTTGTGATTAGATCACCTAGATATTTAAAAGATAGGAGGTCCCTATGATTTGTTCTTGGACGGAGAATGATATGAGACAATATCAGTCCACGAAGGATAAATCATTAAATATCCCTAGTCAGATTATTATCAAGATTGGACATCTATAAATACGTAAAAGACTAGTATTACACTTGTGCGCGTTTGTGAGGGCACAACGGCATAATTCTCATATATTTGGGTATAGGATACTCATGCAAGTGTAATAGGAGGTTGTGTTTTACCGATAGTACGGGAAACAGCTTCGCTCTGGATAGACCCCCGCGGAATCCCATTGGTAGTATGACTATGTGTCTATGGGAGTCTGCAATCAGGGTAGGTGTATTTAGTCTTAACCTGAGACTTGCACCGCTAATTCATACGACAATCAATATACTTTAGTTGAGGTCGTCCAGGGCTTTAACCGGTTCTGTGTACGCCGATACTGGGTATATTGGGAATCGTAGTGTGTTGGGTGTGATGTCAAGACGGAAGTATCACTCCAGTCATAGTGGAGATGATAGTCACGTAGGATACGGAACTCGTTCTCTTAAATGCTCGAGCTATCGGGATATTATGACTAGGTCATGTATATCCGATTATAGAGACTAGTTACCAGACATCCGATATGTGCTTCGTACGGGGTAGACACAATTCCAGCCCCAGGACTTGTACGTGATCATCCGATACTGGACAGAAATACGCAATACTTCGGTATACTACGCTTGATATAGATCACATATTCCTATAAGGATATTTCCGGAGAATTGGGTAGGCATGGCGCTTTGCTAGAAGCCAACCTTGTCTTGTGAATCGGTAAAACGTAGTACGAGGTACTTACGTGTTCGGATAGTCCGACGACCGTATTTACTGCCAATATATCCGGAGATCTCATGGGTCGCTCCCCGAGGATTCACCGATGACGTATAACTCGCACTTTAATTAATCTGGGATTAATTAGAAGAGAGAGAAAATTAATCTGGGATTAACTCGATGAGAGAGAAAATTAATCTGCGATTAATTGCGGAGATATTTTATCTGGGATAAAATATCATTTACAGAGAGAGAACGATTAATTTGGAATTAATCGGTAAAATTAATATATTCGATATATTAATCGAAATTAGATTTCGACGCAGAATTGAAATTTGATTTTAATTCGGGCGAACGAATTAATTTAGAATTAATTCGTTAGCGACGTGAATAGTGATTTCGCTAGGCGTAATCATTTAATTACGACGCGACGGAAAATTCGTTAATTCGGAATCAGCGAACCCGAGCCCGAGAGTGGTTGCGAGCGCATTCGCATTTCGAATTTGAGTGCGGCACGTAAGTCACATCAAGCGTCAAATCGCTAGTCGCATCAATTGTCAAATCACATGACACTTTGAGTGATGTGACATGACATGTTGTCACTTTAATAAAGTGACTTGATGTGAAAAACAAAAGTGATGGGTAAAAGGTGAAAAGCATTGATTGATTTTTCTTTTTGACTTTTTGGTTTTTGAAAAAGTATTGTATATATGTTTTATTTATTTTTGGAAAATAAAATAAAATATATTATTACAATTTTTTTCTCTCCCTCACTTTATGAAAAATCGGCATTCTCTCTCTCCCCTTAGGGTTTACGATTTTTTCTCATCTTCTTCTCTCTTCTCTCACGGCTTCAAGCCATTTTCTTCTCCAAAATCTTGGTTGGACCGAATTTATGGATAAAGGAAAGTGCTAGCACACTCATGGGTTTATACTATGGTGATAGGGAAGTGTTTTCATGAGCATAGAATCTTTTTGGAGCTCGAAGCTTGGAGCTTCAATGGTGCTCATCCATGGCCGATTTTAGGGTTTACAAGGAGCATCAAAACCATGCAGTCCAGTCCATGGAGAAGCCATTGCCGAGCTTATGGAGAGAGCATGAAGGCTTTTTTTCTTCCTAGTATCAAACCATTCAATGTGAGTATGTATTCTGCCTTACTCCTTGAAGTATTCATGCCTTTTCATGCTTATTTGATGGATCTTGGGACCTATTTAGAAACCAACATGCACTTGTGCGCGTTGTGGGAGCACAACGGCATAGTTCTCATATATTTAAGTATTGGATACTTATGCCAGTGTGATAGGAGGTTGTGTTTACCGATGGTGCGGAATCAGCTTCGCTCTGGATAGACCCCTCGGAATTCTATTGGTAGTATAACTATGTGTCTATGGAAGTCCGATATCAGGGTAGATGTATTTGGTCTTAACCTGAGACTTGCATCGCTAATACTTGCGACAATCAGTATGCTTTAGTTTTGGTCATTCAGGGCTTTAACCGGTTCTGTGTACGCCTCTGCTAGGTATATCAAGAATCGTAGTGTATTGGGTGTGATGTCAAGACGGAAGTATCACTCCAGTCATAGTGGAGATGATGTCATGTAGGATACGGTACTAGTGCTCTTAAGTACTGCAGTCATCGGGATATTATGACTAGGTCATGTATGTCCAATTATAGAGACTACTTACCAGACATCCGACATGTGCTTCGTACGGGGCAGACACAATCCAGCCCCAGGCCTAGCACGTGACATCCGATACTGGATCGCAATACGCAATACTACGTATACTACGTCTGATATAGATTATATATTCCAGTAAGAATATTTCTGGAGAATTGGGTAGGCATGGTGCTTTGCTAGAAGCCAACCATGTCTTGTAAATCAGTAAGCACGTGGTACGAGGTACGCATGTATTCGGATAATCCGATGACCGTATTTAATGCCAACATATCCAGGGATCTCTTGGGTCGCTTCCCAAAGATTCACTGATGACAGTTGATTTAAATTAGAATTAATCTGGGATTAATTAAGAGAGAAAATTAATCTGGGATTAATTAAGATGGAGAAAATTAATCTAGGATTAATTGAGGTATTATTTAATCTGGGATTAAATGTGTTCGGAAGAGAGAGAACGCGATTAATTTGGAATTAATCGGTAGAATAAATTTAATAGTTAAATTTGATTTTTCTATTTAATTTATTCGTATGGGCTAAAATTAATATATCGGATATATTAATATGAATTGGATTTCATTACGAAATTAAAGTCGGACTTTAATATGAACGAACGAATTAATTTAGAATTAATTCATAGACGACATTCGTAATATATTTGCGAGGCATCGTTATTTAATTAAACTAGATTTAATTATTTAACGATGAGAATTCGTTTAATCGGATTAAACGGATCCGAGCCGCAGCAAATGTTCGTAGAGACATTTGAATTTTGAATTCAAATGTGGGGCCCACTTTAAATGTAGTAGTTGGGAGAGTGGTTGGCATTTATGCCATACCATCCACTTTCCAACCACCTTGGAATGGTTTTAGCAAAACCATTTACCCCAACCACCTTGTTTAGGTGAAAAGGGTAAAATGGATTTTACCAAAAGCTTTCTCTCTCTCTCATTTGTGTATGCATCACAAAACACACTTGGAACAAAACATGAAACCCTAGAAGCCTCCATTTTGGGCGTGAGCTTCATTCTTCTTCTCTTTGATTTTGTTGCAAAAAATCAACAAAGCTAGCACTTGGAGAAATCAACTAAGGTGATAGGGAAACTCACTTAAGAGTTGGAATCATCAACAAAGCTTGGATCTTGGAGATCTCTTCTCAAAATTTTAAAGCTCAAATCTGTTCATTGTAAGTATATTCCGCAACTTATTTTGAATTTATGAACACCTTTACATGCTTATTAGATCCTTGGCATGTTCTAGGAACACTAACATTAAAACCATCACGGTTAGACCATGATGAAAAATACTTAAGCAATAAGTTTCTAGAATATTTGAAAGAGTATAGTATTCTTTCAATGATGACTCCTCCCGGAACACGTCAATTTGACGGTGTGTCCGAACAGAGAAACCAAATTTTGTTGGACATGATAAGGTTAATCACGAGTCACTCTGAGCTACCATTTCCTTCAAAGGATACGCATTAATCAGTGCAAAACTTATTTGGATAAGGTTCCACAAAAATCTGTTTGACATATTTCATATTAGATATGAACAAGAAAGAAACTGGGTTTCTCATTCCTGAAGATTTTGGAATGTTAGGCATAAGTTTGGATGATACCAAACTAGAACCCAAATCGGATAAGTGCCTAATTTTAGGTTATCCTAGGGAAACCAAAGTATAGTACTTATACAACTCACAAGAGAACAATGTAATTGTTGCTCGCCATGCGGTTTTCCTAAGAGGAATACCTATATGCAGTGGTAAGTGGGAGGAAAGTAAAACTCGATGAAAATCGGAGTAATACTATTCCAGGCACTAATTCCTTAATGGAACACAAATAGTTCATCAAGGATGAAACTATACCAATAATCTTCGAATACACAAGAACCGAGTTAGTCGGAGAGAGTCAGAAAACAACCTGGGAGGTATGGGTTTCTGATCTCACCTCATAAAGATGTGAATCTTATTGAGGAATACAAACTGACTATGAATGAGGAAGTGATACAAGGTATCGACTCCCTATTATGGCAAAGTTCCATGAAGTCCGAAATGGATTCCATGTATACCAACTAAGTTTGGATACTAGTTGATGTACCGAAAGGCATTGTGCCTATTGGTACTATGTGAGTCTTCAAGGAAGACATACATGGATGGCAACATATCAACGTACGAAGCTAGGCTTGTAGCGAAAAGGTATCGTAATCAACATTGTGTCGATTACAATGAAACATTTTAACCGTTGCCATTGATAAATCCATTTGGATAATGCTTGCTGATGTTGCATGTTTCATTTATGAAATGTGGCAGCTAAACGTCAAAATCATTTTCCTTAAACGGAAACCTTTTGGAGGATGTTTACAACATCCTGACGGTTTTGTCGTACCAAAACGAGCAAACAAGGTTTGCAAGTTAAATTCAATCCATTCATGGATTGAAGCAAGCATTGCGTTCTTGGAATTATCGTTTTGATGTAATCATAATGATATATGATTTAATTCAAAAACGAAAATGATTATTGTGTATATGAGAGGGTTAGTGGGAGTGCACTGACAGTGAATGTCCTAAATAATGATGACATATCATTTCTTGGAAATGATATTCCCATAATACAGTCGGTGAATGCTTGGATTTCATGAAAATTCTCCATAGAATTCTTGGGAGAAACAACCTTTATTCTAGGAATAAAGATCTATTGGGATAGATCTAAAAGTTGTTAATACTCTCCGAGAACTCGTTCATTGAAATAAATGTACGCGACCTGGTGTCTCATATGCTTTGAGCATATAGATTCACAATCAGGCCAATCCAACTGATAGTCACTAGATTGATGTTAAGAACATCCTTAAGTATCTTAGAGGAACTAAGGATGCTTTCTTATAATATGGAGAATGAGAACTTGAAGTGACTGGGTTCACTGCTGCAAGTTTCCTAACCGATAAAAATGACTATAAGTCATAATAAAGGTACTATACAATTTGAATAACGGAACAGTGAGCTGGAAATCTTCCAAGCAAGATACTGTTACCGAATAAACAACAAAAGCGGGTTATTGCTGCAGCTGAGGCGTCAATAGAAGCCATTTAGGTAGATAATAATCCTAACTAGATTAGGAATAGTTTTGTTAGTAGCTGAGCTAGGCTACAGCACAGGCTAAAGAATTAAAGGTCTCATCAACGATCCAGATATATACTTCAAATATTCATCTGATTCTTTCAGATCATACATCGTGGCGATGTGATGATCGAATAAATCGCATCAGATGATAACCACGTAAATCCGCTGACGAAAGCTTTTTCTCAGCAGAAATTTGAGCGAACTGTACATAGTTCGGGTGTGGGACACTTGAGTGATTGGCTATAGGCCAAGTGGGAGATTGTTGGACAATTATGACCCATAGCATCACTATTTGTACAGATCATGGTGTTGTTGTACAAATTAACTATGTGACAAAGGAAATTGCCTTTTTTATCATTTGTAATTAGATTACCAAGATATATAAATGATAGAAGGTCCTTATAATTAGTTTCGGATTGAGATGATATGGGACAGTATCAATCCACGAATGTTTAATCATTAAATTTCCATAGTCAGAGTATTATAGAGATTGGACATCGATAATGCGTAAAAGAATAGTATTACATTTGTGCGCGTTGTGGGAGCATAACAGCATGGTTCTCATATATTTGGGTATATGATACTCATGCAAGTGTAATAGGTGGTTTTGTTTACCGATGGTACGGAAACAGCTTCGCTCTGGATAGACCCCTCGGAATTCCATTCGTAGTATGACTATGTGTCTATGGAAGTCCGAATCAGGGTAGGTGTATTTAGTCTTAACCTGAGACTTGCACCGCTAATACTTGCGACAATCAATATACTTTGTTTTTGGTCATCCAGGGCTTTAACAGGTTTTGTGTACGCCTCTTCTGGGTATATTGAGAATCGTAGTGTATTGGGTGTGATGTCAAGATGGAAGTATCACTCCAGTCATAGTGGAGATGATGATCATGTAGGATACGGAACTGGTGCTCTTATGTACTACAGTCATCGGGATAATATGACTAGGTCATGATTATCCGATTATAGAGACTAGTTACCAGAGATCCGATATGTGTTTCGTACGGGGCAGAATTATTCCAGCCCCAGGCCTTGCATGTGACATCTGATATTGGATCGTAATACGCAATACTATGTATACTACGCCAGATAAAGATCATATATTCCTTTAAGAATATTTCTGGAGAATTGGGTAGGCACGGTGCTTTGCTAGAAGCCAACCATGTCTTGTAAATCGGTAAAAATGTAGTACTAGGTACGTACGTGTTCGGATAGTCTGACGACCATATTTTCTGCCAACATGTCCGGGGATCTCATGGGTCGCTTCCCGAAGATTCACCGATGATGTATGACTCGCACTTTATTAATCTGGGATTAATTATAAGAGAGAGAAAATTAATCTGGGATTAATTACGGAGATATTTTATCTTGGATAAAATATTATTTAAATAGAGAGAACGATTAATTTGGAATTAATCGATAAAATAATATATTCGATATATTATACGAAATTAATTTCGACGCGGAATTAAATTTAGATTTTAATTCAGGCGAATGAGTTAATTTAGAATTAATTCGCTAGCGACGTGAATAGTAATTTTGCTAGGCATAATTATTTAATTAAATTTGATTTAATTACGTCGCAACGGAAAATTCGTTAATTCGGAATTAGCGAACCCGAGCCCGGGAGTGTTTGCGGGCCCACTCATATTTTGAATCAAGTGGGACCCACTTGTCACATCAAGTCACATCACTTGTCTTTCACCTCACTTTATGGTTGATGGAAGTTGATGGGATTTGATGGTTGAGTGCCAAACACACAAGTGTTAAATTGAATGACAAATACCAAAATTTGGTATATCATTTAAGTTGATTTTTGAAATCAAACCAACACATCTTCCTCTCCCTCTCTCTCTCAACTCACGGACTAAGGCCAATTTTCTCTCAAATTCCTTCTCAAAACTGAGAGCAAGAAGAAGAAAGATGGAAGATTTGTGGCAAATCTTTCCAATGCTAGCACATGAAGAGTCATCCAAGGTAATAGGGAAACAAACCCTTTGAGCATGGAATCACAACACAAAGCTTGGAGCTTGGAGATTCATCTATGGAGTTGACCGAAAATGATAGAGCACAAAAATAGCCCACTGCCGAGAGCTTCCAAGGAGGAGCCAAAAGGTTTTGTTCCTTGCATCTCAAAAGCCGATCAATGTAAGTATGATTCCGCCATACTTCTTATGAGTATTCACATGATTTCTATGCTTAAATTGATCTTGGGACTAACCTAGAAACCCAAAAAAATATCCATAGTCGTAGTATTATCGAGACTGAACATCGATAATGCGGAATAGACTAGTATTACACTTGTGCGTGTTATGGAAGCGTAACGTCATAGTTCTCATATATTTGGGTATTGGATACTCATGCAAGTGTAATATGAGGTTATGTTTACCGATGGTACGGAAACAGCTTTGCTCTGGATAGACCCCTCGGAATCCCATTGGTAGTATGACTATGTGTCTATGGGAATCCGAATCAGGGTAGGTGTATTTGGTCTTAACCTGAGACTTGCACTGCTAATACTTGCGAAAATCAATATACTTTGGTTTTATTCGTCTGGGGCTTTAACATGTTCTGTGTACGTCTCTTCTAGGTATACTGAGAATTGGGTGTGATGTCAATATGGAAGTATCACTTCAGTCATATGGAGATGATGATCACGTAGGGATACAGAACTGGTACTCTAAGTGCTATAGCCATCGGGGAAGTATGACTGGGTCAAGACTTTCCGATCATAAAGAGACTAGTTGCTAGTGATCCGATATATGCTTCGTACAGGGCAGACACAACTCCAGCCCCAGGCCTAGCATGTGATATCCGATATTGGATCGTAATGCGCAATACTACGTATACTACGACTAACAAAGATCTTATATTCCGTAGAAGAATATTTATGGAGAATATGGTAGGCACGGTGCTTTGCTAGAAACCAACCATGTCTTGTAAATCGGTAAGTACGTGGTACCGGGTACGCACGTGTTCGGTGTTGGGTTTTCTAAGTATTCCCAATATCAATTAAGCAATGAAAACATGTGTATACATCAAATTAAAGTTGCGGAAATACTCACTTTGATCGGATTTGTGATGCGACGAACACAAAACTTTTCCTTGAAGCTCTCGGCCAAGGTCCTTCCTTTGTGCTCCATGTGTTTTCGGCTAAGCTCCATTTATGTGCTCCAAGCTCCAAACTTTGTAAATGGATTCCATGCTCATAGATGGGTTTCCCTATCACCTTTGTAAGACCCATTTAGTGTGCTAGCACCATGGAAAAATTTGCCACAAATCCTTCCTTAAGCTTCTTGTTGTTCTCGGCAAAAAGAAAAACAAAAGAGAGAAAAACGGCCCTTGGGCGAATGGGAGAGAAGAGAAGATAATGAGTTGTTTTGTGTGTTGTGTAATCTAATACACAAAATTAAAGTCAAATACCAAAATAATAAAAAATGGTAAATGTCTTTCAAGCCATCACTTTAGTGTGTTCCACACTCAACCATCAACCAACAACTTTCATCACATTAAAGTGATAAAGTTGACTAGTGATGTGACGCATGATGTGACTTGTGGGCAGCACTCGATTCGAAATACGAGTTGGCCCGCAAACACTCCCGAGCTCGGGTTTGCTAATTCTGAATTAACGAATTTTCCATTGCGACGTAATTAAATCAAATTTAATTAAATAATTATGCTTAGCAAAATTACTATTCACGTCGCTAGCGAATTAATTCTAAATTAACTCGTTCGCCCGAATTAAAATCTAATTTTAATTCCGCGTCGAAATCTAATTTCTTATAATATATCGAATATATTATTTTATCGATTAATTCCAAATTAATCGTTCTCTCTCTTTAAATAATATTTTATCCCAGATAAAATATCACCGTAATTAATCCTAGATTAATTTTCTCTCTCATTTAATTAATCTCAGATTAATTAAATTCGAGTCATACGTCATCAGTGAATCTTCGGGAAGCGACCCATGAGATCCTCGGATATGTTGGCAGTAAATTCGGTGGTCGGACTATCCGAACACGTACGTACCTAGTACTACGTTTTTACCGATTTAAAAGACATGGTTGGCTTCTAGCAAAGCACCGTGCCTACCCAATTCTCCAGAAATATTCTTAAAGGAATATGTAATCTATATCAGGCGTAGTATACATAGTATAGCGTATTGCGATCCAGTATCGGATGTCACGTGCTAGGCATGGGTAGACCTGGCCGCCGGTTCGGTTCCGGTTCGGAACTGAACCGAACCGGCCGGTTCACGGTTCCACAAGTGTGGAACCGGAACCCAATCGGTTAATTCCGGTTCGGTTTCGGTTCCACACTTAAGTGGAACCGGAACCGTAAACCGAACCGGAACCGAACCGGTCGGTTCTGGTTCGGTTTACGGTTCCCCTTCCGGTTTTTTTTTTTTTTTTTTTAATAATAAATTTTAAAAAATAAAAAAAAATTCTATAATCGTAATGTTTTTTCATACTATCACATCATTTTTATAGAATCCTTTTTTTATAAAATTCTTTTAACATATAATCCTTTTTATAGCCAACTATTGGTTAGTGCTTTCTTTATATAAGCGATGTGGGATATTTGTTACTTGGCTATTGTGTCCCACATCGCTTATATAAAGAAGTCAATAACCAAGAGTTGGTTATAAAAAGGATGTGGACATTCATGTTTTAGTATTGCAATTTTAAACCTCATTAAGTCATTATTATTAATTAAAAAAATTGAGATTTACTTGTGGAACCTTACGGTTCCGGTTGGAACCGTTGGAACCGCTGGAACCGTTCGGTTCCAGCGGTTCCAACCAGTTCGGTCAGGGTAAGAACCCTAACTTCACGGACGTGATTCTTTTCATTCCTCTCTAGCAAAAGCTAGCGAATGACTGGACGAAATGAGTAAATTACCCCCACCGATTCCCGAACCGGTCAGGTTCCGGTTCGGTTCCGGTTCGGTTCCGGTTCCGAACCGGAACCTTGGCCGGGTCTAGGCATGGGGCTGGAATTGTGTCTGCCCCGTACGAAGCACATATCGGATCTCTGGTAACTAGTCTCTATAATCGGATAAGCATGACCTAGTCATATTATCCCGATAGCTGCAGCATATAAGAGCACCAGTTTCGTATCCTACGTGATCATCATCTTCACTATGACTGAAGTGATACTTCCATCTTGACATCACATCCAATACACTACGATTCTCAATATACCCAGAAGAGGCGTACACAGAACCGGTTAAAGCCCTGGACGACCAAAACCAAAGTATATTGATTGTCGCAAGTATTAGCGGTGTAAGTCTCAGGTTAAGACCAAATACACCTACCCTGATTCGGACTTCCATAGACACATAGTCATACTACCAATGGAATTCCGAGGAGTCTATCCAGAGCGAAGCTGTTTCCGTACCATCGGTAAACACAACCTCCTATTACACTTGAATGAGTATCCAATACCCAAATATATTAGAATTATATCGTTATGCTCCCACAACTCGCACAAGTGCAATACTAGTCTATTCCACATTATCGATGTCCAATCTCGATAATACTCCGACTAGTGATGTTTTAATGATTAAACCTTCATAGATTGATATTGTCTCATATCTTATCAATCCGGAACTAATCATATGGACTTTTATCATTTATATATCCCGGTAATCTAATTACAAATGATACAAGAGCAATTTCCTTTGTCACATAGTTAATTTGTACAACAACACCATGTTCTGTACAAATAGTGATGCTATGGGTCATAATTGTCCAACAATCTCCCACTTGGCCTATAGCCAATCACTCAATTATCCTACACTTGAACTATGTACGGGTCGCTCAAACTTCTGCTGAGAAAAATGTTTTCGTCAGCGGATTTACAAGGTTATCATCTGATGCGATTTATCCGATCATCACATCACCACGATGTATGATCCGAACGAATCAGATGAATAGTTGAAGTATCTACTTGGATCGTTGATGAGACCATTAATTCTTTAGCCTGTGCTGTAGCCTAGCTCAGCTACTAACAAAACTACTCCTAATCCAATTAGGATTATTAAGATCTAAAGTGCTTCTATTGCTACCTCAGCGCAGTAATATTCCGCTTGTTGTTTATTCAGCAACAATATCTTTCTTGGAAGATTTCCAGCTCACTGTTCCGTTATTCAAACTATATAGTACCTTTATTACAATTTATAGTCGTCTTTGTCGGTTTGGAAACTTGCAGTAGTGAACCCAGTCACTTCAAGTTCTCCTTCTCCATAGCTTAAGAAAGCATCCTTAGTTCATCTAAGATACTTAAGGATGTTCTTAACATCAATCCAGTGACTATCACTTGGATTGGCCTGATTGTGACTCCATATGCTCAAAGCATATGAGACACAAGTTCGCGTACATATCTTTCAATGTACGAGTTCTCGGAGAGTGCCAACAACTTTTAGATCTAACCCAGTAGATCCTTATTCCTAGAATAAAGGTTGTCTCTCCCAAGAATTCTACGGAAAATTTTCATGAAGCCAAACTTTCACCGATTGTATTATGGGAATGTCATTTCCAAGAAATGATATATCATCTTTATTTAGGACAGTCACTGTCAGTGCGCTCCCATTAACCTCTTTATATACACAAGAATCATTTTCGTTTTGAATTAAATCATATACCATTATGATTACATCAAAACGATAATTCCAAGAACGCAATGTTTGCTACAGTCCATAAATGGATCGAATTAACTTGCAAACCTTGTTTGCATGTTTAGGTACGACAAAACCGTCAGGATGTTGTAAACATCCTCCAAAAGGTTTCCGTTTAAGGAAAGCGGTTTTGACGTTCAGCTGCCATATTTCATAAATGAAACATGCAGCATTAGCAAGCATTATCCAAATGGATTTAACCATGGCAACGGGTAAAAGGTTTCTTCGTAATCGACACAATGTTGATAACGATACCTTTTTAGCTACAAGATTAGCTTAGTACGTTGGTATGTTTCCATCCATATATGTCTTCCTTGAAGACTTATATAGTACCAATAGGCACAATGCCTTCCGGTACATCAACCAGTGTCTAAACTTGGTTGGTATACATGTAATCCATTTCGGACTTCACGGCACTTTGCCATAATAGGGAGTCGATACCTTGTATCACTTCCTCATACGTAGTCGGTTCGTCTTCCTCAATAAGATTGACATCTACATGAGGTGAGATCAGAAACCCATACCTCCCAGGTTGTTTTCTGACTCTCTCCGACTTACGTGGTTCTTGTGTATTCGAAGATTATTGGTATAGTTTCATCCCTGATGAACTATTTGTGTTCCATTAAGGTTCGGTGCCAGGAACAGTATTACTCTGATTTTTATCGAGTTTTACTTTCCTCCCACTTACCACTGCATATAGGTATTCCTTTAAGGAAAACTGCATGGCGAGCAACAATTACATTGTTCTCTTGTGAGTTGTATAAGTACTATACTTTGGTTTCCCTAGGATAACCTACAATTAGGCACTTATCCGATTTGGTTTCTAGTTTGGTACCATCCAAACATATGCCTAGCATACCCAAATCTTCAGGAATGAGAAAACCAGGTTTCTTTCTTGTCCATATCTAATATGAAATCTGTCTAACAGATTTTTATGGAACCTTATTCAAAATAAGTATTGCACTGTTTAATGCGTATCCTTAGAAGGAAAATGGTAGCTCAGAGCGACTCATGATTAACCTTACTATGTCCAACAAGGTTCGGTTTCTCTGTTCGGGCACACCGTCATAATTGAGGTGTTCCGAGAGGAGTCTACTGTGAAAGAATAATATACTCTTTCAGGTAATTGGGAAACTTATTGCTTAAGTATTTTCATCACGGTCTAACCGTGACGGTTTTATACTTTAGCCGATCTGTCTGTCTACTTCGTGTCGAAATTCTTTGAATTTATCAAAAGTTTCTGATTTGTATTTCAAAAGAAACACATAACCATAACACGATGCCACATCCGTAATGGTTAGGAAGTGTTCATATCCACCTCTAGCCTAGCTAGACATAGGCCCACTTATGTCACTATGAACGAGGGCTAACAGATCGGTGGCACTTATACTTTTACCAAGTAAAAGGTGTTTTAGGCACTTTGCCTAATAAACTAGATTCGTAGACATCATTTGAATAGGATCAAATTTTTCCTTGTATCCACTCTTCAAAAGTGTGGATATACGAGTCTTGTTTAATGTGTCCCAGACAACAATGCCACAAATAAGTCTCATCTGATCAAATCAGTTTGAGCTATTTGTTTGTCATGTCATACGTTTGAGATTTATTTATATTCAAAATATAAATACTGTTATTCACATCTAATGTGTTTATCTCAATATCATCTTTATAAAATAAAACACTTTAGTGTTCTAGAATATAAAGGTATACCCGCAACGAGTTATACTCTGATATAGAGATAATGTTTCTAGTCAAACTAGGTACATTATAACAGTTTCCTAATTTAAGTACATACCAAAAGGTAGTTCCTAAACTTAGGTATATACGGTTAAAACAGCGACTTTCGTCCCGTTTCCGATTCGCAGATTAATCTCAACTGAAGTCAGTATCCTGCTAATCAGCAGATTCTGCACATCAGTGCATATCTTATGTACCACATCTAGTATCAAAATCCAATTTTGAAACTAATAGTGAATATGTTTATGACAAATATATTTGAAGCTGGAGCCTTGCCCGTCTTCACTTTCTTTATGACTACCTTGTCCATACGGCAGACACGCTTCCAGTGACCCCGTTTGCCACAGTTTAGGCAGACATCTTTGGGATATGTCTTTTGTCTTCCTAGAAGACTTGTTATGATTTTACCTTTACCCCTTTTAGAAGCTCTGGCTCTGCCTCCTAGAGTATAGCCATCAACTCTCCAAGAGTTTACTCTTGGTTCACAATAAACCTACCCCAGCTTTCGGGTAGAGACTATAAGATCAAATCTTTGGTAGTCTCGGCCACGTAGGTTATGCCCAGCTAACCTAGCTGATCGATGTCAGCAATCATCTGCGACACCTAGTGCTCGACAGATGTACCCTCTGACATACGCGAGCAAAAGAGCTTCTTTTGCAATTTATACTTCTAAGATCTAAGTATAGATCTATGAAGATCCTTCAATTTCAATATCATACTATAAGGATCTAATCCTTAATTCTGACGAAGAAATTAAGGAGTCTTTGTGGCAAGCATTACGAATTGAGCACTAAAGTTATCATCAAATGAATCTTCCAAAAATCATGTTCTACTATTTGCTCAAATCCGGGCTTAGGCCCGAGATGTGATTCTATCAAATAGAATAACTTCTCAATTCCCAGGACTATCCTGAGGTTCTATTCCCAATCTGAAATTAAAGCCTTTTAAAGACATTTTTACCCAAGTTAATGTCCTAACGCTAATCTTTCAGTTATCTTGATTGCTATAGTCTAACTATCCAATCAACGATTTTAGGTACTATTGAATATAATGATTACTATAGTCTAACTATATAATCAACTATAATTTAATTATTTAAATTCAAATATATTGATTATTATAATCCAATTATATAATCAACTATAATTTGATGTAGTTTGAATACAGTCCAACTGTTTAATTAAAACAACGATATTAAATATTAGTCCAACTAATATATTTATTTAATTATTGACGAAAAATTAAAATGAGCGCGTATTGGCAAGTATCTAAACGAAATTGCAAATTTAATACTTGCCTCCCATTATTTTTCGGCGAGCCTCTAACCCTCTGTTGAGTACTCGGGAAACCTTGTTTCCTAGTGGGCTAGGATCCCGTTAAATAACACACAACCTTGACTTTGGCCAACAAGCTGTATGATATTTAACTAGGTAGATCTCTAAGATCAATTGGATCTCATCCAATTCCTAGATCCAGTTGGTGGACATCCAAGTCCGAAAGATATATCTTATATATGCCAATATATCCAATATATTCCCTAACTTTTTTCCTCTGAATCAACTAAGCCTTGGCTTTGGCACAACAAACTTAATGATTCCAGTTAAGCGTGACCCATTGACCTTGGAAAGCTTCGTAATCGATGTCGATAGACAAGAAGTGATCTTGACCTTGGCCAACAAATCACATCTTGGACAAGACACCGATATGGAACAAAGACTTCATGATTCAAACACATCCGCGATGGACAAAGGCCTTGACTTTGGCCAACAAACCAGTGCCAATGTTGGATCTTAAGAATGAATCATTCAATGGAAGGAAAAACGCTTAATATATGTTGAGGGTTTTTTCGCGTAATTGGCAACCAATTAATTATCTTTGATTAGGTCTCATCATACACCCTTAAACATGCATTCTAAAAGCATAATAAGGCGCGATAAATAAAATAATAATGATATGCAGATGGATAATTAAAACATTTTGTTCCTAGAACAAATCTCTCCATTTCCTCTCTCACGCTAGCACAAATCTTACTTCTACCCAATTACATAACACTTCTAAAGAAACCTCATTTACATTGAGGGGAATAGGTAAGAAGATAAATACAAAGAGTCAAGAGGTAATAGGCTGGACATGTAGGTCCAATTTAATAAATTCTAAATTTATTACAACAATTTCCAAAATTGCCCTCACCCATCTAATATCCATCCGATATACATTATTCATACATCACATCCATGTATTCACACAAAGCATTAATCAATCAATCTAATCCAATTAATTAATCTGAAATTAATGACCATCCAATGTTCAAACAACGATTTGATTTGCGCAAGTCCAACTCGTTTTAAGAATAAGTACGAATTCTTGAATTATATTAAACTACAACATTAAATCCAATTTAATTTGTATTCAATACTAATTCTTTATTTAATTCTAAATTAAATAATTACACTTTATTAATGTGCCTTTGCGACTTAGATTCTAAATCTAATCTTAACGGGTCTCAAAGCCCAATTAACATCCAATGTCAATTTAATTAAAGTCCAATGGGCTTTCAATTAATTTATAAGGCATGGACTTTGGCAACCAAAGCCCAATAAGGAATCACCCTTTTGCCAAAAATCAATTTAGGCCCATTAGGCCCAATTAAAATTTTAAAGGCCCATTTAATCATATTTGGATTTTTTGGAAATGGTTTTAGGCCCAATTGGATCCAACCAATTAACCTAAACCAAACTTGGCCCAACCAAGCCCATTAAGCCCAAATACAACTTTAAAAGCCCAATTCCAAATTTAGCCCAACTAATTAAATTCCAAATTTCACAATTTCACAATTTAATTAACTAAAGTGCTTTAGCCATAATTAATTAGTCAAATTAACATTTCGAAAATACCAATTACACTAATTAATCATGCTAATCATCATCAACACATGTCCAACATTATTGAATCAAAAATCAACTCATTTCCATGCTAATTGGTCACGGCAATTTGGGGTTTTTATGTCTGATTTCGATTTCAATCCAATTAAATCCTAAATCAACATTTCCCAAGTTTTTCAATTCATCCAATGATCAAAAGAACAAAATTACCATGACATTTAGGGCATTTCCAACTTTCGGCCAAGCCTAACATTTGGGGAAAAAATTGATCCAATTCAATTTTCATCAAATTGATCATGCATAACACTATGTTATCATCATTCAAGCATATTCAAACAATCAATTTCATCAAATCATGCTCAAATCATTTTTACCCAAATTTTACCCTAATTAAATTTCATGCTTAATCAAGGCTCTTGATACCATTGTTGGGTTTTCTAAGTCTTCCCAAGATCAATTAAGCAATGAAAACATGTGAATATATCAAAGTAAAGTTGCGGAAATACTCACTTCGATCGGATTTGCGATGCGACGAACACAAAACTTTTCCTTGAAGCTCTCGGCCAAGGTCATTACTTTGTGCTCCATGTGTTTTCGGCTTAGCTCCATTTGTGTGCTCCAAGCTCCAAGCTTTGTAAATGGATTCCATGCTCATAGATGGATTTCCCTATCGCCTTTGTAAGACCCCTTTAGTGTGCTAGCACCATGGAAAAATTTTCCACAAATCCTTCCTTAAGTTTCTTGTTGTTCTCGGCAAAAAGAAAAACAAAAGAGAGAAAAATGGCCCTTGGGCGAATGGGAGAGAAGAGAAGATAATGAGTTGTTTTGTGTTGTGTAATTTAATACACAAAATGAAAGTCAAATACCAAAATAATAAAAAATGGTAAATGTCTTTCATGCCATCACTTTAGTGTGTTCCACACTCAACCATCAACCAACAACTTTCATCACATTAAAGTGATAAAGTTGACTAGTGATGTGACGCATGATGTGAATTGTGGGCAGCACTCGATTCGAAATGCGAGTGGGCCCGCAAACACTCCCGGGCTCGGGTTCGCTAATTCCGAATTAACAAATTTTCCGTTGCGACGTAATTAAATCAAATTTAATTAAATAATTATGCCTAACAAAATTACTATTCACGTCGCTAGCGAATTAATTCTAAATTAACTCGTTCGCCCGAATTAAAATCTAATTTTAATTCCGCGTCGAAATCTAATTTCGTATAATATATCGAATATATTATTTTATCGATTAATTCCAAATTAATCGTTCTCTCTCTTTAAATAATATTTTATCCCAGATAAAATATCTCTGTAATTAATCCTAGATTAATTTTCTCTCTCATATAATTAATCCCAGATTAATTATGCTCGAGTCATACGTCATCGGTGAATCTTCGGGAATTGACCCATGAGATCCCCGGATATGTTGGTAGTAAATCCGGTCGTCGGACTATCCGAACATGTACGTACCTAGTACTACGTTTTTACCGATTTACAAGACATGGTTGGCTTCTAGCAAAGCACCGTGCCTACCCAATTCTCCAGAAATATTCTTAAAGGAATATGTCATCTATATCAGGCGTAGTATACGTAGTATAGCGTATTGCGATCCAGTATCGGATGTCACGTGCTAGGCCTGGGGCTGGAATTGTGTCTGCCCCGTACGAAGCACATATCGGATCTCTGGTAACTAGTCTCTATAATCGGATAAGCATGACCTAGTCATATTATCCTGATAGTTGCATTATATAAGAGCACCAGTTCCGTATCCTACGTGATCATCATCTTCTTTATGACTGAAGTGATACTTTCATCTTGACATCACACCCAATACACTACGATTCTCAATATATCCAGAAGAAACGTACACAGAACCGGTTAAAGCCCTGGACGACCAAAACCAAAGTATATTGATTGTCGCAAGTATTAGCGGTGTAAGTCTTAGGTTAAGACCAAATACACCTACCCTGATTCGGACTTCCATAGACACATAGTCATACTACCAATGGAATTCTGAGGGGTCTATCCAGAGCGAAGCTGTTTCCGTACCATCGGTAAACACAACCTCCTATTACACTTGCATGAGTATCCAATACCCAAATATATGAGAACTATGTCGTTATGCTCCCACAACGCGCACAAGTGCAATACTAGTCTATTCCGCATTATCGATGTTCAATCTCGATAATACTCCGACTAGGGATGTTTTAATGATTAAACCTTCATAGATTGATAATGTCTCATATCTTATCAATCCGGAACTAATCATATGGACTTTTATCATTTATATATCCCGGTAATCTAATTACAAATGATAAAAGAGCAATTTCCTTTGTCATATAGTTAATTTGTACAACAACACCATGTTCTGTACAAATAGTGATGCTATGGGTCATAATAGTCCGATGACCGTATTTACTGCCAACATATCCAGGGATCTCTTGGGTCGCATCCCAAAGATTCACCGATAATATTTGACTCGAACAGAATTAATCTGGTATTAATTATGAGAGAGAAAATTAATCGGGGATTAATTACGGCAAGAATTAATCTGGGATTAATTATCAGAGAAAGAATTAATCTGGGGTTAATTGCGTCGAGAATTTATCTGGGATTAAATTCGTCGAGAGGAGAGAAAGCGATTAATTTGGAATTAATCGATTAAATAAATTTAATGGTGAAATTGAATTTTACTATTTAATTTATTTAACTGTGCTAAAATAATATATTAGATATATTAATTGAAATCGGATTTCAAAGCGGAATTAAAATTGGATTTTAAATTGGGCGAACGAATTAATTTGGAATTAATTCGTAAGCAACTTTAATAATAATTTTGCGAGGCATAATTATTTAATTAAATTAGATTTAATTACGTCGCGATGAAAAATTCGTTTAGTTGGATTAAATGAATCGGACCCAAATTGTGTTGTGTAAGCCAACCAAATTTTGAATTAAATGGGTGGGACCCATGACTTACATTAATTGTCAACAATTGATATAAGTGGTTGGAAATAAATTAAATTGGATTTGATACACATCATACCTACTAAGTTAAATATTAATTAATGAATTTTGGAAAATCATTATATTAAAGCAATTTCTCTCTGATTTCATTTATAAAAAAAAAAAAAAAAAAAAAAAAAAAGAAGGCATATTGCCCTTTTGCTTTTGAAGCTTAAGGCCGAATGGCCTCTATTTCTCAAGCCTATGGCTGATTGCTCCTCTCTCTCTTGGACAAAATTTGCTTCTCCTTGGGAGATAAAATTTGTTCCTTTTGTTCTTGCTAGCACATATGAAAGTCAAATGATGGTGATAGGGATACTCACCCATGAGCTTTGAAGCTTCAACATCCATGAAGTTTTTGAAATCCTAAATCCGATCAATGTAAGTATTCCGTAACTTTCTTGATTAATTCACACAATAATCACGCTTAGAGATCCAGTGGCATATTTAGGACACTAACACAACCCCCTTTAAAATTGGGGAAACTTGGATATTTTGATAAACGATTCTAATACATGTTTTATCCATATGAAAATATATGATTACATATACTATCAACTTGTCCCAAGCTCAATTGCTCAAAACTGGAAACTAGGATTCTTTGGTATTTCGAAAATAAGAATAAAATTCATGCACCAACCAAAATTAGAAAAGAAAAAGGATTTTGGGAACTTATATGCTCGGAATGAAGCTTGAAATTATCACTTTCACCATCAAAAATAACAAAGCAAAAGAAGAAATTTGAGAGGGCGCTCTCTCTTCACCCCTTCACGTTTTTGCTTTTGAAGATGAGGGAATAGTGCTCTTTTTATAGACAAAGGAACTGATTTTTATTTTGAAATGGGTGGCTAGGATTGAGCCATATCACCCAAAATCTAGGTCATTCCCGAATTTTACTATAGTTTTCACGAAACTCTTGATTTTTGACCTTCTTTTGATTCGATTTTAGAAAAATATCTAACTCGGAATTTTTAGGTCTCGGTCGTAACTTTCTGAGGATATAAAGTTCATAAAAATCGAAGATCGTATGAAAACATTACGATCAAAATACCACGGGCTGTCTGGATTTAATCTTGGAATGAATTTTGTATTCAACCGCAAAGAATTTACCGAATGCCCAAAACGTCATTACATGAGCATATACATGCTTGTACATGATTTTCATTATGTATCACACCTCCGATAACTTAATAGTCGTCAGCCTCTAACAACGTACAAATCATTGGGATTACCGGGTGTTACAAATTTGGACGAATAATTGATATCACATATCAGCTATTCATCTGTATTTCGCGTTAATCACTAATTGATACCCTATATCAAAATATGATTTCATGTAACTGACTCGGGACAAAAATTTCTAAAATACTTTCTGCGGTTACATGTGAAATGATTTACCAGTTTAACGAACCGGGCGACCAAGAGAGCCGATGAACTAGTTCAGCAATAGAACTGGATCAGCCACTGCTACAGTAATTCGGTCACCATAGCAGGGGGTTGATTAGTTGTAATTTCAAAAAATTACAGTTTTGCCGCTAGTGTTATTGTTATCGAAAATTCCCAAAATGCCCCTATAACGATTCCAAAAAATTCCGGGAATTTTTTTACGCATTATACAAAATGATAAAGTAGTTCAAAACACTGTATCAGTGGCAAAAAACTATAATTTCAGTGAAATTATAATTTTATCTTTTAAGTACGGTTTGTGAAAATTCCCGAAACATGTCGAGAACAATTCCGAAAATTCCGATAATTTTTCCCACACTTAATTACATGCCAAATAACATTCACAACAATAAATATTTCACATACACATATATAATACACAATTTCTGTATATTACAAATTATTTATAAATTTAATCTAATTAAATTAAATTAATACATATTCATCATCTACATCAACATAATCAAACAAGGGACAAAGATTATACCAACTCTAAACTTTAATCTTTGATCTTTAATCTTCAATCTTTAATCCAAATCCAAGCTTCATCAAGCTTTATTTGCTCTTCATATTGGTTCCAACACCATAATCATCCCCTGGAACAATTCTTGACAATTGAACCATCCTCTTGGACAATTCTTAGCAATTGAAAGATGGTTCAATTGCTCAAGACTGGCATCTTAAATTCCATCAAAATTCAACTCTTAAAGTTTTTTTTGTTTTTTTTTTTTGGAATTCAAACAACCCAAAATTATTCCCTTGTTTGATTGATCTAATTTTGTACATTGTTTCCTGGCCATGAGTTAAGAAAATTTATTTTCCCTCTCATGTTAGTTTCGGCCTTTGTCAAAAAATGAAGAACAATTCTTCATTTTTTTTCATTTGCTCACGTGAGCAGCCAACACACAAAAGACAGACTTTCCATTTTTATGTATTGTTTTATTTAACCAAAATTAATTAACTTTGACTTAGTAAATATTTGATCATATCACACTTTTACTTTGTCAACATATTATTTGTCCATTTGTTCATGGTTACTTTAACCATGAGCAAAATCAACTTTGGTATATTTGTAATTTAGGTTAAATTTAACTATATCTTATATCCATCAAATGGTATAATTACTTTAACTGTTATCATTTGACTAAATTAATTAATTTAATTATATAATTGTATTAATTAATTTAAGTATTAATTTAACAGTTAAATATAATACACTAATTTAATTAATACACTAATACAAATCACATTTATATTATTGTTAACTATTAACATTATACAATAATCATATATCAACTCTTAATATATAATTAATTAATTAATTTTATTTTATCTCATAAATTATCGGATTCACTGTTGTACTGGTGGGACTCTTTAGGTTCACTACCGGTTGTCATATATATATATATATATAAACTCTTTACATATATATTTGTATGAAGACTTACCCACCTACAAATCATGACAAAACAAACTCGGTTGAGTTAAATCATGTTATGTTCTATACCTTCCAGCAAAGACTATATTTGCAATAAAGTAATATTTTGAGTAACGAACACATTTCGTTACTCAAAATCTTAGAAGTGATATTCTAAGAAACTTAGAATATGTAATTGTGGATGCTGGAATTCGGCCGAGGTCCACAATCAGAATTTATAGGTTGGGGGCACTAACGATCCTGCAAAACAAAGGTAGAGTGAGCGGGAGCAGACTACCCACCGGTGTGGTGGGTGCCGGGGGCACTCCGACTCCCAAGTCAATAGTATGAAATGATCAGTAAATATGTAAAATGTGATACGCTATTTGGTGGATTTGTGTTTGGAGAGGCGAGTAGGATTTGATCCTTAAGAAACCCAAATCTTAGAAATTATTTGTTTGTAGACTTGTCGAGTAGAATATGTCGAGTGGAGAATCTTTAGAAAGTTTAGGCGAACAGATTGATAAATTCGTAGGAGTATCATCGAGTGAATCAACAGAAGAAAAATTATTAAGGGACTGGTCGCGTCAAGAATTATACGAGGAGGGACCTGTTACCATTTTGTCGCGTGAAATTCCCGTGCATGCAATTCCTATTAGATCATTGGCAGCAGTTGAGGAGTTTAGTGGAGCGGTGAGCACAAGTGAGCCAACCAACTTGCTAACCAAGAACCCAGCTAGTTGAATGACGACTAGTATGCTGATGGAAATTAGGAGTAAGTACATATTTCCTAGATCAATGGAGTTGAGATTACCCTTGCCGACTGAAAGAATCGACTATAAAATTCCTGGGTAGATTGGATTTTATGTAGTACCGTTTTCTAATGGGCTTAGATTCCTCATTCCGAGGTTAGCTTGGGAAGTTTTGGATCATTATGGGATCGCTCCTTCACAACTGATGCCGAATGCTTGGAGGATTTTATTGTCGATTGAATGCTTAGCATTTGAACAAGGGTTATTTTTTGAGTTGAAGGACGTTGTATACTCATACTACCTCAAGGAGCACTTAACTGAAAAAGGGAGATATACTTTGTATCTTCGTCGTAAGAGGGAACAAATAGTTATGGGGCTTCCAACGAACGATATGGGTAATTGGCAGTCGGATTATTTCTTTGTGAGGAATGAGGGTATCTTTGGGTCGACTGGAATGGGTCGTGTCTCAGAATATTGGAGTGTATTTAGTGAGTATTAGTTCCTTCTATTTATTGATAAGTTATCAATGTTGTTGTCATTTGACGCTAATGTTTGGATTGTTTGTTTTGCAGGCCCATTTCGAAACAGTTTATTCGACAAAACACCTCAAATTTTATCTAATACTAAAGCTCTTCTCGACCTTCCCGTCGAACAAAGAGACTGGAGAATAGTCTTGGTAGAGAAGAGATTAAGGGCAACATTAGTGTGGAAAGAAATCTTCGAATCAGAAGGTATACCTACCCCTTTGGCACTTTCTAAACACGTATTGGAAGTCATCTACTGTACTTGGTCGATTCGAGCTTTATACGGAAATGTGTTGTTTATAAAGACTTTAACTCCAAAAGAAATTTTATGCGCAGAGGACATGATGTCGAGGTAAATAAAGGTAGCATCAATTGATGAATTAAAAAGCCGAAAGAAGGCTAGGAAGCTTAAGATAAAGGAGCCAGAAGTGGAGGTTCCAGAACCACAACAGGTTGTGTCGATTGGAACTCCAAAGACTAAAGGGAAGTCGACTGAAATCATTGTCAAAGGGGGAAAAAGGAAAGCGGATGAAATTGAAGACATTGACAATATAATTGTCAGGATTCCATCAGGGTCGACTGCAATTTCTGACCCATCAAGCCTTGACCCGTTTATCAAGAAGCTTCTACTGGAAGAGGATGAACAAAGGCTATCCAAAATTGGCCCCGTCGAGTCAATGAAGAAGGCTGCGGCTTTAAATTACCAAGAAAGTAAATAAAAATTTTCATTATAATTTGTAGAATGGATTCTAATCAATGCTTTTTCCAGGCAATGGAGTGTAGCTTACACATGCAACGGTATGTCGAATCAATCTCAGGAAGCAGAGAGAAATGGAAAAATCATTCGCAGCAATGAAAAAGGAAATGGTCCAAATGAAGTCGTTGGAAAAAGGAATGCAGAATTGGAAAAGTTGAAGGAGGTGAAGGCTACTCTTCAGATGGAAAAGGAAACTTCTGAGGTTACAATAGAAGGTTATAAGGATGCATTTGAAAATGTAAAGAAGGAGAATGACGAGTTACTTGAGAATCTTGAAGGGATTGCTCTCGAATCAATGATGAAAGAACGAAGTAATCTGATGAAGGATTTCCTTGAAGGGAATACAACAGCTTGGGAACCAGAGAAATGGATTCAAGAGTATGATCGATTACAGGCAGGAATTTCTTCTTCCAACGAGGGTGATGAGGAAGAGAAAGGTGAAGAGGTCGACTCTAAAGTGGCTGAGAAAGAAATAATTGACGACAAGGAAGCGGCTGGAGTTCAAGAGATGGAAAAGAAGAATGAAGAACTTAGTCGAATGGAAATTGAGCCGACTGGTCAAGTTCAAGACATTCCTGCACCTGAAGTTGTTGCTGAACGTATTCCGGAAGAAGCTGCTCCGGAAATTTGAATTTCATTGTAATTTTAATTTTAAGTTATCGCCTTTGTAGAACAATTTAATGACTTAATGATATTTTGGGATAATATTTCAAATGAGATTTATTAAGTCGAATCGCGATACATAAAGTAGAAAATCACTTTGAACCCTCAAATATAAATAAATGCACGCATAAATTACCGATAAAATCGCTTAAGGTGAATTGCATTCCAACTATTGTGAATTTGTCTCCCTTCAGTTGTTTGTAATTTGTAGGCTCTGTGTCCAAAAACTCTTGTGATGATGTATGGCCCTTCCCAATTTGGCCCCAACTTTCCATCTCCAACTTCTTTTGTATTTTGAAAAACTCTTCGTAGTACCCAATCCCCTTCCTTGAATGTTCTGCTTCTGACATTTTTGTTGAAATATCTAGTCATTCTTTGTTGATGCGCCGCTAGTCGAATGGATGCACGATCCCTCAATTCTTCAATTGTTTCCAGGTTGAAATTCATAAGTTGTTGATTCGTATCATCGCTGAGCCATTGGTAACGGGGAGATGGCATGGTTTCTTCTTCAGTTGGTATCACAGCTTTGTCCCAAATGCAAGGAGAATGGAGTTTCTCTCCTGTGGAGGAACGGATAGTCGTCCTATAGGACCATAAGACTCCTGGTAGTTCATCCGTCCAGGCTCCTTTTGCTTTTTCTAATCTTTTCTTTAGAGTATTTAAAATTGTCTTGTTGGAAGACTCGGCTTGACCATTTGCTTGTGGGAATCGAGGGGTTGAAAAACTTAATTTGATCTTCCAATTTTTGCAGAAGTCTTGGAAGTGATTGCTGATAAATTGTGAACCATTATCAGTCACAATCTCTTTGGGAACGCCGAATCGACATATGATGTTCTTCCAGACAAATGATTGAACTTCTTTATCTCGTATCTTGGCGAAAGAGTCTGCCTCAATCCACTTTGAAAAATAATTCGTTAACGCCAGCATGTAGACTCGTTGTCCAGGGGCGGTTGGTAGCTTTCCCACAATATCCATTCCTCATTTCATGAATGGCCACGGGGAGAGAGTGGGATTTAATTTCTCAGGAGGGAGATGTGAAATCGGGACGAACCTTTGACATTTCTCGCATTTCTTCGTATAATTAGCTGAATCAATTCTCATAGTTGGCCAATAATACCCAGTCGAATGGGTGCGTAAAGCGAGCCTACGTCCTCCAGAATGATTTCCACATTCTCCTTCATGCAATTCTGTCAATACATGCTGTGCTTGATTATGAGTAAGACATTTTAAGTAGGGTCCAGAGAATGACCTTTTCAACAACTGTCCGTTGAATATGGTAAATCTTGCTGCCTGTCTCTGAATCTTTCTTGCTTCAGTTTTGTCTTCTGGAAGTAGTCCTTCTTGCAAATATTTCATGAGTGGCGTCATCCATGAGTCGTTTGATGTGATGGTGGTGATCTCCTTGCTCTCTTTCCAAATTGCTGGCCAATTCAAATACACTACCTACCGGATGGATTGTGGTTTATCCCCATGCATCGTCGATCCAAGGGTAGCCAATGCGTCTGCTTGAGTATTCTCGCTTCTCGGAACTTGGGTTATTGTAAATTCTTCAAATGTCGATTGGATTTCTTTCACTTTCATTAAGTAAGATGACATTTGAGGATCTCGTGCTTGATATGAGCCTTGGAGTTGGTTGACTATCAGTTGAGAATCTGATACCACTTCTATTCTGCTTGCTCCAAGTTCTTTAGCCAAACTGATTCCTGGTATCAATGCCTCATACTCTGCCTCATTGTTTGTAACCCTGAATCCACATTTGATTGCTTGACGTAGTATATCTCCATCAGGAGTAGTGATCACCACCCCCAAGACCGCATCCTTTCTTATTGCTGGAACCGTCGACTGCAAGCTTCCAAAGTGATGTGGTCTGGACTGAACTGACTTCTACATCTATTGAAACCTTCTGATTGAGACTGAAGTCAGCAACAAAGTCAGCCAACGCTTGAGATTTGATTGCTGTTCTGGGCTGGTAAGTGATGTCGTGTTCTCCCAATTCGACCGCCCATTTCGTTAATCCTCCAGACAACTCCGGCTTATGAAGAATGCTCCTTAGGGGATACTCTGAATAAACTGTGATCGGGTGTCCTTGAAAGTATGGTCATAGCTTCCTTGCTGACATTACCAAGGCCAATACTAGTTTTTCCAAATGTAAGTAACGTGATTCCACATCAAGCAATGCCTTGCTTACGTAGTAGACTGGAAGTTGGGTGTTGTTGTCCTCTCTGATCAAAACAGCGCTCACAGCTTGATCTGAGACTCCTAAGTACAGGAAAAGCCTTTCATTGTCGAGTGGTTTTGACAACAATGGTGGCGACGTTAAGTACCGCTTGAGTTCTTTGAGAGCTCTTCACAGGCTGGAGTCCATTCAAAGTTTTTTGCTTTCTTTATGGCTGAGAAGAACATAAAACTCTTGTCTGTGGACTTGGAGATGAATCTGTTTAAAGCTGCAATTCTCTGCTAGCCGCATAACATCTTTTGGGCAGGTAGGAGAGGGAATTTCAAGAATGGATTTGATTTGATCAGGATTTGCTTCAATGCCTCGTCGCGTGACAACATATCCCAAGAACTTCCCAGAGGCTACTCCAAATGCACATTTTGTTGGATTCAACTTCATCCCATACTTATTCATTATGTTGAATGCTTCTCCCAAGTGCTGTAGATGCTGATCAGATCTTGAAGATTTCACCAGCATGTCGTCTACATAAACCCCATTGTTTTCCCAATCTGTTGAGAGAACATCTTGTTGACCATTCTTTGATAAGTAGCTCCCGCATTTTTGAGGCCGAAGGGCATCACTTTGTAACAAAATATGCCTTTATTGGTCACAAAGGCTATCTTCTCTTGGTCGTCTGAATGCATAAGGATTTGGTTGTACCCTGAATATGCATCCATGAAACTCAACAATTCATGCCCGGCTGTAGCATCAACCATTTGATCGATATGTGGCAGTGGGAAAGAATCCTTCGGGCATGCTTTGTTCAGGTCTGTGAAGTCAATACAAACTCTTCATTTTCCATTTTTCTTTCGTACTACCACCACATTGGCTAACCAGTCTGGGAACTGTACTTCTTTAATGGCACCATTTTGTAACAATTTCTGGACTTCTTCATCAATGATCTGATTTCTTTCTGGGGTGAACTTTCTTCTTTTTTGTCCGACAGAAGGGTAGTCTGGATCTATGTGGAGTTGATGGGTGATCAACCCAGGGTCAATCCCTGCCATGTCTTCATGCGACCATGTGAATCGGTCGTGTTGTTTTTGCAAAAAATCACTCAAGTCTGCTCGAAGCTTGGGATCCATATTTACTCCTATTTGAGTTTTGTGATCTGCATGTTCTGGATGAATTTGGACCTCGTCCAGTTCTTCAATACTTGGGAGTGTAGGCTCCAAAGGATGAGGCCCGCTCTGTAATTGCTATGCTGAATGGATCTTAGCTTTCATTGTCGTCTGGTAGCATCCTCTCGAGGCAGACCTATCACCTCTTATTTCCTGAACCCCCCACTTCGTTGGAAACTTTAGAGTTTGATGATAAGTGGATGACACAACCCTCATTTCATGAATCCATGGCCTACCGATGATAAGATTGTAGGCAGAAGGACAATCCAAGACTAGGAAAGTAGTCATTTGGTTGATTCCTCCTGCGTAGACTGGAAGACTTATTTCTCCCAAAGTAAATTTCTACTCACCACTGAATCCGATTAACACCGTTTTTCATTTGTTAACTTTCCCTAGTTCAGCTCCCATATCCGCTAAGGCGGTCGCAAAGATGATGTTGGCTGAAGATCCAGTATCTACCAGAATCCGTTTGACCATAAAATTCGCCACCTGTAGGGAAATCACTAAAGCATCATGATGAGGGTTCATACTTCCGGAATTGCTGTCGTCTGGAAACTCCATCATCAGATTTGTAAACTTTTTCTCCATAGATACTGTGGAATGATGAGTGTTTGACATGATAGCCCTGGCATGTCGTTTGGCCGCTGAATACGAAACTCCACTGATCTCCGATCCTCCTGAAATGAAATTCACTGTATTGTCGATTGGTGGAGGTGGAATTGGTGCTTCTTCATGTCCATCCCTCTCACTTCTCTGAGCGAAGGTAGCTTTCCCTTTCTCTGTAAGTAAATCTCTTAGAAATCCCTTGTTCAGCAGCTCGAGGACTTCTAATCTTAATGCCACACATTCAGCCGTCGTATGGCCGTAGTCTCGATGGAATTCACACCATTTACTTGTGTCTTTCTTTTTGAAGCTTTCTCTGTTGCGTGGAGGCCATCTTACTTCATTTCCCATCTTTTTTAGTACCAAAACTAATTCTCCTGGAGAAATAGAAAAATTGTAATCTGGGAGTCTTGGCTTTTTCTACCTGAACTCTTTCATGTGCTTTGTATGGCAGAGGTCTTCGATCAAAGTCCTTTCGGAGGGGCTGATGTTCTTTCCTTGGGTGACTCCTCTTCTCTGAATGATGCATGGGTATCATTCTTGCAAATTCTTTATGTCGTTTGGAAGTGTGAGGGGTTCTTTCATTCTGCACATTGGAGGAATTATCTTTCCTTTTATTCCTCTTGTCTTCTTCCCACCTGATTTCGACTTGAGCTCGTGCCATGGCCTGGTCCATCGTGTAGCATCGAAATTTGGTTAACTTTTTATAGAGTCCGCTATCACAAAGTAACCCGTTTCTGAAAGCTTCCACAGCTGTCGGCTGATGTAGATCTGGAATTGTTATCCTCTCCTTGTTGAAACGGGCCACGTAGCTTCGCAAGGATTCACCCCTCCGTTGCTGGATGGTACTAAGGTCGTCAGTAGTTTTTTCAAGTTTGCAAGAGCTGGCGAAATGCTCCACAAACTTGTCTGCTAACTGTTGATAGGACTTGATGGATCTGTATGGTAGATTGATGAACCACGTAAGGGCAGGGCCTCCCAAAGTTTCTCCAAATCCTCTGCACATACCTGCTTCCCATTGAAGAGGAGCTAAGCCAGTTGACATCATTTTGTACTTGTAATGGATGACATGGTCGTCTGGGTCAGTGGATCCATCATATAGTTTCATGTCGGGTGGACTGAACTTCCGCGGTAACTCAACGGATGTAATGTTTTCCGTGAAGGGGGTGTCAGAAATGGTTCCAGCTCTGCTCTTCTTTATTGGTAGTTTCACTCCTGGTAGGCTGGACATGATTGCTTCTTTAAATTCCTTCATTTCCCTTCTCATAGCGATGGCAACTTGTTGAGCTTGGTTGATTGGAGAATTTGGCAGGTCCCTCTGGTCCTCATCATTTGATGGAATGTTATCTGTTGTTTCGTTAAATGCTCCCAAGAGATTAACTGGTGTGATACGGTTATTGGGCTGATCTGATATATCATGATGCCGGGATGGGGATGAAATTAACTCCAACTGTTTCTGAAGGTTCATGTTGGAATTACGTATGGTTAGATTTTCCTCTTCCAACGCTTTCAATCTTTCCTGTAGCGTGGCCAGTTGTGATGCCACTGGATCGGTTGTCTGTTCATTGCTTGAAGCCATGAATGACTAAGCTGTGAGTGTTGGTAGAATGCAAACTCTTTGTTCGCAAATTATCGCTAGGGCCCCACGGTGGGCGCCAAATTGTGGATGCTGGAATTCGGCCGAGGTCCACAATCAGAATTTATAGGTTGGGGGCACTAACGATCCTGCAAAACAAAGGTAGAGTGAGCGGGAGCAGACTACCCACCGGTGTGGTGGGTGCCGGGGGCACTCCGACGCCCAAGTCAGTAGTATGAAATGATCAGTAAATATGTAAAATGTGAAAGCAAGGTTTGATGTTACCTTAAACTCTTTTGGTAGCCGTGAGGGCGGTGATAAGTGTATAAGGGAATGAAATACTCTGAGTGAGCTAGTGTCAGAGAGCAGAGACTTGTAAGAAAGAAGTTAAGCTCGGCCATGTCTCTCGAATTTCGTTCCAATTTATAGATGAAGATTATCATCATTGGCAGCTGGCGTAAGTCCCACCACGTGCTTTGTGTATTTGATAAAAAGTCTGGGCAGGTGGGAATAAGTTTTGTGTCGGGCAAAGTAGAAGAATAATAGTTGATATAATTAGGGGTTTTTGTATTTAAGCTTATGACTTAATTGTAATACAATAATACATAAATCTTTTGGGCCTGGCCTTTACTTTCGGGCTTTGCATACCATTTTGGGCTCTGCATACTATTTTGGGTTTTTAAGGTAAAAGACGGTTTTATCCTTAGCCCATTTTTGGTTCGTACAGTAATAAACCGATTACTTGTATCCTTTGGATGTAAATTTATTCTGCACACAACTTTTACGTAAGTAGAACAACCATAAATCTTAACATACTTAAGATTTAATTATTTCTAGCCTACATCTCATATAGAATAGTCAGAATAGTTTTGATGGAATTTTACTCAAAAAGATGAATTTCAGGGTTTGGAGCATAGTTCTAGAGATATATAGGTAGATCAACAATACTTAATATCGGCTGAATGATATCTCATATGGTTCGATTTATCCCTTCCGAGATACTATTGTATTATGGAATATCTAGAAGAACATATTAAGTGAGAATCTCATTCTTCGTTAAATAACCAGTAAATTAACTGCTTATATACTCTGTATCTCAATCTAATCGAGGACCTAATAGCTTACTAGTTTGTTTATTTTTTTTTACTTCAAATCGATGTTCTTTGAACTTTTCAAAGATTCCTAATTTGTGTTTCATAAGAAACATGTAATCATACAATGACTAATCATCGATATAAGTTACATAATATTGAAACTCACCAACGACAGTATGTTATACTAGATCACACACATCACTATGTACAAGTTCCAATAAAACAGTGACTCGGTATCAAACACCAGTAAATGAAAATTTGTTATATTTTCTTTGAATACAATATTCATATGCCAATAAAGGTTCTTTGGTATCAGGCCACTCTTTATCTGTTAGATAAAGCATCTTATGCCTATATGACATAATCTTCATCTGACACAACTTTGTATTATTTAATTCATCTGATCATTCTTGTAACATTTTATATATTAAAGACATTACTTCTTATAGTTAAAATGTAATAACCAACAAACATGGAACATGAAACAAGTAAAATATTTTTTTATCATATAAATATAAAAGACAATCTTTACTATAAACATGATAATCTTTACTGTCTAACACTAAAACGAAATAATTTGTTGTATCATTGACGGTACAAAATAATAATTATTAAGTACCATATTACATTTTTATAGAGAACTACATAAACAAATTTCTTCCAATTTCAACATGTAGGGAATCATCATTATTCTCTACAAAAGTACTGGAACCCTGCTAACTTTATTTTTCTAGGTACCCTCAAATATTACAACAGATTATATATTTGAGGAAGACAAACAGTGTCAAACACTTATGTCGTACTAGAATATAAAGTATGTATAATATCAAAAATTAAGAGAACTAATATATCTGAGGGAGTTAATTTTAGGGAAGCAAAATATATAGGCCACTTAAGTTTCTAAAACTTAATGATATTGCAGTGGATCTAACTTGTCCTATAATTATATAATCTCATTTCACTTAATTGAGGACCCTTTTAATTTTATGCACCTAAAATAAGGAAAGCATAACTATTCTTACTTATATCATCATGAGCTGTCAGAATCAAATTATCCAGCTCAACATAAGCGAGAGTCAACCAATGTGCGTTGAAATTCTCTGTAAAGAAATTTAATAAAGGAGAAGCTTAAAACGAATCAAGTTATTCTCTAACAGTGTTTGGTTGGGGGGTTTTGGAGGGGAGGGGAGGGGAGGGGAGAAAAATCTCTCCTAAGTCAATTTTAGCTCCTCTCCAAAAGTGGGGGGTTTTGGAGGGGAGAGAAAGTGAGCAATTAAAATTTTAAATACATTGACTAAATTATCTTTACTTATACATTAAAATCCAAAATTGTCCTAATTAAAAATTCTTCTTATATTTGCTTCACCATTCAATTCTTTTTATTCTCTTCTCTTATATTTTGCTTGACCATTCAATTCTTCTCTCTTTTCTCAGGTACGCTCTCTCTTCCTCAATTTTATTCTTTGTTTAATTCAAAGATGATATAAGTCTATATTGTTTTAATTTTATTTATAAAAGGCTACAATGATAAAATAATAAATTAGTTTTAAAATCTATCCCCTCCCTTCTTGAACCAAACATATATCTAATTAAAAACTCTTTCCCCCCCCCCCCCCCTCCTCTCCTTTGAACCAAACATATATTTAATTAAAAAATTTTCCCTTCCATCCCCTCCCCTCCATTAAAATCTCTCCCCTCCCCTCCCTTTCGTTTAACCAAACAAAACGTCCATCTTTTGAAACGTCATCCGCTAGCCTCAAAGAATCACATAACAAGTATATGCACAAATGGGTCTGACAGATAAATTGATATTTAATTCTATCTTACCTTGATAAGATAAAATTGAGAACAAAATATTTTTAAATCATAATAAAACACTAAATACAATATGAATTTTATTTTTTTTGAAATTCTCTACAAACAGAAATACAAAATTTCTACTATTAAATTTTTCAATGGGAAATAGATCCTACTTGACATTTACTCAATATTGGCCCTTGTAAACTCAAAAGGTAGACAATTTTATCAATTGCATCTCAAACACAACGCTCATAAGAAGTTATATTGAAACCAAGAAATATAGGTATGTCTAACTCTACGACCAACAAAAATGCTCATTTCTTAAAATATCCCATATACATACTATATTTAATCACAAATCGGTTCTTATCCTCGTGCTTTAGCAATATTGGATAAGTCATGTTTTGGATCGGCTTGCCTATACCAAATATAAGATACTAATATTATTCTCACATTTTAGCAATATTGGATAATACTTTCTCTTATATTTGCCTTATCTCATGCTTAACCAGTACAAGTTATTCTGACACCACCCTCACGCTTGATGCATAACACTAAGACCCGTGTAGAGATTTTTCTTGTCACATCAAATGTGACTGAAAGTTTATAAAACTTTTGTAATTAATTATATTTAAACAACTAATAAAAATATCACATTAATATTTCTATATGTATGTATGAACATGTGAATAAAAATGCAAAAACATAACCAGTACTTGTATGCATGACCATGTACTCATACAAACGATATATGTGTACGTAACGCTCTAATACCACTGAAAATATTTGTTGTCATGGGGTACACTTTAAAAGAGTGTTGTGGAAACGTACGGATCGAACCCAGAATAATTTATTTTTAATAAACTTCACATCTTTGCTGCGGTAGCGTTACCGCTGACGAAATCGACTTTTAAAACTTTTTCAGTTCTAACGAATAATCAATATCACATATCAGTCATTCGCACATATTTCACCTTAATCACTAATTGATATCCTATATCAAAATGAGATTTCACGTAAGTGACTCAAACAAAAATTATTAGAAATACTTTACGCGGTTACACGTCAATTGGCTTATCGGTTTAACGAACCGGGAGACCGGAAGAGCTGGTGAACTAGTTCAACCATCGAACTGGATCAGTCCACTGCTACAGTGATCCGATCACTTTAGCATGGGGCTGACTAGCTTTGATTTCAAAAAATTACATTTTTGCTGCTAGTGTGGTTTTTGGAAAAATTTCCCAAAATGCCCCTGAAATGATTCCGAAAAATTTCGAGAATTTTTCTACATATTATACGCATTGCTACAATAGTTCAAAACACTGTATCAGTGGCAAAAAATTGTAATTTCAATGAAATTATAATTTTTCCCTTTAGGTGAGGTTTTGTGAAAAATTCTTGAAACACGTTCTAAACAATTCCGAAAATTCTAAGATTTTTTCCCGCTTATAATTACATGCCAGATAATATTCACAACAATAAATTTTTCACATACAATATCTATACAAATACATAAATCCATAATATATAACTTTTATATATTACAAATTATTTATAAATTTAACCTTATTAAATTAAATTAATACATGTTCATGTAGGAAACGTTTTCCTTGCACAGCGGAAGCGGCTTAGGCACCCGGATCGGACTTTAAAAATTTTTCTTCCCTTCCCACTGAGTGGCCGAATGTTATTGCCACCACCACTTAAATTTTGCTTCAGTTTTAGACAAAATCCCAGCCCCGAAACAGTCCCGGAACAGCCCCGAACAGTCAGACAAAAGCTTGATTGTTTTGGACCCGATACGCGCCTAGTGCACTGCCGAAATAGCCCCTGAAATGCGCGGACAGTGGCTGTGTTTCAGTTTGTAATAACCCGTAAAATTTTACTAGTTTCAGTAGGATCTTACCGGAAAGATCCGAAGATAACAAAAAAAAATTTAAAAATAATAATAATTAATGTAAGCAAGATTTTTTTTATAAAAAACAATAATTAATTAAATGCTATAAGTAAATTTTGGTGGTCATAGATTCTCCAAGTCATGGGAATTCTTTGAAATTTGTGGTACGTATGTAACATCCCCGATCTGGGGATGCCACCGACATGAGATAGGCTAATCCATCCCCCTAAGCCTATGATTTCTTGACTGTGATCTTTACTGAAACTCTAACACAATTATGACTCATGCATGGAACTGATGCAGAAACAATAACATGCATGGAACTTTAATGCAAATATATACATACTCAAGACTGCTTCCTCTGTGATTTAACTTCATAACAAGCTAACTCTTTATACATACAATCTTTACTACATAACAAGCATAATACAACGACTGTGAATGAACTCCTGTTCTGATTTGACTTGGTGAACACAGACCCTCTAGTGACTGCAATCAGTATCCAATCCTTCTGGGCTCGTCCTCCAGGGTACTGTAAAATAAAACACTGGGAGGGGGGTTAGACCGTTATACGATCTAAGTGAGTGGACAAAAATTGAAATACTGTTACAAAAATATTTGGTTCTAAAACCAAAAATTCAAGAAATGGCTTTATACCAAAAACACTTTTTCTGTCAGAAAAATCTGGGCTTCTTTCTGAAAATCTCTTCTGAACTCTTTCTGAAAAACTTATCTTTCTGAAGGTTTCTTATAAAACTGATGTTTTCTGAAAAACTTGCTTTTCTAAAATCCCTTCTGAAATATGTTTTGAAAACTTTTCTAATGTACAAGTTTCTGAAAACTGTCTCTGAAAACTGATTTATATTTTTGTAAACTGTCTCTGAAAAACCTGATGTATGGGGGTGTTACATATCGACGTCCCCTCATACGCCCAACTAGAGCCAGGAGTGCAAATTCATGATTTTGAGGCGTTACGTATCGCCGTCCCCCAAGGCATGCCACTACTGTCCCAAAAACTAGTGGTCTTGGGGCGTTACTGACCGGCGTAAACACACACGTATAACGCAAGCGCACGTATCGTTCAAGTAGTATAAAAATATCGATCCCACGAGGACTTAATTCCTACTATTGTTATTAATTATTGAATCTATTTATTTACAAATATCTAATTAAATGGAGAAGAGAATGGTTGTTTGATTGGTTGAATGTGGTTTTGCACAATAAGTAAATAAATAAAAAAGATAAAAGAAAATACTAAGGAAAATAACAAAAGACACAAAGATCTAGGGTTGTGATTTCTCTTAATATCATTTTAAAGACGAAGTAGTTATTTTATGTTTGTGTAATAAATCAGTTTACTAACCTGGAACACTAAATTATGTGTAAGCCTCGGTCGATGGTCAGACACAAATACCCAGTTTAACCTAATTGAACCATATGTCTATGTCAACCAAATTATCTGGATTCATTAAGCTTAAGTTCCAATTATGGTTACCCCCGCCCGACAGGTATATTCCTATCCTGTAAGGAAATTTATTAAAGGGTTATTTATCCTCAAGGAAGATCGTGGGCTATTAAGTCTAAGGCTGAAACCTAAAATCCCTATTTCTAGTTCATTTTAGATTTATCACATCAATCTTATTGGTGATCAGACAACAAGAAGCATTAAGATTAAAACTTAATAAGTAAACCTTTAAATTACCCAAACTATAAAATAACCCCTTATAAACTGGTGATATTAAAAGTCATCACAACCTCAGATAACTAACACATAACTAGAGCTAGTAAAAACATAAAAGTAAAAGACATAAAGTAAAAGCTGAGAAGTAAATTACAATAAAATGCTAAGGTAAAAGGAATTACTTTTACTACTACTAATTTAGATATCTCCCATAAAATAATATATAAACTTGTGATAATATTACCAACCGACCAATTTGACGGTATTCTGATTAAGTCAAATTAAGTCCAACCAGCCATAAAGGCGGAACCAAAATTAAATGATCAACCGACCAATCTGGCGGTATCCTTAATTAGTCAGGTTTAAACCAGATTAAAATTAAATTACCAACCGGCCAATATAGCGGTATCCTTTTTAAGTCAGTATTTTAAATAGTGAATATATTATTTTTAAGGGAGATTAATATAAATAGTAACAGTAAAAGAATTACCTTTCACCCTAGCTGGGAAAGTTACATTCTCATGGTGAATAGTAAAAAGTAAAAATTAAATTACTATTATTACAAAACGTAATTAAAATTATTTACAAAACTAAAAACTAAAAATAAAAAAAAAACTAAAAACTAAAGAATCTAGAGAGAGAAACTCTCTCTTTATAAAGAATAGAATAGAGAGGAAGGTACACTCAATTCTGAAATTCGAAGCTGAATTTATAGGCGCGGGTAAGCTTCCAGCGTCGCGACGCCAAGGCCTTTGGCGTCGCTACGCTGGAACAGTTGGCGTGGCGTAATGACGGCTTGACACGTGGCGATTCGAATAAAAAGATAAGGCGACACGTAGCGAGGCGGCTAAGAGCTAAATTATTATACTGACGTGGCGCTGACGTGGCAAGGCGGCTGAGATCAATTGTTGGCACCGTAGGATTGCGACACGTGTCACGCTGTGATTGGATGATGATGACGTGGCATGTTGACTCGGTTGACCATCTGATGTGGCCGATGACGTGGGACGACGCGTGGCATAGTTGACTCGTTGACCGATGACGTGGTGATGACATGGATGACACGTGGCACACGTGGCAATTGTGAGTGTCGGCACCGTAGGATGATGAAACGTGGCACGGCGCACGTTAGCAGCTCGGCTGTGATGGTGACACGTGGCACGACGCATTTAAGCAAAGTCAAACTTCTCAAATTCTGACCCGTTGACCCGTCGCACGTTAGCAGACTCTGGTGCACGTTAGGCGTCGCTAAGCTAAAGGCTTGGGCGTCGCGACGCGGGAAATGACCAAAATTCCCTTTTTGCCAATTTTCACAGTTTTGCTCCAAATCACCTCTAGAATGTCCTGAATCTTTATTTATCTACAAAATAACACAAAACACATCAAAATATTCACAAGACTTAAGAAACTATACAAAATATTAGGATAAATGAGTGGTAAATAGTGATATAAATACCACTCATCACACCCCCAAACCTAACATTTTGCTAGTCCTCGAGCAAAACATAGAATAAAATAACTTAAATAAAATTTAACTAAACCACTTTCGTAGGGATCACGATTGCATTTAGCATATGCAACAAGCCTTTAAACCCCTAGGTGTCCCTAGTGGACGAGTTGTAGTCTCGTGAGGGTTTACAGCAATGATACCCAAAAACATTTTACAAAAGTAAAAAGGTGGTTAAAACTAATGCACACAAAAGCAAAAAGACAAGAGAAAAGAGAATAAAGAAGTTAGTGACTAATCAGGTGAAATTTCTACTCCAAGTTATTAGTTGTTTTGTTTCATTCTAAATTACCAAATAAGTAAATTCTCCGATTATTTTTACCATTCTTCATATACACAGCCAACAAAATATTAAACAACTCATTTTTTTCCCACAGCAGTCATAAGTGCAGTTGATAAGAGAGTAATTTTTTTGTCCTAAAGTTCTATCAGATTTCACACCTTTTTGTAGCAATGGAATAATTTTTTCTCATTTTTCTGATTTTTTCTTTGATTTTTCTCTATTTTTTTATTTATATACAATACCTTCCATCTATGTAGCAAGTGTTGGGTCGGTGGCTCCTAAACTAGTTGGTTTTAGGGCACCAGGTGTTAAGACACCCCTACGAACTTAATTACTCAGACTTCAGATATATATATTTTTGCAGCATCTTTGATCCATGTAGCGAGCTTTGGGCCAGTGACTCCCAAACCAGTTGGTTTTAGGGCACTAGGTTTTAAAACACCCTTACAGACTTAATAACTCGGATCTCGGACATATTTTTTTTTTTTTTTTTTGAGATGCTTCCTCCAATTAAACTAGAGCACTGAATATTACAAACTTTTCAATTTTAGCTCATGTCCGTATGTTTCCATGTATGTTGATAATACCTGCCAACTGAGCATATGAAGGTCTATTTTAGTCAGTGTTAAGGAGAATTTACAAATTAAATAATTTAAAATGAAATAAACAAAAATTAACTTGTTTCGAAATAGGTTTGAGATACGTCTCAGGAGTAGAAATTCCTTATTCGGCTATCTCTTACCAATTTCACCTTTTTAGTCAAAACAAAAACACAAAAAAAAAACACAAAATATTTTTGTAATTTTTGAAAATTTTTCAATTTTTTTTTGTATTTTTTCGAAAAATTTTGGACTAAAAATAAAATAACACACAAACTAAAAAAACAAGGTACTAATAAACTAATTCCCTCCCCCAAACCTAAATGAGACATTGTCCCCAATGTCTTAAATAATAGAAGAGTTTAGAAGGTAATACCCGATTAGCTGAAATTTTACAGGAAAAATAATCGATTAAGATCTATGTCCAATTTACGATTCTTACCACTATCGTTATTTGACCATTTTTTTTAGTAAAAATTTTGGCAGAATCACCTCTAAAAACTCATAATTTCCCCAAAATTCACCCTAAAATTATCACCACACAACAAACTTCGCCCCCAAAATCTACGATTCAATTTCACACAATTCACACTTCAACACATCCAATCAAATAAAAACTCAACCGAAATCAATTTACCAAATCAAAATTTTTTTTATTAATTTTACCGTCAATTCCAAATATGATTCGGCAATGGAGGATAAGGATCGGTTCGGTCTTGGTGGATTTGTGGCTTCTTGGTTCCGGCTGTGGGTTGGCTCGGTTTTGGGTTGGAGATCCGGTAATGGTCTGTCTTGTACGGTTCTGGTGGTTCGGCTAGATGGGTCTATCGGCGGTTCTTGATTTGGGTGAATCTTGGTCGAAGGTTGGAAGCTCGGACATGGGTCTCGGTTGTTACTCAGTGAAGGAAGGTTCAGTTACGGTGATGAAGGTCTCGGAAAGAATGAAGATGGGTTCAGTCTCGACGGTGGTGGCTAATACTCGGTGATGGTGAAGGTCGGCTCGGTCAAGATGGAGATTTCGGTGATGGTGATTGATTTCGGAGAAGAAGATGATGATGGGTTTGGTAGATCTCGGTCTCTGGTGGCTCGGTAAAGGCTTGGTGTTTGACTTGGCGAAGGTTGCGGCTGTGGTCAGTTCGGTCTCTGTGGTCGCTTTGGGCGATGAGGGCTAGATGTGTCGAGATGATGATGGGTCTTGGTTGGATGATTTGGTTCACGGTGGGGATGAAGGCTCGACTGTGGTGGTTGTGAGTTGAGAGAGAATGGTGAGATCTATGAGGGAAATGGGTTCTGTTCTCGGCGGCTGCTGTTTTTGGCCTGCAATCGATCCAGTGTCGCGACGCTGAATTTTTCCTGGCGTCGCGACGCTAGGAAATTTTTTTTTTTTTTTTTTTAGCAAAACCAAGTCTTACGACGGATAAATCCATAGGGACGCGTTCCAAGAGCTGACTCTTTACTCGGCTGTCTCTTCTGGATTGACTTTGTATCTTCGTGATTTTGTCAAATTTTTATTTTGTAAAAATCCCCCTTGCACTGGCTTGCTTTGTCCTAAAAAATTCCATTTTTATTTTTCCTGTAAAACTAACACACAAAATTAAAAAGTTCACACAAAATATGAAAACAAATTACAACAAATTGCATGGGTTGCCTCCCTGCTAGCGCTAAATTTTTCGTCTTCAGCCAGACGTGACTGAAATCCATATGTTAAGGAGGTTTTAATGTCGTTTTGGATGTCCGATTAAAGACAATCCCGTGAGCGTTGCTTTTGAAGGGTCTCTTCCAACGGTAAAGTGGCAAAAATAGTTTTGTCTCAAGCAGTGCTCGTGCCACCTTTTTGCTCTTTGTTGTTCCAGTGATTCCTGCAAAGAAAGAAATAAAATCAGGAGGTCTCATATGGTGCTTGACTTGGAATGGAAGTTCCATTCTGTCAAGCTTCTGGGCGATATCTTTGATTTGTACTCCCCAAAACAGCGATGTTTCTCCTGAATGCTCTAGATCTTTATTAAGGTCAGACATTTGCTCCTCCATTTGTTCTACTTCTTGTTCCACCTTTTCTTCACATATGTATTTTAAAATTTCCATATTCAGCTCTTCATCTGTCATCTGTGAAATACATGTTTCAAAATTGTCAACCTGATGATGAAAAGAAATGTCACATTTTATGTCTTCATCCTCTGATCTGGGTGAAATGATTGGCTCAGGTAGATCTTCATCAAACATCATGTTAAAACATGCTCCAAGATCTTCATTTTGAGGATTGAAAGATTGATCCTCCGTTGTTGGAGCAGTTGGTAGAAAGAGTTCAGCTTCATCCTCGTCAGAATCTGAATAATAAAAATCAAATCGAGACTTTGTCGGTTCGTGTTCCTGAACTAATACCTCTGGTTCTTGATTCTGCTCAACCTCCTCCTCTGTTGAAGTGTCATCGTGAAATGCTTGGTCATCTGAAAATGCTTCTTGAGGTATGTAGCTCTGGTTTTCTATTAATTGTCTGATCTGATCTGTCATTCTCTGTATGGATTCTGTGTTACTCTGAATTTGTGCATCAAATCGAGCTGCCTGTTCTTTGAACATGTGATTCAATTGATCTTCCTCAGATGGTTCTGGTTCTTGATGAAAATCATAGGTGGATGGTGGATAAGATGTAAAATACGATGGTTCTTCGTACCATGAAGGATTTTGATAGCTCTGCCACCCTGGATTGTAGTTGTACTCGCAATAATCTCTTGAGTGGTTACCATTACATATATCACATCTCTCCATTGCATTCTGATGAGAAAATGTAGTATTACTTGGTTCTGGCATCCAGTGATAATCATTGGGCTGGACAACAGGCCTCAGAAAACCGGACTGTTGCTCCTAGATGTGGGGTGTATCTTCTTGTAAAGCTCGTAATCTCTCAATCTCTCAGTAGTGTTCCATTTTGCAACCACCTGAAATAAAAGAAAGAAATAAAAATTACAGATAAAAATAAAGAAAATTATATACAAGTAAATTGGATAGCTTCAAAATTAATAACTCAAGAAAAATAAGTCCCCGGCAACGGCACCAAAAACTTGACCGGCGTAAACACACACGTATAACGCAAGCGCACGTATCGTTCAAGTAGTATAAAAATATCGATCCCACGAGGACTTAATTCCTACTATTGTTATTAATTATTGAATCTATTTATTTACAAATATCTAATTAAATGGAGAAGAGAATGGTTGTTTGATTGGTTGAATGTGGTTTTGCACAATAAGTAAATAAATAAAAAGATAAAAGAAAATACTAAGGAAAATAACAAAAGACACAAAGATCTAGGGTTGTGATTTCTTTTAATATCATTTTAAAGATGAAGTAGTTATTTTATGTTTGTGTAATAAATCAGTTTACTAACCTGGAACACTAAATTATGTGTAAGCCTCGGTCGATGGTCAGACACAAATACCCAGTTTAACCTAATTGAACCATATGTCTATATCAACCAAATTATCTGGATTCATTAAGCTTAAGTTCCAATTATGGTTACCCCCGCCCGACAGGTATATTCCTATCCCGTAAGGAAATCTATTAAAGGGTTATCTATCCTCAAGGAAGATCGTGGGCTATTAAGTCTAAGGCTGAAACCTAAAATCCCTATGTCTAGTTCATTTTAGATTTATCACATCAATCTTATTGGTGATCAGACAACAAGAAGCATTAAGATTAAAACTTAATAAGTAAACCTTTAAATTACCCAAACTATAAAATAACCCCTTATAAACTGGTGATATTAAAAGTCATCACAACCCCAGATAACTAACACATAACTAGAGCTAGTAAAAACATAAAAGTAAAAGACATAAAGTAAAAGCTGAGAAGTAGATTACAATAAAATGCTAAGGTAAAAGGAATTACTTTTACTACTACTAATTTAGATATCTCCCATAAAATAATATATAAACTTGTGATAATATTACCAACCGACCAATTTTGCGGTATTCTGATTAAGTCAAATTAAGTCCAACCAGCCATAAAGGCGAAACCAAAATTAAATTACCAACCGACCAATCTGGCAGTATCCTTGATTAGTCAGGTTTAAACCAGATTAAAATTAAATTACCAACCGGCCAATATAGCGGTATCCTTTTTAAGTCAGTATTTTAAATAGTGAATATATTATTTTTAAGGGAGATTAATCTAAATAGTAACAGTAAAAGAATTACCTTTCACCATAGCTGGGAAAGTTACATTCTCATGGTGAATAGTAAAAACTGTAAATAGTAAAAAGTAAAAATTAAATTACTATTATTACAAAACGTAATTAAAATTATTTACAAAACTAAAAACTAAAAATAAAAAAAAAACTAAGAACTAAAGAATCTAGAGAGAGAAACTCTCTCTTTATAAAGAATAGAATATAGAGAAAGGTACACTCAATTCTGAAATTCGAAGCTGAATTTATAGGCGCGGGTAAGCTTCCAGCATCGCGATGCCAAGGCCTTTGGCGTCGCTACGCTGGAACAGTTGGCGTGGCGTAATGACGGCTTGACACGTGGCGATTCGAATAAGAAGATAAGGCGACACGTGGCGAGGCGGCTAAAAGCTCAATTATTATATTGACGTGGTGATGCCGTGGCGCTGACGTGGCAAGGCGGCTGAGATCAATTGTCGGCACCGTAGGATTGCGACCGTGTCACGCATTGATTGGCTGATGATGATGTGGCATGTTGACTCGGTTGACCATCTGATGTGGACGATGACGTGGGACGACGCGTGGCATAGTTGACTCATTGACCAATGACGTGGCGATGACATGGATGACACGTGGAACACGTGGCAATTGTGAGTGTCGGCACCGTAGGATGATGAAACGTGGCACGGCGCACGTTAGCAGCTCGGCTGTGATGGTGACACGTGGCAGGGCGCATTTAAGCAAAGTCAAACTTCTCAAATTCTGACCCGTTGACCCGGCACACGTTAGCAGACTCCGGTGCACGTTAGACTTCGCTACGCTAAAGGCTTGGGCGTCGCGACGCGGGAAATGACAAAAATGCCCTTTTTGCCAATTTTCACAGTTTTGCTCCAAATCACCTCCAGAATGTCCTGAAACTTTATTTATCTACAAAATAACACAAAACACATCAAAATATTCACAAGACTCAAGAAACTATACAAAATATTAGGATAAATGAGTGGGAAATAGTGATATAAATACCACTCATCAGTTACGTATCGCTGTCCCCCAAGCCACTGAACTAAAACTGGGGGTGCGGATCTATGCTACCCTCCAAGCTCTGAAACTAGGATCTAGGAGCATCTGTCATCCCTAGTCTTGATCTAGGATTTGGGGGCGTTACGTATCGCCGTCTCCCCAGTCCTCTACATGTGCACATGTGTTCTCCGTCAATTCCATAACTGAATCAAGTTACATACTAATGTTGGTTTTTCCCCCATGCCTTGAAAACATCAAAACCATGCTTTGAAAACATTTCATTTCTAAACCATTTCTCAAAATATGTTAAGCAAAATATAACTGATAATAAACTTGGCTAACGCCTTAAATGCGAAAAGTAAGTCTGATAGGAAAAATAACAAAATGAAAGTCAACTTAAAGAAAAGTGTCCACTCACTGTTTGGAGTCTGGCCGACACTACTTCTTTTAATCGAAGAAGATTGCATTTCTTGACCAAGAGATCTTGAAATTTCATCACTTTCCTTCAAACTTTTCCGTGAGAAATGAAGAAAATTGAAGAGCTTATTTGCCAATCAAGACTCACGATTTTGGCATCCTAAAAGAGGTGAATGAATAGTAGTCTATTTATAGAAGAAGGTGGATGATTTTTGTAATCAAATGGGTGGCCAAGAGTAGCCACATCACCCCTTTCTATACTTCACCCGAAATCTACTGTAGTATCCACGGAATTCTCAGTTTTTGACCCATTTCTGTATCAAATTTGGAAAATTCCCAATACGAAAGTTGTAGCTCTCGGTCTTAGCTTTCCGTCGATATAAAATTCCTAAAAATCAAAGATCGTATGAACAAGTTACACCCTAATTACTAAGGCTACTCGAGATGGGACGCAAGCTAAGTACCGCATGGGAACTGCAAGAAATTTACCGAATGTCCCAAAAGTCATTTTATGAGAATTCACTTATTTGAATATGATTTATATCAAATATTATGTCATTCAAAACTTAACAAACGTTGGCCTCTGATAATGTACAGGTCGCTAGTATTACATGATGTTACAAATTCTTCCCCCTTAAATAGGATTCGTCCTGGAATCCTCTCTAAAACTGGTCTTCTGGAATCTATCTAGACTTGAAATTCTTGGTACTGAATATCTTGTCGCAAGTCATATGGTTAATATGCTATTCTATTTAGTTACCAACTTTTAACTGATTACCACTCATAACTCACCCCGCTTCAATAACTATAAGCACAATTTCCTGACGACTTTCCATAAGTTTTCATTATGTCATAAGACAATAGAATTATGATGCTGGATTTGGATGACATGTCTTGGAAGTCCAAGTTAATGTTGTATTCTTTTTCTGTTTGCTTAGACTCTTATCTTTGCTGCAAACTATTTCACCTTATTTGGGTTCCCTACGATTTAGTAACCAAGAACTTCGTCAAATTGTTCGTTAACTCCTTAGCTAATAAGTATGCATTACTCTTCTTCTTATTTCATTATCTGTTTCATACATAATATCTCTTGGATTATTAATTGTGTGGTAACTCCTTATCATCGTTTCGTAAAATTTCTGTTGAGTACTCAACACTACTGCCAAGTTACAACTATTCTGATTCGTCCAAGAACCCTATTCCTAGATCTCTTGTTAGACTCACCATCCTCCTACTCGAGTATCTGCGTGAGTTACTAGTTCTGAGTTGGTATTAGGTTCGTGCTCTGTCGTCTCATACACTTTAGTTCTTGATTGCTTGAACTTCCTATATATGTCACTAAAGGAGATATACTTAAGAGTTTTATTGTTGAGAACTCAATGCTCTTCTTAACTCGTTATGTATAATCATAGAACTAGGCTTCTCGATCCTTTTCTTAAGGGTCATTTATCTCTAAAAATACTTGTGTCTCCTATAATTTTGTTTCTTCACTTTTTTCTTGTCTCTGGAATATATATACATATAAGGCTGCTTATTGGTTCCATCCCACAAGTTTTCTTGTCCCTACTTGTCCTTAAAGCTTAGAACCTCATTGTGTAGGGTCAAAGTCTTTATGTACCTTTTATTTACTAGTGTTATCTATCGTATGGATTTTGAACTAAAGAAATTAATCCTAGGTAGCTTCTCTGATACCCTTCTCAATTGGATAATCACTTAGAAACAAGTTTCCTAAGCTTAGCTTAACTGTATACATACTTCTGCTTAAACTGTATTCCCTATTATTGACATCGATGCTAACGAATCGGGTCTAGCTATAATTTATATCTTATTCGTACTTTTACTTATGTGTCTCTATAACTTTGATACGGTGTTTCACACTACCTTGCTCTCCATCCCAAGTTATATTCTTAGATATCTCCCTTTGTTGCTTTCATAATATTGCTTTACCAAATGGCTGTAATCGGATATATGCAGATATAGTCAAACTCATAAATCTCATCTTTAGCCGATGATCGTGTACGTGTAAAACACTTTGATAACTCACCACTGCACTAAATGCCAATTTGTAGTAAACTTATCTTCTCGATTTTGTACTATACTACACATCTGCCAAACCACCCATACGCCCGTGGCTAAGGCCGTCTCAAACCCATGGTGGTCTGGTTAACTTAACTATCGCTGGTTATTTCTTATAAATTATAAGAGCTAAAACGTAATAAACTTGGTTTCATTCCAATGCTGAGAAATCTTGTTGTTACGCACTTTTATCCTCACTTATAAAGTATTCACTCCTACCGTCGTCGCACCTCGACAGTCCGACTTCTAAATCTTTTACTTATTGACATTTTCGTCTTCTCTCCTATTCTGTTCTATATCTGAAACTCATGTGGTATATATCTCTGTCTCCTTATTGAAGGATATCACCTCTTACATGACCCAGGTTTAACGCTGTTCTTTTTGCATCCACATCACTACTTGACTAATACTTCATTTCTTTATTGTTTCATTTAAACAACCTTTCTCCTAATTCTCCCACTTAGAGCTATTTTCCTCTTATATTATGCTTTTGTACTATATCTAAAGGTTTTATGTTTTGCTCTTCTTTCACTATACATTCACTTGTTTCTGGAAGTATCTTGAGGTGAACTTCATGGTCCATCTTGCTGCTGCTATCTAACAAGGCTTGGGAGGGTGGGAGTTATCCTGAACTCTTCCGGTTATGGTGTTCTCACCAGCTACCTATGTTGTAGTTGCTCGTACTGCTCATTTATAAGCTTATGACTCTCTTGTTTACATATCTGGTGTTGACTTTCAAACTAAGGTACTTTTACTAAAAACTATCTGAATTACCTCCTTCAACTTTACTCGTAGTTTATCTTCTGCTATTTGTCATACTACCTCTTACTTAGAACCTCCATAAGATTCATACTTTCTCAAACTCCTACCATGCATTCTTTATTATTCTTCCTTACTAAGTTATGGTATTACTACTGTATCTTTAGTTTGGGTGGTTGCATTCTCACTAATCCTTTCTTTCTGGTATGAGGGAAAGCTTTGTATAAGTGGGATATCTTACTTTTGTGTTTGCTATGTGTTGCTTACTTTGTCTCCTTACTCTTTTGAGCCTTTACTTCCTTGAAGGCTTTCAGCCCTACGATGGATCATGTTATCCCTTCTAGATTTGGCTAAACTTACTGTGACTATAAACTACTCCATCTACAATATTGTCTTTAAACTACATTATCTTTGCTACTATAGATACTAATCTTTCTTACTGTTTTGCATTCCCTTATCTTATCTCTTGACTCTATGTTGTATTACTGTGACTGGTGATGGTTCATTCTCATGGGCTATTTTCTAGGTTTTTGCTCTCTGCTCTTGTTATCGGTTAGAGCTATGCCACTTAATTTATTTGTTCCTACTGGTAATCTTGTTAACTCCTGAATATCTCCCATCTAATGGGTCTTTCTTCTTTAAAATCACGTGGATTTATACTAGTACTGTAAACCTTATGCTGTTTTATCTAGATCTTTAGGCTATACCAGGTTCTCTTCTTTACATCCTTGAAAACTTCCTTAATCTTCTTTGGGAAATCTGGCTTCCGATGTCTTTCATTTCTTAAGATAAACTCTCGTCGGGCTCCTTATGGTCATCTATATCTATGCTGGTAGAGACTAGGGCAAACATCTTATGTTTCAATGAGCTTCGATATCCTTGTTCTAGTATTATGTGTCCTGGTAGAGTCTATTTCTTATGTAAGGTATGTATGAGTTAGCCTCCATCGGGACAGCTTCCTTGACTGGCATCACGGAGGGGTGAGGATCTGGGTAGGTTGGGGCCTTATTAGATTCATTGGTTAGGACAACCAATCATTTTTCTGACGTCATTCATCTTATGGCATCTCACATCTATTAGAAGCCTCTACGACTATTCCTGATTTCTTGCTCCTTCTGCCTTATGGTTGTCCTTAGTTATTCGAGGAACTCGCTATCTATACGAGGTGCTCAAGGGCTATAGGATATGCTTGGAAGAATTTTCTGAGGAGGAAACAAATCTTGCTTGGAGGGAAGAAACTTGACTTAAGTCTACTCGGTATTTTACTCTTGCTCAAACTTGCTATACTCTTCTTTACTACAAATTCTAGTGTTATCTTCTACTATCTAACTTTGTGTCTCTGATTCTTACTACTATCTAGTTACTTTATTCATCTGTACGTCCTCTTTTACTTTTCTTATAAATTTCTCTTCACATTCCCTTGGGCGAATATTCTTAAAACTTTACTATCTAGCCTTATAGTTTGTCTGTACTTCAGGTGATAAGCCAGGATATCTACCGTAAAGTTCTCAACTTGGATCTAGAGTATAGTTGTTTTCATAAGGAATATTATTAGAATAATCTAGGAAAACTTACTAATTTATCTGTGGAACATGAGGACGTACTCGAGAATCGGATACTGGAGAGGTAGTGCATCGCATACGAGTATCCCGGACATACTGCGTATACCGGACCCAAACACTCTACCCCCTGCAGTCACTGAATCCCTAGACCATGCTCTGATACCATCTTTATAACATCCACGATCTGGGGATACCACCGGCAGGGGATATGCTAATCCATCCCCATAAGCCTATGATTTTCTACTGTGATCTTTACTGAAACTCTAACATAATTTATGACTCATGCATGGAACTGATGCCCAAACAATAACATGCATGGAACTTTAATGCAAATATATACATACTCAAGACTGCTTCCTCTATGATTTAACTTCAAAACATGATAACTCTTTATACATACAATCTTTACTACATAACAAGCATAATACAACGACTATACAACGACTCTGACTGAACTCATGTTTTGATTTGACTTGGTAGACACATACCCTCTAATGACTGCCATCAGTATCCAATCTTTCCGAGCTCGTCCTCCAAGGTCCTGCAAAATAAAATACTAGGAGGGGGGTTAGATCGTCATACAATCTAAGTGAGTGGACAAAAATTGAAATACTGTTACAAAAATATTTGGTTCTAAAACCAAAAATTCAAGAAATGGCTTTATACCAAAAACTCTTTTTCTGTCAGAAAAATCTGGGCTTCTTTCTGAAAATCTCTTCTGAACTCTTTCTGAAAAACTTATCTTTCTGAAGGTTTCTTATAAAACTGATGTTTTCTGAAAAACTTGCTTTTCTAAAATCCCTTCTGAAATATGTTTTGAAAACTTTTCTAATGTACAAGTTTCTGAAAACTGTCTCTGAAAACTGGTTTATATTTTTGTAAACTGTCTCTGAAAAACCTGATGTATGGGGGTGTTACATATCGACGTCCCCTCATACGCCCAACTAGAGCCAGGAGTGCAAATTCATGATTTTGGGGCGTTACGTATCGCCGTCCCCCGAGGCATGCCACTACTGTCCCTGAAACTAGTGGTCTTGGGGCGTTACGTATCGATGTCCCCCAAGCCACTGAACTAAAACTGGGGGTGCGGATCTATGCTACCCTCTAAGCTCTGAAACTAGGATCTAAGAGCATCTGTCATCCCTAGTCTTGATCTAAGATCTGGGGACGTTACGTATCGCCGCCCCCCTAGTCCTCTACATGTGCACATGTGCTCTCCGTCAATTCCATAACTGAATCAAGTTACATACTGAGGTGGGTTTTTCCCCCATTCCTCAAAAACGTCAAAACCATGCTTTGAAAATATTTATTTTCTAAACCATTTCTCAAAACATGTTCAGCAAAATATAACTGATAATAAACTTAGCTAACGCCTTAAATGCGAAAAGTAAATCTTATAGGAAAAATAACAAAATGAAAGTCAACTTAAAGAAAAGTGTCCACCAACTGTTTGGAGTCTGGCCGCTACTACTTCTTTTAATCAAAGAAGATTGCGTTTCTTGACCAAGAGATCTTGAAATTTCATCACTTTCCTTCAAATTTTTCCATGAGAAATGAAGAAAATTGAAGAGCTTATTTGCCAATCAAGACTCACGATTTTGCCTTCCTAAAAGAGGTGAATGAATAGTAGTCTATTTATAGAAGAAGGTGGATGATTTTTGTAATCAAATGGGTGGCCAAGAGTGTGCCACATCACCCCTTTCTAGACTTCACCCGAAATCTACTGTAGCAGCTGCGGAATTCTCAATGTTTGACCCATTTCGGTTTTGAATTTGGAAAATTTCCATTACAAAAATTGTAGCTCTCGGTCTTAGCTTTCCGGCGATATAAAATTCATAAAAATCGGAGATTGTATAAAAAAGTTACACCCTGATTACTAAGGGCTGCTCGGGATGAGACGCAAGCTAAGTACCGCATCGGAACTACAAGAAATTTATCGAATGTCCCAAAAGTCATTTTATGAGACTGCACTTGTTTGAATATGATTTATATCAAATATTATGTCATTCAAAAATTAACAAACATTGGCCTCTGATAATGTACAGATCGCCAGGATTACCGGATGTTACAGCGTAATTATTTGAATGATGGAAGCAAGACATAGGACATCCATTGAGATATTATATTTATTTATCTTAATTCATCACATGTTTCTTTTCTCATTTCTAGAGTTCTCTTTAATAATAATAAAAAAAAAAAAAAAGAAAAAAAAAGAAAGCCTAATTGATATTTTCTTACACAGTAACTGAATTGGCTCTCTCTCTATCTCTAAGAAAAACGGTTTTTGTTTTCTCTCCTCCTTCCTTACGCCACTGTTAGCACTCTCCATAGCCATCATGAATTAATTTCTGCCTTTCTCCACCACCTTTTTCGAACAATCAACACCCTAGGGGCATATTGTGTTGCATATTCTATCTCCTTTATTGTGCGTGAGAGCATAGAATTGGGGATTTTTGATTTTATTGATTTTAAAGGTAATAATCACTTCTTTGCTTCCATTGAGTTGTTATTTTAACTATTATAATTAGAATTGTGAGCTTAGTCTACTTTGTTAAGTTCTTGAAATGAATAGGTTTTGATTATGTTGGGTATTCAAGGATAATTAAAAAATTATTGGTTCTATGGGTGTCTAAAGGATGTTCTAAGTCTTAATGTGTTTGTAAAGTATGGAAGAAATTTTGAGGCTTGGAGGGAGGAGCTAATGATCGGCCATGGTAGTTATTTTTGGGAGGTTTCAATTAATGAAGGGGTGGTCTTGTGTAGTGTTGGAGGAAGATTATTTTGGTTAATTAATAAAAATATATATTAAACTTTGGCAGTAAGGTATTTTTGGCCTAATGGAGATTATGGGGGAGTATTTAAATTTTTGAATTGTTGTGATTATATGGTTGTTGGATGTTGAATCATAGGTTGTAATGGAAAATATCATAAACTTTGTTTAGGCTCATTTTGTTTGGTAATGCACTTACGGGTTTGTTTGGATTGTCTTGAAAATAAAAGAGTTAATGGAATTTATGACTTTTATGATAATTAGTGGTAGATCTAAGATGATTATTGTGGACACAGTGCTTGGTAAAGAAGATTATAAATATAAAGAGGAAGGGCTGATTTTTTTTAGAAGACGGTGGGGAGCCATGATGATATTTGTTGGATGTTGAATAGTAATATATAAGAATATAGATCCTATGTTATTTGTAGTAAAAATTGGACATAATGTGTGGATTGAGAATAATGTTAGTTTTAGCCCAAGGAGAGTTAAAGAGCTCGTGTGATGAAGTTTAAGGGCTTGTTAATGTGATGTTAGGTAGATGGATGGAGATGCTATATTGATTAATTTAGAATGGATATTAAAAGCTTGGATGAAGGGCATCTGGAAAATTCGGCCACTAAAGGGAATTATTGGTGGGTGTTTTCTTTATGATAGTAGTTATGGTGTTGAATGGAGAAATATTTTAAGATTAGAGAGAGCTTAGGATCGGCCATAGTGGGACTTCTCGAGGAAGTGTTGGAAATCAATGAAAAGAATATGTTATGATATAATTAGCTTGTGTGTGTAATGGCTGAATTGGATGTACTTAGAAGGAGTAAATTAGAAACTGTAAAATGGTGACTGGTGATTGATGATGAGTTCGCAATATGGAGTAAGATAGGGGCTGTTATGGTGGTTTGATGAAGGCTTGATGCATGTTGAAGTTTATTAGTAGTGTTTGTATTAAATGTAATGTGTAACCATAATGCACACCTAGTGTTCAATAAAATGACGACCTTAATAGAACTAGGAAATTAATTAATTATTATGTATGATAATATGTGTTTAATGCGATGGAAAATCTGGTAGTGTTATTCATGATGCATGAACCATGAATAACAAATTTGAAACCTAAGAGAATTACTATGTCACAGAAATCCATCATCCCACAAGTAATTGCCAACGTAGGGTAGGTCAAGTACATACATAATAGATCGAGAAAATCTCAGTCGATTAATATATACGGGAATAACTATTATTCCTATATTAACCAACTACCGTTTGATTCGATCAAAGAATTTCATTAACAGTTAATTATTCCTTTGTGAGTGTGACCCGCCGTTTTGGGATCTTTGGACTTAGCTAGTGAAGTGCCGCCGTAGGGTAGGCCAGTTCACCATATACATCTAGGATCTCTATCCTCTCGGAATCCAAACCTGATATGGACCCAAAATGGACACCATCCGTAGGGGGACGAAAGCAAAGCCGTCTCGAGGCGCCTTTTGAATCTCACATTTTCGGACTAACAACGGAGACCGCAGGATATACAGTCGTATATCCCTCTCCCACTCACTATATTGAGATTAAGGTTTCTATTTATAAAATATCTAATATTTTAATTTAACTAGTGTGAAATAATTTTTGGCGGCTAAAACATAACTCTTATTTACACTAGTACACCATTAGTGACCTAACCAATTTTAACTCTTAAAATTTGTATCACTAATTTCCATTAGTCTCTACTAATTGTATTACTCAATTAAACTAATTTAATTAGAGTGGTATCAGTGACCTATTATATTTTAACTTTTAAAATACTAGAACACTAATGGGTTTAAAATTTTAGAATCCTAAAATGGTCAAGATTTATATTAAACTATTCAATTAATCTTAGTGTGTTATAAAATCCAATTGTATGTGGAATTGTATCCCGAGTGTAGACCATATTACCGTCCATTCGGATTCGGCTATGGAATTTATGTCCGGATTTCCATCCTATATACCAATGGAATTTATTATGCACTTATTAAGCCCAATATATTAGAATTCAAATTTTAAACCTTAAAACCAATTAATTGTTTTTCCATGCATATCATATTCTAATTTAAACATTTTAAATCACATAAAATCATATTTCATGTCTATAATGATTATGCATCTAAAACATGTTATGACATGTAAAATGCAAGAGCAGACACCCTAAGCTATATGACATGTTATTCAAACATTTCGAATTAAAACATACATATAACATAAAATTTATTTTGCATTGACCGGGCTCTTAGTTTTCATTATACTAATCTAATTAGTACAAAAATACCCAAGGCATCCCTTAGTCTTCAAATCATGCTCCAAGGTGGTGTTAGCTCATTTTGCGACTTCGGTGCTCCAAATTACAACAATAGAAATTCTTACATTGGAAAATTAAAATTACAACAATTGCAAAAATTGGCCTTATGGCCTTACATCCCAAAATCAAAACCAATAATAAAATAAGAGCCGGAAAAATTTACGACTAATGCAAAATCCATTCATCACATGAAAAAATAATAACCATTCATCACATGAATATTATTTTGTGCCCACTCATCTAAACATGCAAATCAATATTTATAACTCATATAAATTTATAAAAAAAAAGTGTATCTTTAAATCAAAAAATAAGGGTTAAGAACACTTTTCAACCTTGCTCTCGATGCCAATTGTAGGAAACGCTTTCCTTGGCGCAGCGGAAGCGGTTTAGGCACCCGGATCGGACTTGAAAATTTTTTCTTCCCTTCGCACTGAGTGGCTGAATGTTACTGCCACCACCACTGAAATTTTACTTCTATTTTAGACAAAATTCCAGCCCCGAAACAGTCCCAGAATAGCCCCAAATAGCCGGACAAAAACTGGACTGTTTTGGACCCGATACGCGCCTAGTGCACTACCAAAATAGCCCTTGAAATGTACGGACATTGGTTGTGTTTCAGTTCTGATTTTTCACTTGAAAACAGCCCTAACACAGCCCCAAAACACCAAAAAATATTCCCCAAAAAAATTGGATTAAAATGAAACCAAACCGAGTTCCGTTTCACCAAGTAAAGGGGCGGCAGTGAGCAAAATAAAGCCTCACTGTCGAGTACATACAAGAATAAGATGAAGATTATTATTTGTTCGACACCACAAAGTCTTCCAAACTATATCTCGTTACCAACGAAAACTTGTGTGGGCAAGACTCACAATATTAATCCCTAAACTATTTAGAGATTAAATCACACTTATGTTTTGTATTGTTTTCTTCTTTTTCTTAGTTTTTATTTTTCTCAAATTTTGAGAGGATGAAGAAGAAGATGAAAAGTGGCTAGGGTTCAAGAATGAGAGGCTTAGGCAAAGAGAAAAATAAATCTTCTTTTTATACCTAGGGTTATTTATTTCCAAAATAAACAAAATCATTCCCCTTCACCCATGCATATAATCGGCCAAACATTAAAAAGTAACAACAAAATTAACTTTCCATAAATCCAAAGATGTATAAAATCAAAAAGATTAATGCCATTATAGATTTGTAACTTCCAAAATTAAATCAAGGGTTTCCAAAACCCAATAATTAGAAATTACAACTTTAGCCTTATTAAATTATATCAAATATAATTTAATTTAATTCATTTAATAATTTTCATATAATTATTAAAACCATAAATTAAATTTTAATATATAGTTCCAAGTGTGGCAATAATATTATTAATCATATTAATAATATTTATACATATGTGAGTATATAATTGGAATATCCAATTATACTAAATCTGCTATAGTATATCGAGCTAGCACGGGGACCAAATGGACCTACTGTTCCGAGCTCCAATAATCTCGAAATATCAATTAAGCTCTTAATTAAATATTTTGAATTATTAACTATGGGTTATTCCACTAAAAATCTGAAGTTGCACTCTCGTTGCCGCAGATGGTATATTAAGCCAAACTACATCGGTGTCCATCGATATAGTCACTACATACGAATTGACCCTTCACGAGTATCTCGTAATTAGAGACGGGTCATAATGTCCGTTATACCCATCTAATTATTTATATATTAAGTACCATTGATTCTCTAATGAACCATATTTTTATAACCATTATGAATTTTAATCTTTCTATTCGTAATAGAAAGACTTGAGCTTTCAAACCGTTCAAGTACCAAATCAACCCTTAAGGAAGATACTCCTCTATTTCTCGCATGAAGGAGTGAACTCATTGTGTGTATTTGGTCATCAAGATACTTGTTCATCTTGATTTTTGGTTTTATTGATTTTTATATTTATTAAGTGTTTTATTTTATTTTGGATCGTTTGTGACCGGTATATCGGCCTTATACTGGCATACCGATGTGAAAATACTCTTGATACAACTACTGGAATCGGGAAGCAAACATATTGGTCTCCATACCGGTTATAAAACACTCTTGAAACAACTACTGGAACCGGGAACAATCATATCGGTATCCATACCGGCCTACATACCGGTAAACTTGGGAAATACATATATACTGAAACCGTGCTAGTTTCATATCGGTATACGTACCGAACTTCATACTTGTGAACTTGTTCAAAACATAGCTACTGGAACCGAGCTAGGTTCGTGTCAGGCTTCAAATTGGACTTCATACCTGTGAACTTATTCCAAAATATAACTATTGGAACCGGGCCAGTCCATACCGACCTATATACCGGTGAACTTGTAAGTTATACATAGCTACTAGAATTAGGAAGCTATCATACCAGACTCCAAACTGGTCAACACTTAGAGTTTTTTTTGTGAGTTCAGTGACCTGAAGAGCAAAAAAAAAAGTAAAAAAAGTTCAAATTTTTAGTTGAATTTGGTCGGTTTTATATTATCATTGGGGTTTCCGTGAATAGTAATTCATCTATTGAGGCACCAAATTTTCATATGAAATTGCATACGTCCGTGAATTTGAATGTTTGTTTGCTCATTGTGCTAATTTGTTATTTTTTTATTCCGAGCACTCTAGTTTAAGGTTTCTTTGAATTGAGTCTACTAACTGGCGTAATCACACGCGTATAACGCAAGCGCACGTATCGTTCAAGTAGTATAAAAAGTATCAATCCCACGAGAACTTAAAACCTTTTGTTATCAATTTATGAAGTTAAATGTTTACAAGTATCTAATGGATTGATTGTTTGATTGGGTGGTGACTTTAAAATTAAAACAAGTAAATAGATTGCTTGAAAATAGATTGAAGAAAATTCAATTTTATAAAACTATCCAGGGTTGTGAATCCTTCCAATATCTTTTTAAAAGATGAAATGGTTATTTTACGTTTGTGTAATATATTGGTTTATTAACCTGGAACACGAAATTATGTAAAAGCCTCTTCCAATGGTCAAATACAAATACCCAGTATAACCCAATTAATCATATTCCTATATTAACCAAGTTATCTGAATTCATTAAGATTAAGTTCCAATAATGGCTACCCCCGCCGGGCCCGCCCGACAGGTATATTCCTATCCTATAAGGAAATCTATTAAAGGGTTATCTATCCTCAAGGAAGATCGTGGGCTATTAATTCTAAGGTCTTAAACCTAAAATCCATTTTCCAAGTTCATTTTAAGTTTACCGAATCAATCTTATTATAGCCAGTTAACAAGATGCATTAAGACTAAGGCTCAATAAATAAACTTTTATATTACCCAACCGTAATTTAACCCCTTATAAACTGGTGATATTGGACTTCATCACACAACCCCAGATAACTGGCTTAGTTACGACACATATTTACGGGTAGTAAAAACTTAAATAAAATAAAAGATATAAAGTAAATGCTGAAAAGTAAATTGCTGAAAAGTAAATGACGGAAAGTAAATGCTGAAATTAAATACTGAAAATTAAATGCTGAAAAGTAAAAGCTGAAAGTAAATTGCTGAAAAGTAAATAAAGTAAAAGTACAATAAAAGAAAATGCTGAGGTAAAATGATCCACTTTTATTACTTCTATTTTAGATATTTCCTTAATATAATATATTAACTTTGCATGATAATTACCAACCAGCCATATAGGCGGTATCCAGATTAAGTCAATTTAATAATTAATTACCAACCGACCAATCAGACGGTATCCAGTTTAGTCAGGTTAAAACCAATTTAAATAATTACCAACCGACCAATATGGCGGTATCCTCGTTAAGTCAGGTTTTAACTAGTTTATATATTATAATTAAGGGAGATTAATCTAAATATTAGTAATAAAAGTTTTACCTTTTACCCCAGTAAGGGGAGTTACCTCTTATTACTGAAAAGTAAAAACTGAAAATTAAAGAAAGAAAAGTACTGTGCGTAAAAGTAAATTGCAGAAAGTAAAAACTGAAAAGTAAAGAAAAAAAAGTGAAAAAGCTGAAATTAATTACTGAAAGCTGTAAATAAACAAACAAGATACAATCTTCTTAGTATTCCTAAGGAATTCCTTAGAAGAAAGTATGAATTTACAAATGAAATGGCTTGGTATTTATAGGCAAAATTTTGCCTTCATCAAATCATCCACCAAATCAATTATTAATTGCTCCACTAATTGCTCCACCAAATCCATTATTAATTTCTATCATGTTTGGTGGGAGCTTGACTATTTTTATTTATTTATTTATTTTTTTGCTTTGAAAATGACTTTAATAATTACACATAACACACTTACGGATGTTTCATCAAATTCAGTCATGAAATATTCAGAATTCGAAATTATTTTATTCTTCAAGGTTGTAGATCTTTGAGTCTTCTTTAATCTGGAACTTGAATCATCTCAATCCATATCGGAGTAAAAATTTATGCCCCAAATACGACAGTTGCGCAAAATTGGAATTTCTGAAACTGCACTTCGTTAGAACGCCCTTTCAAGTTTCCAATCTCCAAAATTAATATGTCAAGTCCAATTGTTTGCCCTTATTTGACCCACATTTCGTCTTAAATGATTTCACTAAGTCCCAATCTTATTTTATCTGTAAAATAAATTAAAACACATCAAAACGTTCATCAAATCCGAGAAACTAAACAAAATATTAAGTAAAAGGGGCGATAAATATTGATATATTTTCCACTCATCATCTACGTATTTTATAATTCTTACTCGCATTACTCTATTTGCCCTATATTTTTTTTCTTGTTGTTTATGCTAGCTTGAATATTACACCTTATTGTGAACTTCTTTGTTAAGTCATATTCATGTTATATTGAGTGTAAACACGAGTGGAGTAGTGATACGTATTCGAGTGAAAACACATAAGCTTGTGAGATTGTAAGGTTATATCATTGTTTTAACATATTTGTTACTTTCTAATATGTTTGTTGAAGCTTTGAGAAGGCAGGTCCTAGTTGAATGGTGGATAAGAAGGTTGAGGCCTTAGATAGAAAGTTTACGAATATGATGGAGAACATGAATACTGCATTGGAGAGGTTGTCCAAGAGCGTTGATAATATACATACATGTAGTGTTCCAAAAGTACCACCAGTACAAAATGTGCCATCGTGGAAAGTTCCACCACCTCAAGTACCACTAGTGGAAGAGGAGGTCGAGAATGATCCTGATGGTTTTGATGATTTGGAAGACTCCATTGAGGAGGAAGAGAGGTATAGTCCAATGAATCATAGGTAGGAGTAGAGGCATGATATGAGAGATAGACAGAGAGGATTTGATGACATACATGAGGATTACAACATGAAGGGTTATGGTTGATTTGAGCAGCATCAAGATAGAGATATCAAACTTATGGGGTAAGAATGATATAAGAGCATATTTGGAATGGAAGAATAGAATCGAGTTGATTTTCAACTGTCATCATTATTCTGATAAAAAGAAGATCAATCTGGCAGCCATGAAATTCACTGATTATGCGATGATTTGGTGGGATCAGATTGTCACTAACAGAATAAGGAATTATGATAGGTCAGTTCAGACATGGGAGGAACTTTGAGGTCTCATGAGGAAACGATTCATACCCAGCCATTACTACCGAGAGTTATATTAGAAACTATAACATCTGTATCATGGGGCTAAGAGTGTAGAGGATTACTCTACTAAGATGGAGGTTGCCATGATTAGGGCGAATGTAGTGGAGGATGCAGATGCTATTATGGCACGGTTTCTAGAGGGCTTGAATAGAGACATTGCCAACATGGTGGAGTTGTATCATTATGTTGATTTGGAGGATATGCATCACATATCTATCAAGGTAGAGAGGAAATTCAAGAAGAAGTCTACATCTAGATTTGGTACTCAAACTACTTCTATATGGAATGGGAAATGAGTTCCTAATGATCGACAAGATGGAGGTTTTAACTAGCCAAGGATCGAACCTAGTGCCAATGGTAAGGAGGCTGTATAAACAAGCAAGGCTATAGACCGAAACCTGAAAGTACAAAACCCAAGACTAAGGACGTCAAATGTTTCAAGTTGTTGGGCATGAGACACTGTACTTCACAGTGCCCCAACAAGCGCACCTTAGAGATTGATAAAAAAGAGAGGTGACGTACATTCTACAGACAATGAGGTTGATGTTGAGGCTGATTAGCCAGAGATAGAGGATACTAGTGATAGAGAGTGACCTACATACCCGCTAGATAACTTGTCCTTAGTTGTCAAGCGTGCTTTAAGTACACAAATTGGTGAGGATGAGAGTGATTAGCAGGAAAGAACATATTCCACACTAGATTTCGTCGTGTGAATGGCAAAGAGTGTAGTATGATCGTTGACATGGGCAATTATACTAATGTCGCAAGTACGACTTTAGTTGAGAAGTTGGGATTAGATTGTTTAAACATCCCAAACCTTGCAAGTTGCAGTGGTAGAATGACTGTGGAGAAGTGCAGGTGACTAGGCAAGTATTATTGAGCTTCACTATTGGGCCTTGTACTGATGATGTTTTGAGTGATTTTATACCCATGCATGCAGGACACATTCTTTTAGGAAGGCTGTGGCAGTTTGATATAAAGGTTATGCACGATGGGTTGAAGATTAAGTATTCTTTTCAGTATAAGGGAAAATAATTACCTTATACCCACTTACACTGAGGCAAGTCCAAGATGATGAAGTCAAGTTGCAACTTGAGAGAGATAGAGAGAAAAAAATGCAAACACAACCTTGAAGAAAATACGTGAGGGGAGTATGACCGAACCTAGTAAGGAAACCAAGGTTAAGGTCGTGAGTGTTCACAAGAGGTGTGTGAGTGAACTTAAAGGGGGAAAATGTGAGTGAAAAAGAACTTCTACATGGGTGAAGGTGAAATAATAAGAGACTTTAAGGCTAGCAAGCTCATGTTTTTGCTAGTCTACAAGGATCACCATGTTTGTATTGCTAACATTGACCTTTCGCTTCATGTGTTCATTTCAACTCTTTTGCAGGAATTCAATGATGTGTTGACAGAGGACATTCCTAGTGGGCTTCCACCTATTAGAGGTTTTGAGCACCAGATAGATTTCATACCTGGAGTAGTCATTCCCAATAGACCAACCTACTAGAGAAATCCAGAGGAAACCAAGGAACTTCATAGGCAAGTACATGAGATGATGGAGAAAGGGTATGTCAGAGAAAGTATGAGTCTTTATGCGGTACCAGTTCTTATAGTTCCTAAGAAAGATAGGCGTGACATATATGATTTGATTGTTGAGCGATCAATAATATAATGATAAAGTATCGTCACCCTATTCCTAGACTGGATGACATGTTGGATGAATTGCATGGTTCCAAAGTTCTTAATAAGATTGATTTAAAGAGTGGATACCATCAGATTTGCATGAGAGAGGGAGATTGGTGGAAAATTACATTTAAGACCAAGTATGGCATGTATGAATGGTTAGTTATATCATTTGGTCTGACAGACGTACCTAGCACATTTATGACCTTGATGAACCATGTTATGAGTGCATTTATAGGTAGGTTTGTTGAAGTTTATTTTGATGACATCTTAGTTTACCGTCAAACATTAGATGAACATGTTACGCATTTGAAGCATGTTCTTGATGTGTTAAGACGAGAAAAGATTTATGCTAACTTTGATAAGTGCACTTTTTGTATGGATAGAATGGTTTTCCTTGGTTTTGTTGTAAGTGCAGATGACATCTAAGTTGATGTAGAAAATGTAAAGTCAATTCAGAATTGGCCTACACTGACAACTGTGATAGAAGTCAGAAGCTTCCATGGATTAGCAAGCTTCTACTATAGATTTATTATAGACTTCAGCAGTATTGAAGCACCACTGACCGAATTAGTGAAGAAAATTATTAGCTTCAAATAGAGAGAAGAGCATGAGCGTGCATTCCAGGATCTTAACATGAAGTTGTGCAGTACACCAGTTTTGGCGCTACCAAATTTTGAGAAGACATTCGAGATTGAGTATGACGCATCCGGGTTAGGCATTGAATCACTTCTTAAGAAAGAAAAGTGGCCAATAACTTACTTTAATGAGAATCTAAATGGAGAAGTTTTGAGAAACCCTACATACGATAATGAGTTGTATGCGCTTGTAAAAGCCCTTGAGACTTGGCAGCATTATATGTGGCCTCAAGAGTTTGTGATCCATACAAATCACAAGTCATTGAAGCATTTGAACGGCCAAGGTAAGCTGAACAAGCCACACACGAAGTGGTTAGAGTTTTTTGATGTAACATCCCCAATCTGGAAGATGCTACTGGCAGGAAATAGGTCGTACTATTCCCCTAAGCCTTTGACTTTCTAACTATAAACAAAACTGATGCTTTTCTCAATATATCTTTACATATGAGACCATTGCCCAAATTCACTACATAGTTCGTAAAATAATACATGTACGACTGAACAGACAATATCATATCTATTATAACTCTATACATGAATACTCAAATGCAACTCTGTTATATAAAATATCTGAAACTGGACTATACTTGACTTGACTGAACTCTATTTCTGACTTGACCTGATGGACCAAAACCCGTGATTGCCATCAGTATCTTTCCTCACGAGCTCATCCTCCGAGAAACCATCAAAACAAGAATCTGGGAGTGGGGAGGTTAGACCGATTAAACGATCTAAGTAAGTGGATAATTTTTAAAATGAAAACTGAAATACTTTATGAAAACTTTTCTCTGAAAACTATTTCTGAAATCTGTATCTGTAAACTGATCTCTGAAAACTATTTTCTAAAAACCTGATATCTATCTCTGAAAAACCTGACGCATGAGGGTGTTACATATTGTCGTCCCCTCATACCCCTAACTAGAGCCAGAAGTGCAAATTCATGACATTGGGACATTACGTATCGCCTTACCCAAAGCATGCCACTCCTGTCCCTGAAACTAGTGGTCTTGGGGTGTTACGTATCGTCGTCCCCCAAGTCGCTGAACTAGAACTGGGGGTGCGGATCTATACTACCCTTCAAGCTCTGAATTTAGGATCTAGGGGCATCTGTCATCCCTAGTCCTTAACTAGGATTTGGGGACGTTACGTATCGTCGTCCCCCCAGTCCTCTACATGTGCACATGTGCTCTTTGTCAATTCCATATCTAAATCAAGTTACATACTGAGGTGGGATTTTCGCCCATGCCTCGAAAACATAAAACTCATGCTTTGAAAACATTTCTTTTCTAAATCCTTTCTCAAAACATGCTAAATAAAATATAACTGATAGTTAACTTGGCTAACGTCCTAAAAACGAAAAGTAAGTCTGATATGAACAATAATGAAAGTCAACTTAAAAGAAAAGTGTCCACTCACTGATTTGAAGTCTTGTTAGTCTTACTCCACTTGGCTGAAGAAATTTGGGATTCCTGTGATGATCTATAATTGATAATTTTGATTATAAAATGGACTGAGAAAAGTTACGGTATTAGGCTAATTTATCTATTCAAATACTCGTTAACACTTCATTACGTATCATGCATATATCATGACATAATGTATATATACAGACTGATACGAGACCTTTGGGACGGCCTCTAACATGCTAGGGTGAAGCTGGAATGAATTAAACAATATGTGGGGAAATTCTGGTCTTCGCGTCGTGATGCAGGGCCTTGCACATTGCGACGTGCTCAAATAATAAACGAGTGCATGAAACTTCCAGTGCGCGTCGTGATGTAAGTCCTTGCGCATCGCGATACGTACAATCCAGAAATGAATCTGCCTTACTTTTCCAGTACGCGTCGTGACGCAGACCCCTTGGGCGTCTCAACGCGCACCTATTTTCCAGGTTTCTAAACTTATTTCCCCAAATCTATCTTACCCAAATGCATTACCATTACTTTCATACTAAAACCAATACACAGTCCATCTCATTACATCAACTTCACATATTCTAAACTATCATTTTATCATCAAACAACTTTTTAATCTCATTATCCTTGTTTTTAACTACACCATTAACATTTTCAAAATTTGGGCACTTAACTTTACATTCAATTTCTTTACTCATCAATCAACAATATACAATCCCTAGCATGCCACTAACACCAACATATCTTCATATCATCAAGATTTGGTAATTTCAAATATGGGTCAAGTTGGTCTTACCTCATTTCTTGTGATTTCCTTCATCTTTCAAGCTTTCCATGATTGCTACATTCTTTCTTTGCTTGATGTATTAGTATTTTGTCTTTGTTTCTTGTTCTTTTTTCTTCTCCTTCTTCTTCATCTCTTCTTCTTCTTTTTCTTCCTTTCTCTTCTACGTTTCCTTATTCTCTTCTTCATTTTTTGAGAATAAGGAATAATACCCCTTATATATAATAGGGGGTTAAATGACTAATTTGTAAAACTTTTAAAATAAAATGTGTTGGAAAACTTGAGAGAATTGGAGAATTCTCTAGATTCATCCTTAAGTACTATTCATCCATATTTTTTACCTGCGTTTTTAACATGTTTCTGATTCGAATTCGGAAAACTGTTCAACATAAAAGTTTTAGGTCTCGATCTCAGCTTTCCAGCAATATAAAATTCATAAAACTCAGAGTTCATATGAGAAATTTATGGTCCAAATACCATGGGCTCTCCGGAGTGTAACATCGTAGAATTTCGTATCGGAATTTCGAGGAGTTTACCGATTGTTCCCAAAGTCATTTCAGGAGTGCATAAGTGTCCAATCAAAATTTATATTATGTAATTACTCGTCTCACAGTATAACAGTAGTCGAGATTGTCGGTCGTTATAAATTCTCCCTCCCTTAAATAGGATTCGTCCTCGAATCCCTTCCGGGCTTAACTCTTGGATTTGTCTTGGTCGATGATATCTATGTCTCTGCTTATCCTTATCTTCTTTAACTTCCTTTATGATCTTCTGTTCGAGATATTAATACTAAAACCTCTGCTATGTACTCTCCACTTATTATCATACTACCACTATATCTATGCATCACATAAACCTTATTTCCAAACCTCCAACTAGATTCAACATCCTTTATCTTAACTATTCACATGAGTTATCTTTAGAAACTTTAGTTATCCTTCACGTTTAAGGTATCCCCATTGTATTTTATATTATAGCTAATAACCTTAACTTTCCCTTGATTTATGTATACTTCGGGTTCTTTGATTATTCTTCATAATATACACTCTAATGACCTTATAAGGTATATTTTTAGATATATTCTTAGCTCCACATATTGAATTTTATTCTAGCATTCATATTAATTTCTTAACTGACTATTTGATCATTTATCTTTTCTCATTACCAAGCCCTTGCTGTTTATGAGTTTCTTCTCTTTGAGTTATCACATATACAACTATTTATGGTTTGGGACTTCATAACGCATAACTAACCTTTTCATATACTCTTACTGTCAATCAGTGGCTCCCATACTAGGTCGTTATTTCAGGGAGGTTTTCTCTGGCGATTCCCTCGGTTGGCTAAGGAGTTTGGGATAAAGTATTTATACTAAGCCTAACCTCGTATATCTTTATGCTAAAACTGCATTATTTACTATTAATGTTGGCTCTGTCCAAACTGGTCTAATTTACTATTATACACCTTTGGTTTCTTTGCTGGAACTAGTACGGTTACCGTCTTTTATGCTGACTATTCTTTCTTTGCTTACTTGTACTCTAGAATGCGCCACCTTCAATTATCTCTCGAATCATATGCTATTAAGAGTTGTTCTGATCTCAACAATTTCGGTATTATTAGCTTCATTAACCGTCTCTAAGTTGTACTTGATCTCTTCTTGAGTTATCATATATATATTATCCTTAAGGGACATACAGATCACTATCATCCATCTTTCTCTCCCTTTTCTTTATACGACGATAAAATTTCAATCTTATCCCAGTTCTGAAAAGCTTACTATTCCGTAGTACCTTTGAAAATTTATCTTATCATTATACACCTCTGTCATTGTTTGTCTGGTATCTATTTTATTTTTGTCATATCTCAACAGTTTTACCTCTACCTTTCACTTGACGTCCTTCTTGTCATCTTTCTTGTTCTTAACTATTTGCGAAGTTCTGGTTCCTCTGTATATGTCTTTTACTTGAGGGGCATCAACTTTATCAATTCTTTGGTTATGTCTATCGTTGGTTCTCTTATATTTCGTTATTGTTTAACTATTATTTTCTATCTTAATCATTTCATGTAGGCTGTCTTTCTTCTAAACCCTTTTTTACTTAGCACCATTTTCTCATTTTACCCCATTCGTGTACTAGATCTAGAAATTTTATATTTCGGCCTACTTTACTGTGTATTCAATTGCTCATGGGAATATCTTTAAAGTAAAAACTAGGGTCTATCTTTTCTGCTATTGTATAACGCGGGTTTGGGAGGGTGGGTTGAGTCCTGACGTCTTACGGATGGTAGTAATCTCAATAGCTTCTCATGCCATAGTTGTACTCGTTGTTTGCCTATAAGCCTATAACTTTCCGTGTATACATATTTGGCTTGAATGTCGTACTAAAATTCTTCTGCTAGATACTACCTGAGTTTCCTGCTTCAACTTCACTCTTAATTATTTTTTCTGACTATCAATCATATTGCCTATTCTAGAGTCATGCTTTCTAAAAACTCCATTATGTTGCCTCTATATTTCTTTTCACTAATCGTTGTTGCTTGAACGTCTGTAATCATTGCTTACTCTCTGAGTCCTACTATAATTCTACTGTTATTATTCTTATGAATTTTTACTCCGCTACTTTTATCTTCTTCTCATCTCATTTCCTTGAACTCCTTTCGTCTCTACTTCCCTGAAACTCCATCAATTTTGGTTGCTTAGAACATCTCTATTAATCATTTGGTTTCAAGTGTCATTCTCTTACTAGTTCTTTCATCACAATACAATGAGACTCTTTATAAATTACATATGTTATATTCGTGAGAATTATCTTCTTTGGTTTCTTACTCTTTTTTGAGTCTTTGTCTCCTTAAAGGTTATCAATTCAATGATAATTTTCGAGATTTAACTCTATTTTCCATGTTTTCCAAATTATTCTTTCTTATTTAAAAATATTACCGTCTATGATTCTTATCTATGGCCCGTTATACTCATTGGCTTGATAATCTAGCTATCTTATAATCCGTCTTACTCTGTCAAATATGCTTCTTTATTGATTATTTTCCTTACTGGGCTCTAAGTAGAAGGGTGTGTGTGGATGCTGGATTTTGGCCAAGGTCCACAATCAGAATTTGTAGGTTAGGGGCACTAGCGATCCTGCAAGACAAAGGTAGAGTGAGCCGGAGTAGACTGCCCACCGGTGTGGTGGGTGCCGGGGGCACTCCGACGCTCAAGTCAGTAGCATGAAATGTGTAGTAAACAAGTAAAATGTGAAAGCAAGGTTTGATGTTACCTTGAACTCTTTGGGTGGCCGTGAGGGCGGAGGTAAGTGTATAAGGGGGATGGAGAGCTCTGAGAGACCTATTGTCAGAGAGCAGAGGCTTGTAAGAAAGAAGAGAAGCCTGAATTGAAGAACTATGAGTTCCATCCTCCCTTTAGCTTGAATCATGCTTCCATTTATAGGCCAAGAAATACTGCATTTTTAGTTGGCACATGGAGGTAAGTCCCACAACATGATCAATATATAATTATTTAGTGATCAAAAATCTTAGTATGTGGAGGATATATATTATGTTTAGTAAAAGAAGGAAATATTTGGTAATGATTTAAGGTATGTTTATATTCTGTTTTTTTGGTTTGGCTTATATGTGTATCCTATCTGCATGCAAGTGGAATACGGTTTATTTTGGGCACTCCCCTGGGTTTTCCAAAATAGTATTAACCTACTAAGTTGGGCCTCTGTTTGTTGGGTTTCATTGTTATTTGGGTTCGAAAGAAAAGACATTTTGGCCACTGGCCCAATTTTGGCCCGTACAGTTTGTCTCATACATCTACTACTCTAAGTCAGAAGTCATTGACTTGGAGAGTAATTTATGCATGTCGTATGAAACATGATTTGTAGAGTACCTATCAAGAATGCAGAATTCTAGATACTTTCCTTTTTTATCGTCTGGGTTTAATGTCTTCTACTCGTGAGGATAGAAGAGCTGCAGAGTCTTTTCAAGTTGTCTGGTCGAAATGTAGTCACTGTCATGAACTTGACTCGACATGAGACATGGGGGATGTCCCTGGTCGATTGAACCAGATGAAGGTCAAGACAATCTCCATACTACTAGTCAAGGACCATAGGAGTCTTCAAATTTTTCTAGACCAGATAAATGTCATATGTTTATTCTACATGAGCCATGAGGGGTGTCCCCGGTTGACTGAACCAGATGAAATTTCATGAGCAGGGGAGTCTTCAAATTTTTCTAGACCAGATGAAGGTCATATGTTGACTGTACATGAGCCATGGGGAATGTCCCCAGTCGACTGAACTAGATGAAGGTTAGGGTAATCCCCATACAACGGGTCTAAAGACCAGGGGTTTATAATGTCGTTTGGACCAGATGAAGGCCAGATCTTGAACTTGACTCTACATGAGCATGGGGAATGTTCCCAGTCGACTGAACCAGATGAAGGTTCAAGAGTTATTTCACACGACATATGTCGTCTGGACTGTAGGAAGTCCATGTATTCATTTGACTCGACATGAGTCTATGGGGGGATGTCCCTGGTCGACTGAACCGGATGAAGGTCAGGAAAATCTCCATACTACTGGTCAAGGACCAGAGGAGTCTTCAAATTTTTCTAGACCAGATGAAGGTCATGTGCTGAACTCGACTCTACATGAGCCATGGGGAATGTTCCCAGTCGACTGAACCAGATGAAGGTTCAAGAGTTATTTCACACGACATGTGTCGTCTGGACTGTAGGAAGTCAATGTCTTCATTTGACTCGACATGAGTCTATGGGGGATGTCCCTGGTCGACTGAACCAGATGAAGATTAGGACAATCTCCATACTACTGGTCAATGACCAGTGGAGTCTTCAAATTTTTCTAGACGAGATGAAGGTCATGTGTTGAACTCGACTCTACATGAGCCATATGGAATGTTCCCAGTCGTTTGAACCAGATGAAGGTCAGGAAAATCTCCATACTACTGGTCAAGGACCAGGGGAGTCTTCAAATTTTTCTAGACCAGATGAAGGTCATGTGTTGACTTGACTCTACATGAGTCATGGGGAATGTTCCCAGTCGACTGAACCAGATGAAGGTTCAGGAGAATCTTCATACGATGGGGAGTCTTCGATTTCGTCTAGACTAGGAGTAGTCCAAGTCTTCAACTATGTCATATGGCATTGCTTGCAAATTTCAAAACCACAATCATGGTAAGTAAAGAAAGGAGAATATTGATACTTGTCGTCTGGAGGATTTATCGAGTGACTAATCAATGGCTCTTCAATATAAGAAGCATACTCTATTTGACTGAAACAATAAGAGATCTTTTACTTGCCTGTTGTCTCAACTGGGTAGAAGGTTGATAATGATGTCCCATATGGAGGATGTTTCATTGTCTTATGTTTCAAGACGGCCGTACATATTGATGAAGGTACAAGGGAGTCTACAGATTACCAGATTTGATGGAGGTTAAGAAGTTTTTATTCTACAACACTTGAAGAAGTACATCAGAGTCTACACTCCACATGACCAGATGAAGGTCCAATAAAGCCTACACATTCCATTATACCCGATGAAGGTACATGAGAGTCTACACTCCAAACATGATGAAGATCTATGAGGGTCTTCATTCCTCATTCTACAAGATCTAACATGGGTCAATGAAGGTCTTTACTCTACTAGACCTGATGAAGGTCTATGAAGGTCTTTCCTTCTCATGCTACTAGACTTGATGAAGGTCCATGAGACTACTGTCAAATGGGCTATCAAATGGACCTGATGAAGGTCCATGTGAATCTTCACTCTACCTGACCTGATGAATGTTAGGAGACTACGGTCGAATAAACCTGATGAAGGTTCATGAAGCTATGGTCGAATGAACCTGATGAAGGTCCAAATGAATCTCCATTCTACCTAACATGATGAAGGTCAGGAGACTAAGGTCGAATGAACCTGATGGATGTCCATGTGATACTTCATTCTACCTAACCTGATGAAGGTCAGGAGATTAAGGTCGAATGAACCTGATGAAGGTCCATGTAGATATTGTCAAATGAACCTGATGAAGGTCCATGAGAATTCTCCATTCTACAAGACCTGATGAAGGTCATGAGACTACTATCGAATGGAGTTTACAGCTGATGATAATCCATCCATGTGTAATGTGAATTAGATGATTATCTTCATATGTAGTATGAAAGAGATGGATGCTTATCAAGGTCATTACTAATTATACAAGACCTGAATAAGGTCAATGATACTACAATAGAATGAACTTTGATGAAAGTTACATAGAATTTCCATACTACCTAACCTGATAAAGGTTGGTCGATTGGACCTAAAGGAGATCCAAGAGAGTTCTTCATTCTACTAGGCATGATAAAAGATTCCCTATGTAGTCTGGAGTTGGCAATATTAAATCAATGTAGCATGGAGATGATGACTAACCTTTGACTTAGTCTGGAGGAGTTGACAATCATTCCAAGTAGTCTGGAAGAGATTGTAATTTTCCATGTGGCCTGGAGTTGATAGCCATTCACCATGTTCTGTACAAATAGTGATGCTATGGGCCATAATTGTACAACATCTGTCACTATATGTATTGAACTTTTTATTATTTTATGCCTCATCCAATATACCTTCTTACCCTTTTTCTTGATTCTAGACTGAGGTGTTGAGGCTAATATTGGTCCATTTTTTTTCTGGGGTTCTTCCTAAACTTTTTTTCTCCGCTCTTACTATAGGCTACAACTATACCATTAGCCTTGGTGTTTGTAAGGATATTTTTGTTAACTCTTGAGTATCTCCAATTCCATGGATCTATCCCTTTATTCTTTCACAAATTTCTACCAATGTACGTCGGATTTATGGACTCTCACTAGTTCTATGCTCTTGCACTTCTTGGCTTGGGTCAGGTTCTTTCTTTTTTATCCTTTAAAACCTCCTCAGTTATCATCTGGGTGGTCTATCATTTAGTGCTTTCTATTTTTTACTTAGGATAAATTCTCATCGAACTTCTTTACGGTTATCTTTACCTAGTGCTGGTATAAGGTAGAGCAGAAGTCTATATCTCAATAGATGTCGGCGTCATTGTTCTAATACTTTGTGTCCTGGTAGAGTCTATTACTTATATAAGGTAGGTATGGGATATATTTTATCAGAATAATTTTTGTAACTGGTATTACTGAGGGATAAAAATCTATGTAGTTTAGTGCTGTATCTATATCGGGTTTCTTGGGGTAGGGTAATTTAATCATCCTGCTTACGTTTTTCTTTTACTTACTTGCGAGCCTGGTTTTAGGGTTTCATCCTCATTGGCATCTTTTATTTATTGGAACTCTCACTTCTATTTCTGATCTCTTGTTTCTTTTATCTTTTTGTCTATTCTTCATTACTCGGGGAACTTGCTACCTATAAGGAGCATTCCGAGCTATTGGATATTCTTGAAGGAATTTTTGGATAAGAGGAGGAATTTTAATAGGAAGGAAAGAATCTTACAAGAAAGGAATGAACCGTACTTAAGTTTTCCTCTTGTTCAGGCTTATTCTATTCTCTTTTCTGCTATAAGTTCTCACACTTCCTTACTTATCTGTTTATGTATCTTTATCTTCTGTTGACTCTGGTTGCTTAAACATCTTCTTTCAATTCTTTACTCTTCTTATAGCTTTCTTTTTCTACTTCTTTGGGTAACTATTATGAAAACTTTACTCTTTATTCTCATTACTTGCCTTGAACTTTTGTTGATGAGTCAAGATAAATATAGAAAGATTTTCCTGCTAGAATAACAGTTATGGTTTCTTTATTATGAAGAAGATTCAGATAGCTTGGGAATTTTACTAACCTGTCTATAAGACTTGAGGACCTACTCGAGGATCAGATACTGGAGAGGTAGTGTCTCGTATACAGGTATCCTGGATAAACTACTTATACAAAACCCCAGCACTCTGCCCACTGCAGTCACTGAATCCCTAGACCATGCTCTGATACCATCTTTGTAGCACCCTCAATCCGAAAGATGTTACTGGTAGGGAATAAGCCGTATTATTCCCATAAGCCTCTGACTTTCTAACTATAAACAAAACTGATGTTTTTCTCAATATATCATTACATATGGGACCATTGCCCAAATTCACTAGATAGTTCGTAAAATAATACATGTACGACTAAACAGACAATATCATATCTATTATAACTCTATACATGAATACTCAAACGTAACTCTGTTATACAAAATATCTGAAACTGGACTATACTTGACTTGACTGAACTTTATTTCTAATTTGACCTGGTGGACCGAAACCCTAGTGACTACTATTAGATTCCATCCTCCCAAGCTCGTCCTCCAAGAAACCTGCAAAACAAAGAATATGGGAGTGTGAGGGTTAGATCGATTGAACGATCTAAGTAAGTGGATGATTTTTAAAATGAATATTGAAATGCTTTATGAAAACTCATACTTCAGAATTCAAATCGGATATTTTCTTGAAAACTTTTCTCTTCTAAAAATAGTTCTCTTTCTAGAAACCTTTGTGAAAATCTTTTATGAATGTCTCTTATAAAAATGATGTTTCTGAAAACTTTCTTTTCTAGAAAACTGTTCTCTGAAAACTGTTTCTAAAATATGTATCTGTAAACTGATCTCTGAAAATTATTTTCTAAAAACTCGATATCTGTCTCTAAGAAACCTGACGCATGGGGGTGTTACGTATCTTCGTCCCCCCATACGCCTAACTAAAGCTAGAAGTGCAAATCCAGACATTGGGGGCGTTACGTATCACCGTCCCCCAAAGCATGCCACTCATGTCCCTGAAACTAGTGGTATTGGGGTGTTACATATCGCCGTCCCCCAATCCATTGAACTAGAACTGGAGGTGCGGATCTATGCTACCCTATAAGCTATGAATCTTGGATCCAGGGGCATCTGTCATCCCTAGTCCTGAACTAGGATCTGAGGGCTTTACGTATCGCCGTCCCCCAAGTCCTCTATATGTGCACATGTGCTCTCCGTCAATTTCATATCTGAATCAAGTTACATACTGAGGTGGGTTTTTCTCCCATGTCTTGAAAACATAAAACACATGCTTTGAAAACATTTCCTTTTTAAATCCTTTCTCAAAATCTGCTAAACAAAATATAATTGATAGTGAACTTGGTTAACGCCCTAAAAACGAAAATTAAGTCTGATATAAACAATAATGAAAGTCAACTTAAAAGAAAAGTGTCTACTCACTGATTTGAAGTCCTGCTAGTCTTACTCCATTTCGTAGAAGAAATTTGGGGTTCCTGCGATGATCTATAATTCATAATTTTGATTAGAAAATGGACTGAAAAAAGTTACGGTATTAGGCTAATTTATCTATTCAAATACTCGTTAACACTTCATTACATATCATGCGTATATCATGACATAATGTATATATACGGACTGATACGAGACCTTTAGGATGGCCTCTAACATGCTAGGGTGAAGCTGTAATGAATTTTAAAATTTATGGGGAAATTATGGTCTTCGCGTCGTGAAACAGGGCCTTGCGTGTCGCGATGTGCTCAAATCCATAAACGAGTTCATGAAACTTTCTAGTGCGCGTCGCGACACAAGTCCTTGCGCATCGCGACGTGTACAATCAAGAAACGAATCTGCCTCATTTTTCCAATACGCGTCACGACGCAGACCCCTTGGGCATCGCGACACACACCTGTTTTCCAAGTTTCCAAACTTGTTTCCTCAAATCTATCTTACCCAAATGCATTACCAATGCTTTCATACTAAAACCAATACACAATCCATCTCATTACATCAACTTCACATATTCTAAACTATCATTTTATCATCAAACAACTCTTTAATCTCATTATCCTTGTTTTTAACTACACCCTTAACATTTTCAAAATTTGGGCACTTAACTCTACATTCAATTTCTTTACTCATCAATCACCAATATGCAATCCCTAACATGCCACTAACACCAACCTATCTTCATATCATCAAGATTTGATAATTTCAAATTTGGGTCAAGTTGGTCTTACCTCATTTCTTGTGATTTCCTTCATCTTTCAAGCTTTCCATGATTGATACATTCTTTCTTTGCTTGATGCATTAGTATTTTGTCTTTGTTTCTTTTTCTTTTTTCTTCTCATTCTTCATCTCTTCTTATTCTTTTTCTTCCTTTCTCTTCTACGTTTCCTTATTCTCTTCTTCATTTTTTGAGAATATGGAATAATACCCCTTATATATAATAGGGGTTAAATGACTAATTTTTAAAACTTTTAAAATAAAATGTGTTGGAAAACTTGAGAGAATTGGAGAATTCTCTAGATTCATCCTTAAGTACTATTCATCTAGATTTTTGACCTGCATTTTTAACCTGTTTCTGATTCGAATTCAGAAAACTATTCAACACGAAAGTTGTAGGTCTCGATCTCAATTTTCCGGTGATATAAAATTTTTAAAACTCAGAGTTCGTATGGGAAATTTATGGCCTAAATATCATGGGCTGTCCGGAGTGAAACATCGTACAATTTCGTATCGGAATTTCGAGGAGTTTACTGATTGTTCCCAAAGTCATTTTAGGAGTGCATATGTGTCCAATCAAAATTTTATATTATGTAATTACTCATCTCATAACATAACAGTAGTCGAGATTGTCGGTCGTTACAGTTGAGATATTTTCATATGTTATTCGCTATAAGCAAGGTAAGGAAAATATTATCATCGATGCACTATCGCGAAGGTATGTTTTACTTATTTCAATGAATGCCAAAATATTGGGATTTGATTTGATTAAGGATCTATATGCATGTGATTTTGATTTTGATGAGATTTATGTTGCATGTACAAAGTCCTCATTTGGACCGTTTTACTTACATGATGGATTCTTATTTAAGATGAATAGGTTGTGTATTCTCGCTTGTAATATGTGTGAATTTCTTGTGAAAGAAGCTCATAGGGGAGGTTTGATGGGGCACTTTGGTATTAGTAAGACATTAGCTATTTTTTATGAGCACTTTTATTGGCCTAGAATAAAACATGATGTTGAGTGTATTTGTGATATGTGTATAACACGTAAACAAGCTAGATCTATATTGATGCCTCATGGGTTGTATATTGCTTTGCCTGTGCCTAGTGAACATTGGGTTGATATATCAATGGATTTTGTATTAGGTTTTCCTAGGATAAATAGGGGTAGGGATTCTATATTGTTATGGTTGATAGGTTTAGCAAAATGACGCATTTCATAGCATGTCATAAAACTGATGATCCAACAAACTTAGCTAATTTATTTTCAGAGACAGTGCAACTCCATGGGATATCTATGAGTATTGTATCAGATAGAGATGTTAAGTTCCTTAGCGATTTCTGAAAGGTGTTGTGGGCTAAATTGGGTACTAAGTTGTTATATTCTATCACTTATCACCCACAAACAGATGGACGAATAGAAGTAGTTAATAACACTTTATCACAATTGTTGCGCACTATGGTTGGTAAAAACTTGAAATTATAGGAAGAATGTTTGCCATTTATAGAATTTGCATATAATAGGTGCATTCATTCTACTACATCTTTTTCACCTTTTGAGATTGTATATGTCTTTAATCCTCTGACTTATTTGGATTTGTTATCTTTGCCTGTTAATGAGCAATGGAGTTTGGATGATAAAAAGAAGGCGGATTTGGTGAAATTGATACATGAGAAATCTAAGGTGAAATTGATATATGAGAAAGCTAAAGGCACACAATGAGCGGAACAATGAATAATATATTTCTCTTCCTAACAAAAGGAGAAAACGCATTGTATTTGGACCCGGAGATTGGGTATGGCTATATTTGCGCAAGGAGAGGTTCCTAACACAGCAGATATCTAAGCTGCAACAGAGAGGAGATGGTCCATTTAAAGTCTTGAAGTGGATCAATGACAATGCTTACAAGATGGATCTTCGTGGTGAGTATGGTATATCTGCAACGTTTAATGTTTATGATTTGTCTTACTTTGATACATGTGCAGATTCAAGGTCGAATGATTTTTAAGAGGGAGGGAATGCCATGACCCAAGTCACATATGGAGAATCAAAGTACATGACCAACAATATAATGAAGTCATTGCAAGTACTATAAAGGCCAATCACAAGACAGAAAGTCAAAAAGATCAGAGAAATAATGGCGGGATTAGTTTAAAGTTTAATGGTCAAATACAACAGACATCTCAAAGGCACATTAACGACACATGGGGGATTTAATGTAGTGGGTCCAAAGCTATTCCACGTGGCCCAAGTCATACAAAAATGATATAAGTCCAATATAGAAGTTGTTTTGACGAATGAAGCCGAATCAAGTCCGACACCAAAAATTTGACCAAGACAAGACTTAATGGGCTTCAAGACACATCATTTGGGCCTTATAGATGGAAGCCCATGAAATTTGGAGGTTTTTGTGCAAAGGGAACAATTTGGTAATTTTAGGAAAAAATGCCATCTTTGTTGATTTTTTTGCATTTTATCTTTGTAATGATGGTAACCATTTTTGTTGACTTTGGTAAGTTTTTACAAGTTGTCGACTTACACAAATATCTTACTTGGATATTTGTCTTAGTTAGGGAATGACTATTAAGGGCTTGACTTTAAATAGCCATTGGATAATTTTATGATATTTTGGTGTTTTACCTTTTAATGGCATTTTAGTAAATTTATCTTATACTATATAATGTGTAAACTTGTCTTCTTCAATACACATTACACATTTTTGAATTTCTTCTTAAAGAAATGGTTATGGCCGAATTTCAAGCTTAAGGGAGGGATTCCCATTTGTTCAAGCTTTGACTTATCTAAGGCGTGGCAACCTTAGTGGCGTCTCTGAGCTAGCAGAACATAACAAGGTATCATCTTAAAGGTTCTCAAAAACAAGTTCTTTGTGAGTCTTTTTTGTGGCCTTAGTAGAGTTTTGTTCCATCAAAATCAAATTCATGGTTCTTGAGGTTTGTTTGGCCTAATCTCCAAGTGAGTTCCTCGCTAGTAAAGTCAACAAATTAATTAATTTAATTTTATAACTATATAACTTAATTTATGTATTAATTTAACAATTAAATATAATACACTAATACAAATCACATTTGTATTATTTTTAACTATTAATATTATACAATAATCATATATCAACTCTTGATATATAATTAATTAATTAATTAATTTTATTTTATCTCATAAATTATCGGATTGAATAATTCATTCCGTACACTAAACACACTGTCAATTATTGATCATTGTTGTCCTAGTGCTCAACGAGCATACTTAATTATGTTGGGACATTCTAAGTTCACCGTCGCTTGTTTATATAAATATATATATATATATATATATATAACCCTTTACATATATATGCGCATGAAGACCTATCCTCCTATAAATTATGACAGAACAAACTCGATTGTCGAATCATACAAGTTGATGTCATATCGCTAATACATAATCCTTTCGTCATCCGTCTCCTATTGAGCAAGGTTATAGTCTTACCATCAAGACCTTATCTGCTCAATATATACTACTTATCTTCAGAATTATATTATGTAAAAATAATATCTGAAGAAAACTCTTTCCTCGATATTATTCATAACATTTCAGAAACTCTTTTTGAGACGTACTTTTGACCAAAAGATTTCTAGAACATGATCTAAAGCATCAGGAAATAATCCAACTATATGGATTGACGGATCCCATATTAACACACACCGGTCTCCATGAGCATCGGTCCATAGCTAACAATCATCCATCGTTCAAACTATAAAAGGTCTCTGACATGCATGGTATCAACCATGGAGGATCACTCACAAGACCACCGTGGTGCCTCAGGTCTAAGGACAACATTAACTTCTCGACTCGAGAAGACAACTATTGACTTTTCTATAGAATATCTATTAACCATCTTCAATCAATCAGTTCAATATCCATTCAATGAATGAATAGCTGCATTTCTATACGAGCTTCAACTAAACTCATGGTTCGTTGAGACAAACCATATGTCCATTATATATATAGATAATGCACCAGTCTTATTGATCTATTGACCGGCCCATGTCAATAGACCAAGACCAGGAACAATTTATATTTGAGAGTATACATGATATCCTCAACGTTATTTGCAACTCTTAGAACTATATGACCATACATCATTTATTGAACTCTCAGGTCTTTACTAATTTCATATAAGGTTCTGATCAAAATCGGAATCTCTAACTCTTAGGGTGATCTAACACTTAGATTAACAATATATGAATAATAGTAAGAGTTTACCATATATTTATATAAATAATTATGATAAAGAAATATTACATTGCATAAATAACAAATATTTACGTAATAAGCGAATGGTGATCGATCACCATTTCCAACAAAAGTGTGGTGATCAAATGATGATTCATAAACATCATTATGTAATATTATTTTATTTTTTAAAAAATAATTCTGATATTCTTTTTTTAATATTTTGAAGATGAGTAAAAGTTAAAAATTTTAACTTTTGCAAAACATGTTTCGAAGAGAAGTCACAATTAATAATTGCAATTTTTATCGTTAACCAAATACTTAAAAATTATATTTTAACCAAAATATAGTTTTGTTATCTCACCATTGATCAAATAGCAATATCAAATAAGGCTTTAGTTGTGTTTTTCTCATCATTTCCTCAATCGATACTACACCCACTTTGTTCCTATTTTCTTTATTTCTAACTCTATTTTCTTAATCCATCCAAATATCCATCTAATCAATAATTTAAGTAATTTACTAAAATTTAAAAAAATAAAAAATAAAAATTTTGTATTTGAATATGGGTAGTCTATTTCGACTTAAACTCTTAAAAATTTTAAGATATTGATTTCATATAATGTAATGGTGGATGAATTAAATTATTAAATACCTTAATTTTTAACAAATCATTAGATTGCATGAATTAAAATAATTTTAAATGGTAACAGAAGGTGTTTTAAATCTCATATTGTAGGTACAAGTTGTGCATTTGTTTGCTTTTGGGTATTGGAGTCTGTGACTAAGTGTATATTTGATTAGACACAGTCACAATATAATTAAACATGATTTAATCCATAAATAAAAAATGTGTGTTTAAAATAAAAATAAATACTTTCAAAACACATGTTTAAATGAAAGATAATGAGATAAAAATGTATTTGGGTTTGCACACCCTCTTAACTTTTAAAGTAAAAAAAGGAAAAAATTAAGTCAAATCTTTTAATCGAAAAATGATTAAAAATGAATAAAATATTACTAAAGAATAATAAGATTTAAAATTTTATGATTAAAGAGAAAACATATTAAGAGATATGATTTGTTTAGAATAAGATGGAAAATATAATTTTTTAAATATTTTTTTTATTATAAAAAATAATATTTAAATTTTAATCAATCTCACACTCACATTAGATATTGATAATTTTAATTGAGGAAAATTTGTATAGAATATTTAAATCAAAATAATCTAAGTCTGCGTATATATAAGGAGGGCTTATCTTCCCACCCCACTGCCATGCCCCTCTTTCGCCCCTAAAATTCCTTAAATACCATTTTTCTTTCTCCAAAATTCCATTTCACAATAAACCAAATATATCCCAATTTATATATATATATATATATATATATATATAAATAACATAAATATTTATTTTATTTTATTAATTAAATTTTTTTATTTTTTTATTTTATAATTTTATTTTTTAAATTTATATTTTTTGGTCTTTATATATATATTCTTTTTTATTTGTTTAATAAATATTACAAATTTCATATTTATTATTATTTATTTTGTGTTTATTTATTCATTTAATTTTTTTGATTCCTTTTTAAATTATTTAACACTACTTATGTATTATAAAAATATTCTCATGCATATAAGAAAAATATATATTTAAAAAATAATACAAATAACAACATAAAAAGTTACACTTAAAATTATAAAAACATAAATTTTAATTTATTTTATAAAATAATTTTATTTGCTTAAATTATATTTTTTAATACATAAGTAGTATTAATTAAATTAAAAATGAATCAAAAACATAAATGAAATCTGTAATATTTATTAACAAAAATAAAAAAATTATAAAATAAAAAATAATTAATAAAATGGCAAATGGAGTTATAATTAATATATAATTTTTTTAAAATTAATATATATAAATATATAAATTTTGTAATATATATAATAATTAAATGAGTCATTTTACATATTGATAGGGGTATTGTGGTAAATGAACAAGGAAACAAAGGAGAGGGACGTGGCAGAGGGTGTCAAGGGAGGGAGTAAATCTTTGGTGCAACAGTTATATGGATGATGTGGTACCACCAACCAATTAAAAAATAACATGTTTAATTTTCATCCTATTTTTTAGTTGTTTTTTGACTTTTTATCATGCGTGGCAAAGAATAATTGGCTTGTTGCATGGATGACGTGGTACCACTGTTGAACCAAAGATTTTCTCCAAGGGAGGGGATAATCAATTTTCATATATAAGACCTCTCTACAAAGGCCCAACACTCATCACAGCTTTTACCCCTCTTCAGTTTTCTCTCTCTTTTTTTTTTTTTTTTTTTTTTTTTTTTTTTTTTTTTAAAAAAAATTCCCAAAAAGCCCTCACTCGCACAGAGGGTCTCTCCTATCTTCGATCCTTCTTCTATTTTGTTTATGAGGTACCCTCTGATCTCTTTCGTCTACTTCTTTTACAGATCTATGTACCTGGTAACTTGAAAAAGATTAATTTTTGTTTATTTTTGACTCGGAAAGCTCGATTTTTATGATAACTCTGAAATATCAAATGTGTTATTTGAATTTAGGTGATTTAATCTGATGTTCTTATGGGATCTTCTTTTTTTATTATTATTATTATTATTTTTTATTTCTTCCATTATGATCTTTAATAATATATTTAATTTCGTCTGCTAATTATCCAATTCTCGATTGTTTGAGAATTTAAATTAATCTTTTTTTCAATTTTGTTATTTATAATTTTTTTTTTTTTTTTTTAACAATTGGGTTATTTGTTGATTAGTTACTGATTAGCCTTTTTTTTCCCCTGGAATCCTACAGCTCGAAGGAGAAACCCACTCTTGGGTGAGTTACTTTACTTTTTATGTTAATTGCAATTTAGATTATGCTTTTTGCAGGGGGCGTCTCTTTGGGACCATATTTTAAATTCTCTCAATGCTCCCAATCGCTTTGGTGATTAGTTGATGTTATTTCATTGGACAATCTCTCAGATGATGTAGTGGGGTATCCCAATTTAAGACTTCCCCCTGATTAGATGTTTTTAAATTAACTATGGTTTGATTTCTCTATAAGCTGTATTATTTTTATTTTTGTGCAGTGGAACGCGGATTAAGACCCGCAAACGGAATATAACGGTGCCGCTGGACCCTGCAGCGTTTTCGGATGCGGTGGTCCTGATTTATCTGGATAATGCTGGTGATTTGGTAATCTTTTCTTAGGAATTTTTATTTCCCTTTAACTACCTTATTATTAATTTTTTTTTTTTTTGTGTATTTGAGGGTTTTTTTTTTAAATGCAGGAACTGATAGCCAAGAGCATTGAATCTTCCGACCTTAACTTCTCAAGATACGGTGATACCTTTTTTGAGGCAAGATTTTTTATTTTAACTGAAATAATTGAACATTTGAATATTCTCTGTTAGAAAGAAAATTGCCGGGATTGTTAGCGTGATATCAAGAATAGTGAGATTTGACTATTTTGAACTAGATGCTTGAGGAGGGTGGCTGTTCATGCTTTTATATTGAAAATACATTTGTAATTTTGATGTTTCCAAACTTAATATTATAATATTCTTTTCTGCTAATGTAATTCCTGGACCCTGGTCTATTCTATTTATTTTCACACGACCACTGGCATAAAATGCCTCTTTCTTACAGAACTTCCAGAGGCCTATGTTGCATGTGAACCATCTCAATCATTGGATTGCACTAATGCCGCCTTATGATTGTTCATTTCTACCAAATTTTCAAATTGAAATTATTACGGCCACGAGAGATGTTGATTGAGCAGAAGAAAATATGTAAACAATGTTGTAAAAAATGCTAGGCGTAGGCGGTAAGCATACGATGGGAGAGCCTCTAGGCCTTCTAGGCGCCGCCTAGAAGGATAGGCTAGGTGGCACTAGGCGGTTTTACTTTTTATTCAAAGTTGGAAAAAAATAAATTTGGGAAAAAAACGTACAGACTTACCTAGAACTGCCGAGGCGGCTGCCTAGAACTGCCTAGGCGGCTGCCTAGACCCACTTGATCCGCCTAGAACTGCCTAGGCGGCTGTAAGAGTGGCAATGGGCCGGGCCGCCCGGGCCCGGGCCCGAGAAAACCCCGGCCCGAGTCCCGGGCTTTATCCGGCCCGTTTTTTTAAAAAAAATTAAAAAAAATCAAAAACATACTGATACAAAATACATTCACACTATATGCAAAGACAATTCACAAATAAATCAAAAGTTTCATTGATAAATTAACAATTTAAATGCGACAAACAAATAAAAATGTTACAAACATATTAAAATATATATATATATATACACATATGTTTGTTTTTTTTTTTTGGTTTAAGCCCGGGCCAAAAATGCTAAGCCCGGCTCGGGCCCGAGCCAGAGCCGGGCTTTTGAGTATAGCGCCCGACCCAGGTTTTTTTTACCCCGGGCTGGGCCGGACCGGGCCCGGGCTTTTCTGCCACCCTTAGGCGGCTGTCTAAAACTGCCTAGACCCGTCTAGTAACCTGACACCACCTAGGAACCGTTTTAATGCATAATCGGAGTGGCCAGACACAGCCTAGGCAGCTGCCTAGGTCGTTTTTTAGAACAGTGTATAGGAATCAGTGTTTCCACATATTATGCCTTGAAATTTGGTGGCATTTGACATTACAAAATCTTATGAGTCTGGGTATACTTCTCACAGTAGAATTTTTCTATTTAAATGCAGGTTGTTTTCATAGGTTGCCGTACACAACCTGGAACAACAAAACCTGATGAGGGGGAGCGCCACCCTTACTCTATAATAGACTGTGAGCCTAAACGTGAAGCCATTTTACCCTCTGTGATCTACATACAAAAATTTTTGAGGCGGAGGCCATTCCTTATAAAGAATCTTGAAAATGTTACACGAAGGTTCATGCAGTCATTGGAGCTTTTTGAGGAGAATGAAAGCAAGAAGCTGGCAATTTTCACAGCACTTGCATTCTCTCAGAAGCTCTCAGGGCTTCCACCAGAGACTTTGTTCCAGCCACTGCTCAAGGATAATCTTGTTGGAAAAGGGCTAGTTCTCTTATTTATAGCAGACTTTTTTAAGGAGTATCTGTTTGATAATAGCCTCGATGATTTGATTGCAATTCTGAAACGTGGTAAAGTGGAGGACAATCTCCTGGACTTCTTTCCATCTTCAAAGCGGTCTGCTGAAGGATTCTCTGAACATTTCACGTGAGTTTCTGATTTTAAGAAAATCTCTTATTATTTTTCTTGCCTTTCTAAATAGAAAATATATACGTTTTAATTCAGTTAATACAACGCACATGATATATTGCACCGCCAATGTTTGAAGTTTTTTAATACTCTTAGCAGCTAAAATATGGAGGAGTTATAGATTGTAATATAAGATATGATTCTTTTTTTTTCTAATCAATACAAAAATTATTCTTACTTTCTCATTTTTTTACTTTATTTTTCCATTTCTTCTTCAATTGGGTTTTGGGATTATAGTTTACACATGATTTTTAATTGTTGTATTTTTTCATTATAAAAGAGAGTACTGAATTAATTTGTAACTTGTAAGTGTTAGGTAGAAAGTTTGTAAACCTATTGAAGTTAGAAGATTCTTCGTGGTAAATTTCTTTTTTGGGGCATGTGCGTGTGAAGAGAAATGCACCATTTTGTATCATTGCATTAGAGCTGGATGTTTGGTTTTAGTTTTGGGTTGGCCCAAGTTGAGATAAATTGGAACCTGACCAATTTCCCTTCGAGCTCAATTTGTTGCTAAAATTACACAAAAAGTTATTTCCTTAATCTGTAAGAGGAATGATGACAAAACTACATCTGAATTAAGATACGCATAGTTGAGAGTGCAACTTAATTCCATTGCCCTTTGGCTACCAAAGAGAGGCATCCCAATCACTTTTGTCACAACCTTTGAAACTTTTTCCAATTACTTGTTTTTAAGTAAACATTGTGTTATCTAGTGGAGCACTTTTTTCCCCCTGATATTATGTATGATAATTGAATTACCTGGTACATCAATAAATTGAAACACCAGCCTTTACATTTGGATTATGTCATAAATGTTTTGAGTCAAATAAATTTAACCTGTACATCAATAAATTGAAACAGTAGCTTTTACATTTGGCAAGTGCTATATATGATCAGAAAAATGCAGAATAAGAGCCTTTGAGGGATGCAATCCAAGTGAAATGAAGCATACAAGAGAGACAAATTTGGTTAATTCATGGCATATTGTTATCTATAATCCTTTTTATTCATAAAATTTAGATACAATTTGTTCTGTTCCCTTCTATGGAGTAGGTTCATGTATGTGTTTGAATTGAGGTGGAATGCCAGCTATAGTTCAATTGTTTGAATGCTTTCATCATATTCTCTCTCCAGACCGTGAATTGCCTCTCCTGGATATTTGCTTTTGTCTTATGCTAAATGCATGCTTGAATAATCATTTTTATCAGCCTTGCAAAAGAATAAGAAAAGAAAAAAATAATTCTTTTTATCACATGTATGTAACCCATTGTTGTGTAATACTGTTAGAGTCGATTTGTTGGAAGTAAAGTAATTCAGATAATTAGCAGTATCAATTCAAAGTAAAGTAGAAGGATAATAACTTCAACATCAAAATAGCATCAATCGATTATAATTCAATCTCAATGATTATGTAACAATATCTTAGAGATATGTAGAGTTATAATCATATCTTTGGATGATTATGATTATGATTCTAACAATTTCTTAGGAATTCTAACAATATCTTACAGATTCTAACACAAACAAATACCTGTCTACGACTTCTGAGATTTTCCCTAGCTCCACTCTCAACTTTTTGCACATCCCCTGTGAGACCGTACGGTGGCCATCCCCTAAGCTTACTCCAAATTGTGGAGTCTTCTCAACTGCTAGCCCCACCTTCTCGACCAGATCTTTGGACACGAAATTATGGCTAGCCCCACTGTCAATCATGACGATTGCGGGTACCCCTGCGATTTTTCCCACCAACTTCATGGTTCATGGACGTGTTAACCCCCCGATTGCATTCATTGGTAACTCCACTTCTTGTCCTTGACTTCTTTGTTCTATGCTCTCACCCAAGATCTCTCCGTCTAGAGTATTAACCCCTTCGGTCTCCCCTGTCTCCAAGGATTCATCTCACCTAAGATCGTTACGTGCAAAGCTTTCACAACGCACTTATGCATCGGCGTGTACAACTGATCACACTTGAAACATAGCCCTTTCTCTCGCTTATCCACATACTCTTGATACGATAGGCTGTGGTTCCCACGAGAATTGTTTCCCCCAACCCACCAATTCGACGAACTTTGCGAATTTCCCCTTGCAAATCCAGTTTTGTGGGTGTTGTTGGCTGTTGATTCAGCATACCCTCATTCTTTTCTGGCTGGTGGTTGGTTTGGGTAAGAAGGAATGCGTGTCGAGCTTGCTATGTTTGTCCCATATCCGTTTCCGATGGGCCTAGGCCCACTACTTTCACCCCTAAACCTACTTGAGAACCTTTTACTCACCCCTGGGTTTGACCCTACACGCACCCAGCCTGTGGACATTGCCTCTTTCGCTGTTGCTTGTTTCTGCTTCTCATTTTCCCCCGCGGCTTCATCCTCCCAACATTCGGGCTAGGTCTATTGCTCTTATAACGTCTTTTAGCTCAAACACACGCACCCTTCTCAGAATCTGCTTGTTCAATCCATTAAGGAAATACCCTAGATATTGTTCTTCAGGCAATTGGGCCACCAGTCTGTCAAAACTCTCGATATGCCTTCCTGTTTTAGGGCTGCTAAAAATTCAAAGGGGTTAGCACTACTCTTCTCCGAATACCTTTTAAACATTACATTTCGGCAGTGAGGATCTCCCATGTCAAGTAGGGAACCTTCTTCCTTAGCCATCGGAACCAATGAATCGCACTGCCCTCCATTGCTAGAGGAATTTTCATTTCGGCTCTGGTCCGATGAATCTCGAAGAATTGCTCTGTTCTCGTCACCCATCCTACAGGGTCCCCTCCGTCAAAAAAAGGAAGCTCAACTCGTTTTAACATCATTTTTCATTCATTTTTCTCCTATTCTGTGTGACTGGCAACTATGGGGTTTCGCTCAAGAGTACTCGCTACAGTTGAGTTTTGCTATGGGGTTTTCTGGGTATGTCATCAGGAGAGACGAACCCTGGCTTCAGGTGGTCTTCACTCCTGCGTGTTCCCGACCCTCCTTCGTTGTGAACAGGTACTTTCCTTTTCATCCATTGCAACATGAAACCCCGAACCTCGTCTATCGCCTCTAGCCTTTGATTTAAATTTTCTACGGCCTTGAAACTTTCTTGCAACCTATTGAGGTCATTCGTTATGGTATGTAGGTTGGAGGATAGGTGCTCTACTTCTCGCCTTACTTCTCTCATCTCCTCCTCAACCTTCCCCACGTTTCGTTCCACGGTCTCCACTCTAGCTTCTGTTCGGGTAGTGGTCATGACTTCGTCCTCTAACGTGAGAATATCCGACAGGTCGGACCAATTTATTTTTTGGAAGTAAAGTAATTCAGATAATTAGTAGTATCAATTCAAAGTAAAGTAGAAGAAGGATAATAACTTCAACATCAAAATAGCATCAATCGATTGTAATTCAATCTGGCGCAACGACCGTTACAAATCAAGGGGGAGCCCCTACAGAGTCGGAGATAAACCCCCCCCCCCCCCCCCCCCCCCCCCCCAAACCCTACTAGTATCCCCTTTCTTTTCCCAAATCAAAGATCTCTCCAACAACGTATAACCGAACCATATATACAAGTCCTCACCCCTCATGCTTTCATCATTACTCCTAACAAACTTTGACACGTCAGCACCATTCATTCAGCTGATGTTGTGCCCACCTTTTTCCCTTTCCTCGCATATACCCTATGGATCGGAGGCTTCTCCTGCATTTGGGCTGGTCCTTCTTGACTGCTCCTCAATTCATCAATGGGCCTGCTCCTCAAATCATCAATGGGCCCACCCGTGAATCTGTCTCTAACAAATACATTTCACTTGAAATTGCAAATGTATAGTGGATGTTTCTTGTGTTTGTTTCTATCCTAGTGTGCGCTGGCATAGTGCTTAATTGCTAACTATACATCAAATAGTTGGCCATCTCAGTTTAAGAGAAAATATTGTATTAAAGTATTGACAATAGTTTTGTTTTATTATTTTTTTTTTCTATACAGGTGAAAACCTGGGCAGAACTGTTAAATAGCTTTTGCACTAATGGGAAACTTGAGCTGGAGCTGATGTACAAAGTTCAGATGCAGTGCTATGAGGATGCTAAGCTGATGAAGCTGTTTCCCGAGATCGTTAGGTCTCTCTACGACCAGGATGTGCTTGCTGAAGATACAATCCTTTACTGGTTCCACAAGGGGACAAACCCCAAGGGCAGGTATGCACTGTCATTTTTTTTTTGGCCTGTCAAAATATTAAAAATCCATTAATTATCAAAGTCACTTCATTAATCATGAGTAATAAAATCTTCTTCATGCTGGGATTCCAAGCACTGTAATAGACACACTGGATTTAGCAACCAAAACTCCCAAAAGTACTGCTGTAGTTGGTGAAATGAGTCTGGTTGCGTCTATTTCTCTCTGTTTTTTTTTGCAGGAAAAGTGTTGCCATTTTTTTTTCCTTTCACCTGTGTTTTCTGTGTGAAAATTCAAAATGGATTATTCCCAAGTAATGAAATATAATATTTATTGGACAAAATGCCTTCCCCATACGATATTTTTACTCTTTCTCTGAACGTAGAAGTTTCTTCCTAAATTTTTGTTGTTTCTTCATGGAACCTCTTGATTTGCAATAAAATTTCGTAATTTTCTGCAGGCAAACCTTTGTGAAGGCTCTGGAGCCGTTTGTGAAATGGCTGGAAGAAGCAGAAGAGGAGAAATAAGCCTACTGCTGAAGATATTAAAAATTTACCTTATTTCCTCTGTGTTAGCTATGTATTCCTATGAGTTATCTACTCATTAATTCCCAGATCCTTTAGACGTTTTTGTGTGCCTGTTAAATGTCACGATGGTCGTTTACTATTTCAATATTCAATATCACTTTGTACTCTTCTCCTTCTGCATGCGTGTGTTTACTTAATTGCTTTATTTTTGTTCTAAGTTTTAGCTGGAGATCTGAGCCTGATTCCCTGAATGCTTTAATCTTTTTGTTTTCTGTTACTGATTGTATTATGATGCGTGCACTGTTTGCTCGATAGGCTTCATGATTTTCCCACACACGATCAGTGTGTATAACATAGAACATGAAACCTGACTTGCAGGACTGGAGTAGTAATAAAGATTAATATTGTTGCAAATACTTACTATTTTTTATTTATTTTTAATTAAGTTTCTAGAGTGTATATCGTCATGTCGGTACGTTTCGTTTGATATAACTTTTCAAATAAAATATCTTCAACTAGAGTTTTTATTATTAGAGTTTTTAAAAGTTAGTTTTTGATAAAAAATAATAATTAGGTAATTGGTTGCGAGTAGGGATGGTAATTTCCCCGCAAACCCGTAATGGGTAGGATTTGGTAAATATTTAAGCGGGTTTGGTAATTTAAAACAAAACCCGCTGCGGGTTTGTTGCGGGTTTGGTAATTAAGCAAAACCAGCGGATACCCACTGCGGGTATTTGCTACCCGCAAATTTAATTTTTTATTTTTTATATCTTTAGGGAAAAAAAATCCCTCATATATGGGGGTGCGGGTTTGATAATGAAAATTAAAACCTGCAACAGGTATGGTGCGGATTTGGTAATTTATTTACATATGCGGGTGCGGGTTTGGTAATGACAAATCCCCACCAAACCCTACCCACTGCCATCCTAGTTGTGAGGGAGAATTTTTGTTAAAAATTATAAATTTATTTTATTGGATAAGTTTTATAAAGTTGTGTTATTAAAGAAATGAAATAATATTGTTAAATTAATTAAAGATATTATAGATAATTTAACTATTATTATTATTATTTCTATAAACTTTATTATCACAAGTTCAAATTTTGAATTTTTATTAGTTGAGGTAAAATAATTTTTTTTAATCTTCAAAAATTCTTTTAAAAATTACAACTAAACACCATAAAATTTGTGAAAAGAATTTTTGATATAAAAAAAAATTTATTTTACCACTATTAGAAGTAATACAAAATAGACACTAAATACTAAATATGATTGTAAAATTAAAAAAAAAAAAAAAAAAAAAAGGAAAAAGACTAAGATCCTAACAACTTCTGGGAAAATCGACGAAACCACTCAACAAATCCCAATTAAAAGGTTAATATTGTACATTCACAGAAGAATGACATGTCAGCTTGAAATTGCTTGTCACATCAAAAATGATCATACGTTATATTTAAATTATTTTCATGTATCCTCAAATGATTTGTTGAAATCTTTTAAATATTAAATCACTACAAGAAATATGATATTTACATTTAAAGATTTAGTGTCGCAGAGAAAATCGTCTCTAAATCTATAATTTAGCACTGCCAAAACATTGCGATGCTAAAATTAACATCATCTTGTGTTGTTGTCAAAATCTTGCGACGTTAAAATTAACATCTTGTGTCGCTAGGAGCAGCGATGCTAAAATTATAGATTTAGCATCACTAATGAACTTTTGACGTAAAAAATTATGACATTTAGCGTCGCTATCTAATTTTCGACACTTAATATGAAGAATCGTCAGCATTTATCGTCGAATATAAATAACGACACTATATGTCAATTTTTTTTTTTTTGTCGCTAACTATATTCGACGATAACAATTATAACATTTAAAATCGATACATAATTTTGATGCTAAAAATGTAGTACTTTAGCGTCGTTACCTAATTTTTGACATTAAATGTTGTAAGATTGTAACATCCCTGATCTGAGAGATGTTACCGGTAGATGATAGACCGTACTAACCCCATAAGCCTCTGACTTTCTAACCATAAACAGATACTAATATTCTTTTCTTTAATTGATTATATTATGTGTTGGACCGTAGCCCAAACTTAAAATCATTATATACAAACTCAACATCTGAAACTGAAAACTCGAAAACACACTTTTGCAATGGCTGCCTCATAGTCAAAGACTAATACAAAACTTTTAATTGACTCTGATTGACTCACACTCTATCTGACTTATACTGGTGGACTCCATACCCTAGTGATTGCATCGGTATCCGTCCTTCCGAGCTCGTCCTCCGAAAAATCTTGCAAAACAAGGAAACTGGAAGGGGGGGTTAGATCGTTGTACGATCTAAGTGAGTGGACGAAAAATTGAAAAAAAAAACTTGATATAAAAGCATTTGGTTCTAAAACCAAAATTTCGGAAATAACTTTATATGAAAACTCTTTTCTGAAAACTTCGTCTGAATTCTCTTTTATAAAGCTTATCTTTCTAAAATCTGTTTTCTGAAAACTGTTTCTAAAATCTGATTTCTGAAAATATGTTATCTGAAAACTCTGTTTCTGAAATTCTGATATCTGAAAGCTGGTCTGTATCTGAAAAAAAAAACTTGACGTATGGGGGCGTTACGTATCGCCGTCCCCCCATACGCCCAACTAGAGCTAGGAATGCAAAATCATGACTTTGGGGCGTTACGTATCGCCGTTCCCCAAAGCACGCCACTATTGTCCCTGGAACTGGTGGTCTTGGGGCGTTACGTATCACCGTCCCCCAAGCCACTGAACTAGAGCTGGTAGTGCTGATCCATGCTACTACCTGACCCTGAAACTAGGGTCTAGGGGTGTTACGTATCGCCGTCCCCCTAGCCCTGAACCAAGATCTGGGGGCGTTACGTATCGCTGTCCCCCCAGTCCTCTACAAGTGCACATGTTCTATGTCTGTCAATTCCAAACTATATCAAGTTACATACTGGGGTGAGTTTTTCCCCCCATGCCCCGAAAACATAAAAAATCATACTTTGAAATCTCAAAACTGTATAAAATATTTTATTTTCTAAATCTTCATCATCTGAATAACAAATGTATTAAAATTCTGGCTAATGCTCTATTTGCTCAAAAATAAGTATGATATCAAAATTATTAAATAAAATCAGTTTGAGAAAAGAAGTCCACTCACTGTCTTGGGGTTCCGCTAGCCTTTCTTCACTTCGCTGGTGAAACTTGTGGTTCCTGCGGTGATCTGTCATCGAATAAACTGGATTAGAAATGGACTAAGAAACGCACTACGAAATCATATTACAATTTGTTTATTCAAGTAAGCGTTATCACTCTGAAGGTATTGTACACATATCGTGATATAATATGTACATACGAGTTGATACGGGGCCTATAGGATAGCCTCTAACACGTTCGACACAAGCACACTTCACGCGTTGCGATGCATGAGCCAATTTTTCCCTATAAATAGAGGCCGAAATTTCAGAATTGAATTCATACATTCTTCTATATAATTCCTTAAGAATGCTAAGAAGATTGTATCTTGTTTGTTTATTTACAGCTTTCAGTAATTAATTTTCGCATTTGCACTTTCTTTTCTTTACTTTTCAGTCTTTTCTTTCTGCAATTTACTTTTACGCAATAATACTTTCCTTTCGTTACTTTTCAATTTTTACTTCTCAGTAATGAGGAGGTAACTCCCCTCTGCTGGGGTAAAAGGTAAAGATTTTATTACATTTATTTAGATTAATCTCCCTTAATTATAATATATAAACTATTTAAAACCAGACTTAATGAGGATACCGCTTTATTGGTCGGTTGGTAATTATTGAAATTGGTTTTAAACTTGACTAAACTGGATACCGCCTGATTGGTCGGTTGGTAATTAATTATTAATTTGATTTAATCAAGATACCATCTACATGGCCGGTTGGTAATTATCACGCAAAGTTTATATATTATAATAAGGGAGATATCTAAAATAGTAGTGATAAAAGTAGATCCTTTAACCCTAGCATTTTCTTTTATTGTACTTTTACATTTTTAATTTCCAACATTTACTTTTGAGCATTTACTTTTCCGCCTTTATTTTATGTCTTTTATTTTATTTAAAGTTTTTACTAGCCGTAAATATTTGTCGTAGTTAAACCTGTTATCTGGGTTGTGATGAATTCCAATATCACTGGTTTATAAGAGGTTATTTTATAGTTTGGGTAATATAAAGGTTTACTTATTAAGTCTTAAGCTTAATGCTTCTTGTTAACTGGCCACTAATAAGATTGATTTGGTAAACTTAAAATAAACTTGACAAAGGAATTTTAGGTTTCAGCCTTAGACTTAATAGCCTACGATCTTCTTTGAGGATAGATAACCCTTTAATAGATTTCCTTACAGGATAGATATATACCTATCATGCGGGGGTAGCCATAATTGGAACTTAATCTTAATGAATTCAGGTAACTAGGTTGACATAGACATATGATTAATTGGGTTACACTGGGTATTTGTATCCGACCATCGACAAAGACTTTTACAGAATTTCATGTTCCAAGTTAGTAAACTAATATATTACACAAACGTAAAATAACCACTTTATCTTTAAAAGGTATTGGAAGAATTCACAACCCTAGATAGTTTCTAAATCTTGAATTTTCCTCAATCTTCTTTCGCATAATTTTATTTACTAGTTTTAAATTTAAAGTCACCATCCAATCAAACAATCAATCCATTAGATACTTGTAAAAATTTGGCTTCATAAATTAATAGCTTAGATATTAAGTCCTCGTGGGATCGATACTTTTTATACTACTTGAACGATACATGCGCTTGCGTTATACGCGTGTGATTACGCACCAGTCAAGTTTTTGGCGCCGTTGTCGAGGACTTATTTATCTTTCACTATTAGTTTTGAGGTTAGATACCTTCACTTATATCTAAATTTCCTTTTACTTATTATTTTCGTTTTCTTGTGTTTAAGGTTCTCAGACACTATATGAGACGAACTAGAAGCTTTGAAATCCGTCCGCTTGACCTAGAAATTTAAAGAACCATCAGATAGTTGAGAAGGGAAAGGCGAGAAGGCCAAGAAGCACTTATCAACATGGAACCTGAACCTTTGGAAGTCGCACCACCAATTCCCATTCGAGATAGAACCATTCCGGTGGTTGACGGCTTCATTTCCTGTATTGTACTTCCTCCCTTACTAGAAAATGCGTGTGACATCAAAACATGCATTCAAATGATACAGCAGTCAGTGCAGTTTAGGGGGAATGCAACTGAAGATCCTAATGCCCATATAAACAACTTCCTGGATGTTTGTGGCACTTTCAACTACAACCGAGCAGCTGAAGAAGCAATGAGACTGCATGTTTTTCCATATTCCTTGAAAGACAGAGCTAAGGCTTGGCTACATTCACTACCAGCATGTTCCATCACAACTTGGAACACTCTAGCCACCAAATTCCTTACAAAGTACTTTCCACCAGCCAGAACTACAAAGCTGAGAAATGACATCACATCCTTTATGCAACATGATTCAGAATCCCTCTGCGAAGCTTGGGAAAGGTACAAATATTTACTCAGAAAATGTCCTTACCATGAGATTGCAAAGTGGCTACAAGTCCAAACCTTATATAATGGACTTTCTGGACTTATGAGAACCACAATTGATGCTGCTACTGGAGGAGCTTTAATGGAAAAAGGAGAAGATCAAGCCTGGGACTTAATTGAAGAAATGGCCAATAACAATTCCTTGTGGTCAACAGAAAGGAGCATGATCCAAAAAATCGCAGGAATTTATGAAGTTGGAGCCAACACAGCACTAAATGCCAAGCTGGATATAATTTGTAAAAATATGGAAACTTTTAACATGAAGGTTAATGGTGGATCCACAAGTTCACCATTTGGAGGAGCACCAGAGTCAGAATCTTACAACCAATAAGAAGAGACAGTAAATTATGTCAACAATTTGAACAGACAAGGGAACAATCCATATTCAAACACCTATAACCCAGGGTGGAGGAATCATCCCAATTTCGCATGGAGTAACAATTCGAGGTAAAAGAATTATCCACCACCCGGATTCCAACAACCGAATAAAGGCCAGAAGTAAGAAAAAGAACCAGGAATAGCAGAAGTGCTGGCCCAGTTAAAAAACTATGATGCTATGTTTCAGAGCCAATCATCTTATATTAAAGCACTGGAGAATCAAATTGGACAACTGGCCAATGCTCAGAGTTACAGACCATCAGGTAACCTTCCTAGCAACACAGAACCAAATCCAATGAACCGAGGGAAGAAGCAATGTCAAGCCATTACCTTGAAAAGCGGTACTGAAATCAACAAAGATGTTGGAATCAAAGCAACCATTGAAGAAGTCCCAAAAGATACAGTTCCACAAATGGAGGAGAAAGAAGCAAAGGAAAAAGAGAAAGAAAGAATCACTCCACCTTCACCTTTTCCACAGCGTCTCGAGAAAAAAAAAATGGACAAGCAGTTTGCTCGATTCCTGGAGATCTTCAAAAAAACTGCATATCAACATTCCATTTGCAGAAACGTTGGAACAAATGCCTAACTATGTCAAATTCATGAAAGACATTCTTTCATGAAAGCGAAGATTAAGAGATTACGAGACAGTAACATTGACAGAAGAATGCAGCGCTATCATCCAGAGGAAGCTTCCCCCAAAGTTGAAAGATCCTGGTAGTTTCACCATTCCTTGCATCATAGGAGAGCATAACTTCGGTAGAGCTTTGTGTGATCTAGGTGCAAGTGTTAACTTGATGCATTTTTCTATTTTCAGGAAATTACAGATTGGAGAAACAATGCCCACCTCAGTCTCTCTGTAACTTGCTGATAGAACGCTCCTATTTCCGAGATGAGTAGTTGAGGATGTGCTGGTGAAGGTTGATAAATTTATTTTCCCAACAGATTTTATTGTCATTGACATGGAGGAAGATGAAGACGTGTCGATCATCCTCGGGAGACCATTCTTGGCTACAGGTCGAACCATTATTGATGTACAAAAATAAGAACTAACTATGAGGGTACAAGACCAAGAAGTAACATTCAATGTTTTCAAAGCCATAAATTTCCCGGATGACAAAAAAAAGGAGGAATGTTTCAGACTTGATAAGATACATAGTACCATCCGGAACTCCAATGTAATGTAAAGTTCTACTGACAAACTTAAAGCATGTCAACAGTCTGTGGAGCCTGTAGATAAAGTGTATTGCACACTGAAGAAGCCTATTCTTGCATTATAAGCAACATAAGAGAAACAGTTCCACCAGCTCAATGAATTGGAGGAATTTCACATACAGTCTTTTGAGAATGCCAAATTGTATAAAGAAAAGGCCAAGAAGAGACATGATGAAATATTAGTGCGCATACAACTAGAACCAGGATAAAGGGTACTGTTAAACAAATCAAGGTCGAAACTCTTTCCATGGGAGACAAAATCACGGTGGTCAGGTCCATTCTTAATCACCAAAGTTTTACCAGATAAATTTTTTGAGTTACACGATCCCAACTCCAACAAAATATTCAAGGTTAAAGACAAGCGTGTCAAGCACTACTGAGGAGAATCATTTGAGCGAAAAAAAGAAAGTGTCACACTTTTACATCCAGCCTAACGTTTGGGTAGTCATGTCTAACTGACGACTTTAAACTTAACGCTAGATGAGAGGCAACCCATGCAATTTGTGTATATATTGTGATCTGGTGTGTTTTATTTTTTTGTGTTTAATTTTTGCAGGTAAATTCATTTCACGATGGAAGGCGTTCTAGTAAATCTTCACAAGCAATTTCCTTCTCTCCCTCAAAACTCTCTGATGAAAGTCTACAAAGCTCATTTGAAACGGATGAGACTACTGATGATCAAAGGTATTCCTAATGATATTCGTTGGATTATTGAAGCACGGGTCCGATTGGCAGGTGAGTCTTTTGACTCTTTTATTTCACATATGTCTGGTTTAGGAATAAACACCTATGCTAAAAAGAGAAGAGCTAAAAGAATGGGTGTTTGTTCTAAATGTGCTCGCATGACATGTAATACTCGTTGTCGTTCTTTAGGAATGATGTCTGATAACCGCGAAGATAAGATTAAATTCATTAGGGATGACTTGAGTAAGGAGTCTTTGGATGACATATCCAAGACTCTTGAGACGCATTCTAGTGGATATGTACATCATACAATTCACATGTTATATACACAATTCCGAAAAGAAAGAAAACATTACAGTCTCGGGAATCTGACTCTAAAAGACCCTGTTTGCCAATTTATAAGAAAATTGGATGGGAAGCTTGTCCCTGACGCATAAACGTCATTCAAGCCGTTACTTCCTGTAAATATTATTTTCTTTTTGTCTTTAACTAATAATTATGATTTGTTTTGTTAATTTCTTTTATTTTTCTCCGACAGGATCCAGACCTTTTTGACTTTCACGATTTATTTTACTGTTTAACTAATAATTGTCATCTGGAAGGTACTGGTGTTATTATTACTCACCCTTTTTCAGGTGTTATAAATTCAACTCATCATTGCACTCTTGAAGACATCCAAAGTTGATAAATAAAAATGGAAGCTACTTCAAGAAGACGAGCTGTAAACATCTGTGTGTTTTGCCGTACTAGTGTTGGTTCTAAGCCAGAATACGTTGGAGCAGCACATGAATTGGGTAGAGTCATGGCTGAGAGGAATATGCACTTAGTATATGGCAGTGGCAATCTTGGACTAATGGGGATCGTTTCAAGGGCTGTACGGAAGCGAGGCAGTCAAGTCTTAGGAATCGTCCCAAAACCTTTGGCGGAGGCAAATCTTATAGGACCATCAAATGGAGAAGAACTGATCGTGCCAGGTATGTCTGAACGACTGGTGGAAATGATTAACCATGCTGATGCTTTTATTGCTTTGCCAGGTGGCTTGGGTACGATGGAGGAAATTTTTACAGTGCTATATTGGGCGAACTTGAACATACACCAGAAACCACTTGGATTGTTCAACGCTGATGGATTTTATGATTTTCTTTGTGTATTTCTTGATGATGCCCTTTGAAATGGATTCGTGTTAAAACCTGTAAAAGATCTCCTCTTTACTGCCAGAACTGCCCCGGATTTAATTGACCAAATCTGAGCCTTTGAACCACGAATTGATCATATCCTTTCTAAGATAAACTGGTCCGATAATGATCGTGGTAAGAAGCGTCGGATAAATATGGATCTTAACCTTTAATTCTTCATTTAGATGTAGAATTTCAGCTAACCAGGTACTATCTTCTAAACTCTTCTTCTACTTTTTAAGACATTCGGGACAATGTCTCATTTAGGTTTGGGGGAGGGGAATAGTTGACTAGTATCTTGTTTTTATTGCGTTATTTTTAGTCAAATATTTTTCGAAAAAATCAAAAAAATTAAATTTTTTTACAAATATTAAAAAAATATTTTTTTTTCTGTGTTTTTAACTTCATTAATCAGGTGAAATTGGTGTGAGGTCGCTGTGTAAGGAATTTCCACTCCTGAGACGTATCTCAACTTATTTCGTAACAAGTTAATTTTTGTTTATTTCCTTTTGAATTATTTAATTTGTGAATTCTCCATAAAACTGATTAAAATGAATCTTCATATGCTCAGTTGACAGATATTATCAACATACATGGTAACATAAGAACATGAGTAGTAATTCACGAGTTTGTAATATTCAGTGCTCTAGTTTAATTGGAGGAAGCATCTAAAAAAGTGATGGAATAAAAGAAAATGTCTAAGATCCGAGTTATTAAGTCCGCATGGGTGTTTTAACACCTAGTGCCCTAAAACCAACTGGTTTGAGAGTCACTGGCCCAAAGCTCGCTACATGGATTGAAGATGTTGTAAAAAAATATATTTTTATCTGAAGCCTGAGTAATTAAGTCCGTAGGGGTGTTTTAACACCTAGTGCCCTAAAACCAACTGGTTTGGGAGTCACTGACCTAAAGCTCGTTACATGGATGGATGATATTGTATATAAAAAAAATCAGAAAAATCAGAAAAATATTCCATTGCTAAAAAAAGGTGCGAATTCTGATATAACTTTAGGACAAAAATATTACTTTCTTTTAAACTACACTTGTGAATATTGTGGGCACAATGACTTGATTAATATCTTGTTAGTTGTGTGTATGGAGAATTATAAAAATAATCGGAGAATTTACTTATTCGGTAATTTAGAAAGAAAGAAAACAACTCTTAACTTGGATAAGAAGTTTCACCTGTTTAGTCACTAACTTGTTTATTCTCTTTTCTCTTGTCTTTTTACTTTTGCGACCATTAGTTTTATTATCTTTTTGTTTTTATATGACGTTTGTGGGTATCGTTGCTGTAAGCCCTCACGAGACTACAACTCGTCCACTAGGGACACCTATGGGTTTAAAGGCTTGTTGCATACGCTAAATGCAACCGTGATCCCTACGAAAATGGTTTAGTTTAATTTTATTTTAAAGATGTTATTTTATCTTGTTGTTTTGCTCGAGGACTAGCAAAATGTTAGGTTTGGGGGTGTGATGAGTGGTAAATGTATCATTATTTCCCACTCATTTGACCTAATATTTTGTATAGTTTCTTGAGTTTTGTGAATATTTTGATGTGTTTTGTGGTATTTTGTAGATAAATAAGGTTTCAGGACTCTCAGGAAGCAATTCAGGGCCAAAACAGTGAAAAACAGACAAAAAGGGCAAAACGATCATTTTGGCATCGCGACGCGCAGCCTGCGTCGCTACCGCTTGTTGGATTTCTAGGTTAGTCCCAAGATCATTCAAGCATAGAAATCATGTGTGAATACAATAAGAAGTATGGCGGAATCATACTTACATTGATCGGATTTTGATGCGATGAACACAAAATCTTTTGCTCCTCCATGGAAGCTCTCGGCCAACCCCAAAAATTATGCTCCAAGTTTTCGGTCATGCCCTCCATTGATGCTCCAATCATTGGAAATGGTGATTCCATACAAAAGGTTTTGTTTCCCTATCACCTTTGGATGACTCCTAATGTGTGCTAGCACTTGTGAAATTTGCAACAAATCTTCACAAAGCTTCTTCCATCTCTCGGCATTGAAGGAGAAAGAAGGAAGAAAAATGGCCCAAGGACGAATCTTGAGGGAGAAGAGAGAGAGAGAGATATGTCTTGTATTTGGTTTCAAAACCTAATTAAATCATATACCAAAAATTAGTCAAAGCTTTTCCAAAAGGCTTAGACATTTTGGAGGCAAAATGGCAATTAATGCCTTCCAACAACTCACATCACTCATGAATAGTGACTGGTTGTCATTCACTCAAAGGGACAAGACATCCATCACATGAATGACAAGTGATGTGACGCGTGATGTGACTTATGGGCCGCACTTGAATTCGAAATGCGAGTGGGCCCGCAAACACTCATGGGCTCGGGTTCGCTAATTCCGAATTAACAAATTTCTGTTGCGACGCAATTAAATCAAATTTAATTAAATAATTATGCCTAGCAAAATTATTATTCATGTCGCTAACGAATTAATTATAAATTAACTCGTTCGCCCGAATTAAAATCTAATTTTAATTCCCCGTCGAAATCTAATTTCGTATAATATATCGAATATATTATTTTATCGATTAATTCCAAATTAATCGTTCTCTCTCTTTAAATAATATTTTATCCCAGATAAAATATCTCCGTAATTATTCCTAGATTAATTTTCTCTCTCTTATAATTAATCCCAGATTAATAAAGTGTGAGTCATACGTCATCAGTGAATCTTCGGGAAGCGACCCATGAGATCCCCGTATATGTTGGCAGTAAATCTGGTCGTCGGACTATCCGAACACGTACGTACCTAGTACTACGTTTTTACCGATTTACAAGACATGGTTGCGGCAAGCATAACAGATTAAGCACTAAAGTTATCATCACATGAATATTCCAAATATCATGTTCTACTATTTGCTCAACTCCGGGCTTAGGCTCGAGACGTCATTTTATCAAATAAAGTAACTTCTCGGTCTCCAGGACTATCTTGAGATTTTATTCCCAATCTGAAAATTCAAGTCGTTTAAAATATTTTCACCCAGGTTTATATTTTAAACGCTAATCTTTCAGTTATCTTTGATTGCTATAGTCCAACTATTTAATCAACGATTTTAGGTACTATTGATTATAATGATTACTATAGTCTAACTATATAATCAACTATAATTTGATTGGTTAAATTCAAATATATTGATTACTATAATCCAATTATATAATCAACTATAATTGAATTACAGTCCAACTGTTTATTTAAAATAACGATTAAATATTAGTCCAACTAATATGTTAATTTATTGACGAAAAATGAAATGAGCGCGTATTAGCAAGTAACTAAACGAATATAGCAAATTTAATACTTGCCTCCCACTATTTTCCGGCGAGCCTCTAATCCTCTGTGGAGTACTCGGGAAACCTTGTTTCCTAGTGGGCTAGGATCCCGTTAAATAACACACAATCTTGACTTTGGCCAACAAATTGTATGATAATTAACTAGGTAAATCTCTAAGATCAATTGGATCCCATCCAATTCCTACTTCCAGTAGGTGGACATCCAAGTCCGAAACATATATCTTATATATGCCAATATATCCAATATATTCCCTAACCTTTTTCCTCTGAATCAACTAAGCATTGGCTTTGGCACAACAAACTTAGTGATCCCAGTTAAGCGGAACCCATTGACCTTAGAAAGCTTCGTAATCGATGTCGATGGACAAGAAGTGATCTTGACTTTGGCAAACAAATCACAACTTGGACAAGACACCGATATGGAACAAAGCCTTCATGATTCAAACACATCCACGACGGACAAAGGTCTTGACTTTGGCCAACAAACCAGTGCCAATCTTGGATCTTGAGTAAGAATCACTCAATGGAATGAAAAACGCTTAATATGTAGTGAGGGTTTTTCACGTAAATTGGCAACCAATTTATTATCTTTGTTTAAGGTCTCATCATCATACACCCTTAAGCATGCATTCTAAAAGCATAATAAGGTGCATAAATAAATATAATAATGATATGTGGATGGATACTTAAAACATTGTTCCTATAACAAATCTCTCTCTTTCCTCTCTCCCGCTAGCACAATATTTACTTCTACCCGATTATATAACACTTCTAAAGAAACCTCATTTACATTGAGGAGAATAGGTGAGAAGAGAAATACAAAGAGTCAATAGGTATTAGGCTGGACACGCAGGTCCAATTTAATAAATTCTAAATTTATTACAACAATTTCCAAAATTGCCCTCACCCATCTGATATCCATCCGATATACATTATTCATACATCGCATCCATGTATTCACACAAAGCATGTTATCAATCAATCTAATCCAATTAATTAATCTAAAATTAATGACCATCCAATGTTCAAACAACGATTTGATTTTGCGCGAGTCAAACTCATTTTGCGAATAAGTACTCAAAGTACGAATTCTTGAATTATATTAAACTACAATATTAAATCCAATTTAATTTGTATTTAATACTAATTCTATATTTAATTCTAAATTAAATAATTACACTTTTTAATGAGTCTTTACGACTTAGATTCTAAATCTTATCTTTACGGGTCTCAAAGCCCAATTAACATCCAATGTCAATTTAATTAAAGTCCAATGGGCTTTCAATTAATTTCTTAAGGCATGGACTTTTGGTCAATATGGGTCAAACCCAAATACCAAAGCCCATTTAAGGAATCACCCTTATTTGCCAAGAAACCAATTTAGGCCCAATTAAAATTTTAAAGGTCCATTAGTTATATTTGGACTTTATGGAAATGGTTTTGGGCCCAATTGGATCCAACCAATTAGCCTAAACAAAACTTGGCCCAACCAAGCCCATTAAGCCCAAATACAACTTTACAAGCCCAATTCCAAAATAAGCCCAATTAATTAAATTACAAAATTCCAAATTTCACAATTCAATTAATCTAAGTGTATAGCCATAATTAATTACTCAAATTAATATTTCCAAAACACCAATTTACACAATTAATTATGCTTATTATCATCAACTTATGTCCAACACAATTGAATCAAAAAATCAATCATTTTCCATGCTATCACTCACGGCAATTGTAGGATTTTATGTCCGATTCCGAATTCAATCCAATTAAATCCTAAATCAACATTTCCCAAATGATTTCAACTCATCCAATGATCAAAATCAAAAATCACCATGACTTAGGGCAACTCTAAACTTTCGGCCAAGCCTCAAATTGGGGAAAAATTGATCCAATCCAATTTTCATCAAATTGAGCATGCATAACACTATGTTATCATCATTCAAGCATATATCAACAATCAATTTCATCAAAACATGCTCAAATCATTTTTACCCAATTTTACCCTAATTCCAATTTCATGCTCCAAATGGCTCAAGATATCATTGTTGGGTTTCTAGGTTAGTCCCAAGGTCATTCAAGCATATAAATCATGTGTGAATACAATAAGAAGTATGGGGGAATCATACTTACATTGATCGGATTTTGATGCGATGAACACAAAATCTTTTGCTCCTCCATGGAAGCTCCCGGCCAACCCCAAAAATTATGCTCCAAGTTTTCGGTCATGCCCTCCATTGATGCTCCAAGCATTGGAAATGGTGATTCCATGCAAAAGGGTTTGTTTCCCTATCACCTTTGGATGACTCCTAATGTGTGCTAGCACTTGTGAAATTTGCAACAAATCTTCACAAAACTTCTTCCATCTCTCGGCATTGAAGGAGAAAGAAGGAAGAAAAATGGCCCAAGACCGAATCTTGAGGGAGAAGAGAGAGAGAGATTTGTCTTGTATTTGGTTTCAAAAACCTAATTAAATCATATACCAAAAATTAGTCAAAGCTTTTCCAAAAGGCTTAGACAATTTTGGAGGCAAAATGGCAATTAATGCCTTCCAACAACTCACATCACTCATGAATAGTGACTGGTTGTCAATCACTCAAAGTGAGAAGACATCCATCACATGAATGACAAGTGATATGACATGTGATGTGACTTGTGGGCTGCACTTGAATTCGAAATGAGAGTGGGCCCGCAAACATTCCCGGGCTCGAGTTCGCTAATTCCGAATTAACAAATTTTCCGTTGCGACGTAATTAAATCAAATTTAATTAAATAATTATGCCTAGCAAAATTATTATTCACGTCGCTAACGAATTAATTCTAAATTAACTCGTTCGCCCGAATTAAAATCTAATTTTAATTCCGCGTCGAAATCTAATTTCGTATAATATATCGAATATATTATTTTATCGATTAATTCCAAATTAATCGTTCTCTCTCTTTAAATAATATTTTATCCCGGATAAAATGTCTCTGTAATTATTACTAGATTAATTTTCTCTCTCTTATAATTAATCCCAGATTAATAAAGTGCGAGTCATACGTCATCGATGAATCTTCGGGAAGCGACCCATGAGATCCCCGGATATGTTGGCAGTAAATCCGGCCGTCGGACTATCCGAACACGTACGTACCTAGTACTACGTTTTTACCGATTTACAAGACATGGTTGGCTTCTAGCAAAACACCGTGCCTACCCAATTCTCCATAAATATTCTTAAAGGAATATGTGATCTTTATCAGGCGTAGTATACGTAGTATTGTGTATTACGATCCAGCATCGGATTTCACGTGCTAGGCCTGGGGCTGGAATTGTGTCTGCCCCGTACGAAGCACAAATCGGATCTCTGGTAACTAGTCTCTATAATCGGATAATCATGACCTAGTCATATTATCCCGATGACTGCAGTACAAAAGAGCACCAGTTCCGTATCCTATGTGATCATCATCTCCACTATGACTGGAGTGATACTTCCATCTCGACATCACACCCAATACACTACGATTCTCAATATACCTAGAAGAGGCGTACACAGAACCTGTTAAAGCCTTGGACGACCAAAACCAAAGTATATTGATTGTCGCAAGTATTAGCGGTGCAAGTCTCAGGTTAAGACCAAATACACCTACCCTGATTCGGACTTCCATAGACACATAGTCATACTACCAATGGAATTCCGATGGGTCTATCCAGAGAGAAGTTGTTTCCGTACCATTGGTAAACACAACCTCCTATTACACTTGCATGAGTATCTTATAGCCAAATATATGAGAACTATGCCGTTTTGCTCCCATAACGCGCACAAGTGTAATACTAGTCTATTCCGCATTATCGATATCCAATCTCGATAATACTACCACTTGGGATATTTAATGATTAAACCTTCATGGATTGATATTGTCTCATATTATCTCAATCCGGAACTAATCATAAGGACCTTTTATCATTTATACATCTTGGTAATCTAATTACAAATGATAAAAGAGCAATTTCCTTTGTCACATAGTTAATTTGTACAACAACACCATGATCTGTACAAATAGTGATATTATGGGTCATAATTGTCCAACACCGCTAACGTGCGCCAGAGTCTGCAAACGTGCATCGGGACACGTGGACCAATCAGAGAAGTTTTGCTAAAATATGCAGTCAGCTAATGTGCACTGAATCTGCTAACGTGCGCCTGCCACGTGTCAACATCATAAAAAATCATGCTAACATGCACTGGACACATGTCATCATCACATGCTGCCGACAATCATCATCGCCACGTCATAAATGACGTCAGCATAATAATTCTTTCAGCGCCACATCAGCACAATTATTGAGTTAATCATTCAGCTCTGCCACGTATCACCATCTCAGCAAAATGGAAAGCCATGCGTCCAAGATCTATGGCGTGTCGCTACGTAAGCACACTTCACGCGTCATGACGCGCGAGCCAATTTTTCCCTATAAATAGAGGCCGAAATTTCAAAATTGAATTCATACCTTCTTATATGTAATTCCTTAAGAATACTAAGAAGATTGTATCTTGTTTGTTTAATTACAGCTTCCAGTAATTAATTTGCACATTTGCACTTTCTTTTCTTTACTTTTCAGTCTTTACTTTCTGCAATTTACTTTTACGCAATAGTACTTTCCTTTCTTTACTTTTCAGTTTTTACTTTTCAGTAATGAGGAGGTAACTCCCCCCCGCTGGGGTAAAAGATAAAGCTTTTATTACTATTATTTAGATTAATCTCCCTTAATTATAATATATAAACTATTTAAAACTTGACTTAATGAGGATACCACTTTATTGGTCGGTTGGTAATTATTGAAATTTGTTTAAAATTTGACTAAACTAGATACCGCCTGATTGGTCGGTTGGTAATTAATTATTAATTTGATTTAATCAGGATACCGCCTATATGGCTGGTTGATAATTATCACGCAAAGTTTATATAATATAATAAGGGAGATATCTAAAATAGTAAAGATAAAAATGGATCCTTTAACCCCAATATTTTCTTTTATTGTACTTTTACATTTTTAATTTCCAGCATTTACTTTTCCGCCTTTATTTTATGTCTTTTATTTTATTTAAGTTTTTACTAGCCGTAAATATATGTCGTAGCTAAACCCGTTATCTGGGGTTGTGATGAATTCCAATATCACAGTTTATAATGGGTTATTTTATAGTTTGGGTAATATAAAGGTTTACTTATTAAGTCTTAAGCTTAATGCTTCTTGTTAACTGGCCACTAATAAGATTGATTTGGTAAACTTAAAATAAACTTGACAAAAGAATTTTAGGTTTCAGCCTTAGACTTAATAGCCCACGATCTTCTTTGATGATAGATAACCCTTTAATAGATTTCCTTACAGGATTGACATTTACCTGTCGGGCGGGGATAGCCATAATTGGAACTTAATCTTAATGAATTCAGGTAACTTGGTTGACATAGACATATGATTAATTGGGTTACACTGGGTATTTGCATCCGACCATCGACAGAGGCTTTTGTAGAATTTCGTGTTCAAGGTTAGTAAACTAATATATTACACAAACGTAAAATAACCACTTAATCTTTAAAAGGTATTGGAAGAATTCACAACCCTGGATAGTTTCTAAATCTTCAATTTTCCTCAATCTTCTTTCACATAATTTTATTTACTAGTTTTAAATTTAAAGTCACCATCCAATCAAACAATCAATACATTAGATACTTGTAAAAATTTGGCTTCATAAAATAATAGCTTAGGTATTAAGTCCTCGTGTGATCGATACTTTTTATACTACTTGAACAATACGTGCGCTTGCGTTATACGCGTGTGATTGCACCGGTCAGTAGGCACATAATTGCCAAAATCATATTACGAGGTGAAAAAAATATTACGTGATTTTGAATTGAGGTCTGAATCGATACACGTCTGTAAGTATGATTGTATTATTTCTAGCAGAGTATGAATTCCTTGATAATTGTCCAATCTGCGGAGAAAATTGGTATATGATCTGTGGTATTGGGAAGAAGGTGCCTCAGAAGCTGTTGTGTTATTTTCCATTAACACTTAGGCTACAAAGATTGTTTATGTCACGTCACATGGCATCTGACATGATATGGCATCATGATAAGAGAGTTGGTGATGAGGGCATCCTTAGTCACCCTGCTGATGCAACTGAGTGGAAAGACTTTGATGATATTTATTCGCGTTCCGTTGAGAACCCTCGTAATGTAAGATTAGGTCTCACATATGATGGTTTCAATCTTCTTGGAAATATGTTTATCTCTTACAATATATGGCTTAGGGTAATTTTACCTTATAACTTACCACCATAGAAGTGTATGAAAGACCCTTTCATGTTCTTGTTCTTACTTATACCAGGTCCACGTTCCCCCGATAAAGATATTGATGTTTACTTGAGGCCAGTGTAACTACCTATGATACAGTTACTGAGCAGTATTTTCAAATGCACGCGACGTTACTGTAGATTATTAATGAATTTCTAGCTTATGGTTCTCTATTTGGGTGGAGTACTAAGGGTTATATGTCATGTTTAGTGTGTGCGAGTGATTAATTTTCACAATATTTTGGGGGGGAAAAGATTGGATATACGGGCCATATAAGATTTTTAGACTTTAATCATCCATAGAGGAGAAGTAAATTGTTTAACGATCGTCTAGAACCTAGAAGCATGCCTAACGATTTATCTGAATTTGACATACTATGCCAACATCAGAGACTCATAAATACCATGCCCGGGAAACATCCTAATAATAAATATGCCCATAGCAGACGTCGACCTAATGCTCTACATGTATTTTCAATTATGTGAGACTCTCTAAGTTCAGGTATATCTATCACGGAAACCAATTCCATGTCCATAATTCACCCGCTCGTAAATTATGACGACCATGGATATTCTCGATATACTATACAAGTTGAGATCTTCGCAAACGTATAATCCTTCCATCATAGGCATCCAAATAAATACCAGAGACATAGATATAATTGTCAAATCTCATAAGGTATAATCTCATCGATGTAAAAATTTGCGATTTCTCAATAACACTTAGAACTTATTTCTTAGTATATCATGGCCATTAGTTTGAAAAATCACAATCTCATGAAGTGGACACCTAAATCCTATAAGCAGGATTGACGGATCTTCTATGGATATATCACCAGATATCATGAGCATCATTCTACACCCAATGAACATGAGGAGGTCTAAATGTCAAAGACGTGACTGCTATAAATTATGGAGGATAATTAATATATCCACCGTGGTATCTCAATTCTAAGGACCACTATGCTACTAATCGCGAGAAGATTTCTATTGAAGCAAGCTACCATCAATTAGGAATCTTCCCTGAGTCGTTCAATGTTTATCTGCTATGAACACCTACATGTTTGTACGAGTCTCCTTAGACCCGTGGCTCACTGAGATAAACCTCCGGAATATAATATTATGTTATACGACATGTACCAGTCTCCCGGGTTCACTTACCGACCAAAAATATAAGCATTGATCAGGAATTGTTCAATAATGATACTGTTATAACATTTCTCAATGTCAATTGCGACGTTTTTTTGCAATTACATTATAACTTAATCATTCATAGGTCTTATACGTCTTTACCATTCAAAATAAAGTATATAGAAGAAACTGTATATTGTATTCATAACAAAATACTATTCATACACCTATTTACAGGAAAATAAATGAGAAATTGGCATGCCGAGTACTGTACAGGCCAAATGTGAGCCAAGGGTATTATCATCTTTTCGTCCTAAAGTCTATGTGACAGACTAAGCCCAACTCCTTTAGATAGCCCGAATCCGAGTCTAAGATTAGGCCAAGGATCCGAACTCCTCTCAGGCCCGATTTAACAAACAACCCATATCAAATTTGGGCTAAGGATCCAGTTATCTTCTCAGGCCCAACTAAAGTCTACAAGGTAGCCCACTTTCCAATAGGGACCCAACCGAAAAGCATCCCTTCATAAACTGATTGCTCTCTGCACAATCAACTTATTCATCACCAAAATTTGAGTGTTTAACATGTTAGTGGGCCCACCATCTTAAATACGACCCCTATTCCAGCTAGAAGACTATTCTTTAGTCTATAAAATGAAGAAGAATTCAGAATTATATTCATTGAAGCCTAAACACACTTTCTTTAGTCTATAAAATGAAGAAGAATTCAGAATTATATTCATTCAAGCCTAAGCACACTTATTCCAAGCTTAAGCACTCTTACTTGAGTTCTCAAAGCCTCTCACCATCTAAACACCTGCCCACCGCACTCACGACAGTCCACAGAGGTCAAGGTAACCTCAGACCTTACTATTCTATCATTTTTTGCTCGTATTCACTACTGACTTGAGCGTCGGAGCGCCTACGGCGCCCACCACACTGGTGGGTAGAGGCACCCCGCTCACTCTACCTTTGTTTTGCAGGATCGCTAGTGCCCCATTATATAAATTCTCGATTGTGGATCGAAGGCGAAATCCAATGTCTATAATTTGACGCCACTGTAGGACCATAGCGATTTATAGCAGACAAAGATCTCTCAGTCTACTATCCTTTCAACACATCTACTCATGGCTTCTGACAGCGAGCAAACACTAGACCCTGTGGCAACACAGTTGGCCATTCTCCAAGAACAGTTACGAGCTTCAAAAGAGGAGAACATAGCCATGTAGAGCTCTAACGTAACCCTCCAGAAGCAATTGGAGTACATCTCTTCAACCTCCAACAACGTGATACTCAAGACCACCCCATCAATCCTACAATTCAAACCAACCTCATGGGGGCATTCAACGATGTGGCAAGTGATGATCTGCCACAAAACCACCACCCCCGAAGCCATTAGAGAAGCCAATATGCCTCTCCAGTCAACCAAGCACAACATGTCGCTTCCACCATACGTAGAGAAATGCTAGAGTTCAAAGAGGTAATTCTGTCCAGCCTACCCGGTGTCAAGCTACCAGTAAGAAAGAGTCGAGCCAATACCATTTCAGACACCCCATTCTTAGAGACCACCACTTCCATTGAGCTGCCAAGGAAATTCAATCCTCAAGACATGAAATTATATGATGGATCTGCAGACCCAGACAACCACATTGTCCATTACAAATATAAAATGATGTCAACAGGTCTGGCACCACACCAATGTGAGGCTGGAATGTGCAGAGGATTTGGAGAGATGATGGCAGGCTCAGCCCTTACTTGGTTCTTCAATCTCCCATACCGATCTATTTGGTCATACTAAGAGTTGGCAGATAAGTTTATAGAACACTTTACGAGCTCTTATAAGCTCGAGAAAACCACAAACGACCTCAATACAATTCAACAGCGAAAAGGAGAATCTCTATGAGGTTACGTTGCACGTTTTAACAAAGAGAGAATATCTATTCTGGATCTCCACCAGCCAACAGCTGTAGAAGCCTTCAGAATCAGTCTTCTCACGGAAAGTGGGCTTTACAAGAAGCTAACCAAATTCCGATGCTACACTATGGACCAACCAATCACCCGAGTACGAATCGAGATCCGATGGGAAGGAGACAAGAGAAACAAGAAATGGGACGATCTTAGTAACCACGATGAAAAGAAAATTTCAAACCCTTCCAAATGACCAAAGAATTCAGTTGCAAAAATCCATCCACAAGTAGGGAATTACCACCCTAAAAATAAGGATTATAAACGTAGGCCTTCAGCCTACATGATACGGTGGTGGTCTTTAGTGAATTTATCTTATTCGACATCAGGATCATGCGACCAGAATTTGACTTCTATCTAATTGTGTTTTGCAAAGAAATAATCACAAAAAGAAAGATTACCTATAAGGAAGATAAAAGAACAAAAATATAGAAAGTTTCTCTAATCATCACAATAAGAGAACCCCAAATCCTCATCCCAAGCGACCCAAAGAATTCAATGGTTACTTGGAAAAAATTGGCCTTTACAAAACTCCAACTTAGGGAGAAATTCATTTTCTCCAATCGACCTATATGTACCATCACATGGCCCAATTGATATACTTCTCCCAGTCGACATGGGAATACCCACATAAACTTCCAACATACCCAATCAATCAAGAAACATTCTCTAAGATTGTCATCTTCTCCAGACGACGGGGAATAATTATTACTACTCCAGTTAATATGGAAGAATTACTTACTCCTCTAAACGACGTAAAATGATTATAATTTTCTCTAGACGACATGAAAGGGTTGTCATCTCCTCCAAATGACGTGGAAGGATTGTCATCTCTTCCAGACGACATGAAATGATTGTCATCTTCTCCAAACGACATGGATGGTGTGTCTCCAGACGATATGAAATGATATTCATCTTCTCTAGACGACATGGATGAATTGTCATCTCACCCGGATGACATGAAACGATTTCCATCTTCTCCAGACGATATGAAAGAATTGTCATATTCTCCATTCAACACTGAATGATTGTCATCTATTCTCCATATGAGATGTATGGATTGCCATAGACTCCAGACTTCATATAAAGTCCTTCATCATGTCTAGTAGAGTGAAGACCCTCATGGACTTTCATCAGGTCCAGTCGACTGTAGACTCTATTGGACCTTCATCAGGTCTAGTGGAGTGAAGACTATCATTGGCCTTCATCTAATCCAGTCGACAACGAAACATCATCCATATGAGAATATCTCCAAATTGCTGGTTTCGTTTTACCTAGTCGACACAACATGTATACGAAGAATCTCTTCTTGGACCAGTCGAAAGATTATGTTCCTTAGGTCAAAAAGCCACTAACTAGCCCACTTGACGAAGTATCCAGATGACATGTATCAATGTTCTCTCTATATTACTTACCATGACCATGGTTTTGAAACTTTTAGGTAATGTCATACGACATAATTCAAGACCTGGACCTTCATCTGGTCAAGATGACATATAAGACTCCCCTGACCCCCAACTGGTTTGGTCGACTGGAGATTATTCTAGCTTTCATCTAGGCCAACCGACGGGAAAATTCCCTATGGCTCATGTCGAGTCAATTTCAAGACCTGGACCTTCATCTGGTCTAGACGACATATAAGACTCCCCCGACCCCCAGCTGGTTTGGTTGACTGGAGATTATCTTGGTATTCATCTGGTCCAGTCAACGAGAACATTCCCCATGACTCATGTCGAGTCAAGTTCAAGACCTAGACCTTCATCTTATCTAGACGACATAGAAGACTCCCCCGACCCTTAGCTGGTTTGGTCGACTGGAGATTATCCTGGCCTTCATCTGGTCCAATCAACGGGAACATTTCTAATGACTCATGTCGAGTCAAGTTCAAGAACTGGACCTTCATCTGGTCCAAATGACATAAAAGACTCCTCCGACCCTCAACTAGTTTGGTTGACTGGAGATTATCCTTGCCTTCATTTGGTTCAGTCGACGGGAATATTCCCCATGGCTCATTTCGAGTCAAAACCCAGATCTAGTCGACTGAGAGTCATCACTAATATTTATTTGTTATCATTAACATGATATTACCCTTGACAGGTCCAAGTGACATTGACATCCAGGACTGGTCGAATGAGGATTATCCTAGATATTTACTTCGCTTCATCAACATTGTATGACCTTTGACAGGTCCAAACAACATCAACATCCAGGTACGCTTGCGTGTTTTATACATACCTTAAATGACATACTCGTCGAATAGTCTCAAAGGCAAGAACTCATTGACTTATAGAGTAGGGTACAAAATGTACATGCCAAATTTGGGCCAAGGGCATTATCATCTTTTCGTCTTAAATCTTATGTGACAGACTAAGCCCAACTCCTTCAGATAGCCCGAATCAGAGTCTAAGCTTGGGCCAAGGATACGAACTCCTCTCAAGCCCTATTCAACAGACAACCCAGATCAAATTTGGGCCAAAGGCCCAGCTATGTTCTTAGGCCCAATTAAAGCCTACAAGGCAGCCCACTTTCCAACCAGGACCCTGTTATGTTCATAAATTGATTGCTCTTCGCATAATCAGCTGATTCATTTATGAAAGTTTAGTGTTTAATATGTTAGTAGGTAGCACCATCATAAATACGACCTCTATTTTGTTGGGATGTATGCCCTAGAGCTGCATGTAATGTAAACAGTTTTATATGTTTTCAAATAAAATGATGCATTATTCATTTATCAAAGTGTTTATTTAATTTTCGCATATTATAAATTATCTAGAATACCATAGATTACTTATGTGCCTTCAGACTTAGTGTATGAGTATCATACACAAGAGGATTTAAGTCTGAAGTTAGTAATCTTAAAAAGTCCATAAAGAGCAAACAAAATGGGTACTTTGTTTGTGGTTTATCTATAGCTGCGGTCCATTCTATATTTGTATGGTGACCTTAATCCGAGATCGTCCATGTCGAGACATGAGAATAAAGGCACCTTGTATGATGTGATCATATAGGACTGGACTAAAATGGAAATGACATTCTCTTAATATCCGTTAACCAAAGAAAATCATTTCGGTCTACTAGATGCTCATATATGGATTGATATTAATCTTGAGTGTACTATAAACTCCTGCATGAAAGGTTATGTCCTTTGATTTACAAAAGTGAGGTTGGTGTAGCGTCCCGACCAATAGCTATGTACTTTGGGGCATGGTCTGTTGTGTAGCTGGGAACATTTTACATAGATATGGAGTTCACTCCTTCTTGCGAGAAGTAGATGAGTATCTTCCTTAAGGGTTGATTCGGTACTTGAACAGTTTGAGCGCTCAAGTCTTTCTATTACGAATAGAAAGATTAAAATTGATATGGTTATGAATAAATCGTTCATTAGAGAATCAATGGTACTTAAGGTATACATAATTAGAGGATTATAACAGACATTATGATCCGGCTCAGATTACGAGATAGTCGTGAAGGGTTAATTAGTATGTAGTGACTATATTGATGGACACCGACTTGGTTCGACTTAAATTATCATCTGCGGTAACGAGAGTGCAAATTCATATTTTTAGTGGAATAACCCGGAGTTAATAATACAAAATATGGAGCTCGGAACCGTAGGTGTATTTGGTCCATGTGCTAGCTCATTATACTATAATGGATTTAGTATAATTGGATAGTCCAATTATATACTCACATATGTATAAATATTATTAATATGATTAATAATATTATTTATTACTCTTGGAACTATATATTAAAAGTTAATATATGATTTTAATAACTATATGATAATTATTAAATGAATTAGATGAAATCATATTTGATAGATTTTAATTAGTCTAAAGTTGTAATTTCCAATTATTGGGTTTTGGAAACTCTTGATTTAATTTTTGAAGTTACAAATCTATAATGGTATTAATCTTTTTGATTTTGTAACATCTTTGGATTTATGGAAAGTTAATTTTGTTGTTACAAAATTGATGAAAAAAATAAAAATTATTCCTTATTTTTAATGTTTGGCCGATTATGTGCATGAGTGAAGGGGAAGGGTTTTGTTTGTTTTGGAAACAAATAACCCTAAGTATAAAAAAAAAGATTTCTTTTTCTTTTTGCCTAAGCCTCTCATTCTTGAACCCTAGCCACATTTCCTCTTCTTCTTCATCCTCTCAAAACTTGAGAAAATTAAAACTAAAGAAAAATAAGAAAAACAACAAAAAAAAACATAAGTGTGATTTAATCTCTAAATAGTTTATGGATTAATATTGTGAGTCTTGCCCACACAAGTTTCCGTTGGTAACGCGATATAGATAATCATCTTCATCTTATTCTTGTATGTACTCGGCAGTGAGACTTTATTTTGTTCACTGCCGCCCTTTTACTTGGTGAAACGGAACTCGATTTGGTTTCATTTTAATCCAGTTTTTTGGGGAACATTTTATGGTGTTTTGGGGCTGTGTTGGGCCTGTTTCAAGTGAAAAATTAAAATTGAAATACAGCCATTTTTCGTGTATTTCAGGGGCTGTTTCAGCAGTGCACTGTGCGCTTATCGGTTTTATAAAACAATCCAGTTTTTTTCCAGATGTTCGGGGACTATTTCGGGGCTGTTTCGGGGCCGGAATTTTGTCTAAAACTGAAGCAAAATTTTAGTGGTGATGACAGTAACAGTCGGCCACTCAGTAGAAAGGGAATAAAATTTTTTCAAGTCCGATCCGAGTGCCTAAGCGGCTTCCGCTGCGTAAGGAAAGCTTTTCCTACAATTGGCATCGAGAGCAAGGTTGAAAAATATTCTTAACCCTTCACTTTTTCATTTAAAATTTATTTATTTTTAATATTTTTATATGAGTTATAAATATTGAGATGTATGTTTAGATGAGTAGGCACAAAATAATATTCATGTGATGAATGATTATTGTTTTTCATGTGAGGGATGGATTTTGCATTGGTCGTAAATTTTTCCGGCTCTTATTTTTTAGTTGGTTTTGATTTTGGGATATAAGGCCATAAGGCCATTGTTTACAATAGTTGTAATTTTTTTTTTTCTAATGTAAAATTTCAATTGTTGTAATTTGAAGCACCGAAGTCGCAAAAGGAGCCAACACCACATTGGAGCGTGATTTGAAGACCAATGGATGCCTTGGGTAATTTTGTACTAATTAGATTAGTATAGGAAAAATAAGAGCCCGGTCAATGTAAATTTTTTTTTTATGTTATATGTATGTTTAATTCGAACTGTTTGAATAACATATCATATAGCTTAGGGTGCCTACTCTTGCATTTCACATGTCATAACATGCTTTAGATGCATTATCATTATAGATATGAAATATGATTTTATGTGATTTAAAATGTTTAAATTAGCATATGATATGCATGGAAAAACAATTAATTGGATTATTGGTTTTATGGTTTAAAATTTGAATTCTAATATATTGGGCTTAATAAGTGCATAATAAATTTCATTGGTATATAGGATGGAAACCCGGACATAAATTCCATAGCTGAATCCGAATGGACGGTAATGTGGTCTGCACTCGGGATATAATTCCACGTACCATTGGATTTTATAAAGCACTAAGATTAATTAAATAATTTAATATAAATCTTGAACTTCTTAGGATTCTTAAATTTTAAACCAATTAGTATTCTAGTATTTTAAAAGTTAAAATATAATAGGTCACTAATACCACTCTAATTAAATTAGTTTAATTGAGTAATACAATTAGTAGAGACTAATGGAAATTAGTGATACAAATTTTAAGAGTTAAAATTGGTTAGGTCACTAATAGTGTACTAGTGTAAATAAGAGTTATGATTTAGCCGCCATAAATTTTTTCACACTAGTTAAATTAAAATATTAGATATTTTATAAATAGAAACCTTAAACTCTAAATATTGAGTGGGAAAGGGATATACGACGGTATATCCCGCGATCTCCGTTGTTAGTCCAAAAATGTGAGATTCAAAAGACACCTGGAGACGGCTTTGCTTTTTTCCCCTACGGATGGTGTCCATTTTAGGTCAATATGAGGTTTGGATTCCGAGAGGATAGAGATTCTAAATGTATCTTGTGAACTGACCTACCCTACGGCGGCACTTCACTTGTTAAGTCCAAGGGTCCCGAAAGGGCGGATCACACTCACAAAGGAATAATTAACTGTTAATGAAATTACTTGATCGAATCAAATGGTAGTTGGTTAATATAGGAATAAGAGTTATTCCCGTATATATTAATCGACTGAGATTGTCTCGATCTATCATCCAAGTACTTGACCTACCTTACGACGACACTTACTTGTTGGATGATATATTTATGTGGCATAGTAATTCTCTTAGGTTTCTAATTCGTTATTCATGGTTCATGCATCATATTTAATTTTATGCCAAAATTGTTTGATGATTTTAATATGCGATGAATGTTAAATGCATGTTTATTTCATTTTTCAGCCATGGTTTCTCCAATTATTTCAATACTCTTAAATGACAAATTAACGAGAGAAAACTATATTTAGTGGAAAAGTGACATGAATACCATCTTGGTCGGTGAAGACCTAAAGTTTTTCCTGACGGAGGACTGTCCTCCCGAGCCGGCCAGAAATGCTAGCCAATCTATGCATGATGCCTACCAGAAATGGGTCATGGAAAATGAGAAGGCTCTGTGGTACTTGCTAGCAGGGATGTCCGAGGTTCTTGCTGCAAAGTATAAACCTATGGCTTTAGCATCTCAGATGATGGATTCATTGCAGGGCATGTTTGGGCAGCCTTCGGAGCATCAACATCATGAGGCTATGGTCTCAGCGATGACTGCTAGGATGAAGGAAGGGACATCAATCCGAGAGCACGTCTTAAGGATGATGACCTATCTCAACATTGCCAAAACTCATGGAGCTCGTATTGACGAGCGTAGCCAGGTGACCATGATAATGGAAACTCATCCGAAGAGTTTCATGCAGTTTAAAAGCAACTTTGTTATGAACAATTTGACTTTTACTTTGACCCAGCTGCTTAATGAGCTCACCCTCTACGAGTCCATATTTTTGGATCCTCGTAAGCCTTGTGCTGAGGCAAATGTTGCCGAGTCTTCTAAATCTGCAAATATGAAGAAGAATAGCACTGGAAAGGCTAAGGCTAAGCCCGTGAAGAAGAAGAACAAGAAAGGCTCCAAGGATGTCAAGCCCAAGGGAAAATGTTTCCACTGCAACAAGAACAGGTATTGGAAAAGAAATTGTCCTAAATACCTTGCTGAGCTGAAGGAGAAAAAGGCTGCAGGTAAATATGATTTACTTGTTATCGAATCTCTATTAGTAAAAGATGATAAATTCGCTTGGATTGTTGATTATGGAGCCACTAACCATGTTTGTTCTTCTTTGCAGCTACTTGACTCATGGAGGGACCCTGCTGAAGTTGACTACACCATGAGGGTCAGGACATGGATGCCATTTCAGCAATAGTAGTAGGAGTTTCCAGTTTAAATTTTACAAATAATAGTTATTTAAATTTGAACAATGTGTTATTCATTTCTGGTTTTCGCAGGAATTTGATTTCTGTTTCTAAACTTTTAGATGATAGTTATTCAGTTTCTTTTAATAGCGGTTTGGTTATTATTGGTAGAAATGGATTAACCATATGCACAGGAAACTCAGAAAATAACTTGTATGTGTTAAGACCGTTAACACATAGGTCACTGCTCAACGTTGAAATGTTTAAGGTTGAGAAACCTAACACTAAACGGCTAAAGATTTATCATGATGATAAATATCTGTGGCATCTTAAACTTGGTCATATCATCCTTGACCGGATAGATAGATTGATAAAGAATGGAGCCTTAAACCAGTTAAAGCTCGGAACTTTACCAGTATGCGAATCCTGTTTAGAAGGAAAAATGACCAAGAGACATTTTACTGGAAAAGGTATAAGAGCCAGTCAACCACTTGAGCTTATACATTCGGACGTTTGCGGACCGATGAATGTAAGAGCCCGATGTGGTTATGAATACTTCATCACATTCATTGACGATTATTCTAGATATGAGTATGTTTACCTAATACAACACAAGTCAGATACTTTTGAAAGTTCAAAGAGTATCGTGCTGAGGTTGAAAACCAGTTAGGTAAAACAATCAAGACTCTATGATCAGATCGTGGAGGAGAATACCTTGATATAGATTTCGAGGAATTCTTATTTGAGCATGAGATGGTGTTTGTAGGAGCGAAGTGGGGTTTACCGCTATGCCTATGATGCTCGGCGACCATGACACTATTGGGTTCATAGCCCGTAGAGAGTACGGAGTAGCCCGCAGGGGACTAAACCGGAGAATAAAGAAGTCACCACCCAATGTGAACTGAGAAAAGTTTAAGGCTGCACTCACCCCTATCAAGAGAAGACCTCAAACCGTTGGGTTCATAATAATCCCTTACTTATACAGGTATAATAGACGGGTTCACACAATGGTATAGCGAAGTCTTATACAGTTCATGTAAGATAATTCAAATGAACACAAATTTACACACCCATAAACATTAATAGAAATAATAAAAGCATATTAAATTAAGAAGTACGAGATGCGATAACGAAAATTATAATAAAAAATCAAAAGCGGGAAAAGCGTCAATAAGTAAATAGCGAATAAAATGAGGGGTTAGTCACGCATATATGGGTATTTCCCAAGTGGTACGTCGAGTTATATCCCAAGTACAGACCGCACTACCGTCCATTCGGATTCGGCTACAGAATTTATGTCTGGGTTTCCATCCGATATACCACAAGGGATAATACCATACGTAATCATTAATGCAATGTAAATAAAAAAATATGTATGAAATAATATAATAATGCATATACGGATAATGAACAAATAAAATAAAGGCGAAATAAACAAGGATAAATAACAAACTAAATGAGAAATAATAAAATAACGATGAATAAATAAATAAAAAAGGATAAATAACGGAATGCCAAAGAAAGAAAAATAATGTGACCAGAAATTTGGCCGTCTTTGATGTAGGAATTTGCATACCCGACTTGCTCATCCTCATTCCCGAGGAGTTGCTCGTCCTCATTCCCGAGGTTGACGCTTGTCCTCATTCCCGAGGTTATTCTCCATTCCCGGAGTGCCATTCCCGGCTTGCTCGTCCTCATTCCTGAGGAGTTACTCGTCCTCATTCCCGAGGTTGTTCTCCATTACTGGAGTGCCATTCCCGGCTTGCTCGTCCTCATTCTCGAGGAGTTTCTCATCCTCATTCCCGAGGTTGTTCTCCATTCTCGGAGTTCTTCTCCATTCTTGGAGTTCCTCTCTATTCTTGGAGATGCTCGTCCTCGCTGCTTTTTCTTTTTCTTCAAAGCCTGCGAACATAAAACAAAAATTGTGTGTATGTGACGTGTATGCATGTATGTATGGATGCATTCCCTATTCCGATGGATTTTCTTTGTCCTAATGGCTTGAAGTCATCCTTGATTAGGCCTTCCTCTCGCTAGAGGGTTTTCTTCACCCCTTTAGGAATCCTTTTGGCCTTTGGTGCCCTTTGCCTATAAAACTCTTTGGTCGCCCCCTGGGTCTGCTTACAGTTTCCTTCTATCGATTCTCCTTCGGTGATTACTCATTTCTCTTTGGTCTCATGGCTCAAGGTCCCATTGTGTCCGTTATTCGCGGGGTGGTTGACTGGTCATCCTCAGACCTGACTCAGCTTTCTGCTCTTTGCTACATGCACCGGGTCAATGTGGATTATGACTTTTTGAAAGCGACCTCATCCTTTTGGGATCATGTCTTCCGATTCTCAGGTTTCTAAGTGTGCCCTCTCCCTGAAAGCGACTTCACGATACATGAGACTTGGTTAACCAAAGCCAAAGCCATGGACACTACAAGGCATTGTTTCGGGGCCGATTCTCCATCCCTAGTGGAGTTGCCATCTGTAGGAGCGAAGCGGGGTTTACCGCTATGCCTATGATGCTCGACGACCATGACACTATTGGGCTCACAGCCCATAGAGAGTACGGATTAGCCCGCAGGAGACTAGACCGGAGAATAAAGGAGTCGCCACCCAGCGTGAACAGGGAAAATATTTAAGGCCTCAGTCACCCCTCGCAAGGGAAGACCTCAAACCATTGGGTTCGAAATGGTCCCTTACTTATGCCAATATAATGGACGGTTTCACACAATGGTATAGCCAAGTCTTAATGCAATTCATGCAAAAAAGTGAATAAAGACATAATAACATATCCAATCAAAATAATAACCACAATAATATAGTTAAAAAAACATATTAAATTAAGAAGTACAAGATGCGGTAACGAAAACTATGATAAACAAAGATAAGCGGGAAAAGCGTCGATAAATAAATAGCAAACAAAAAGGGGTTAATCACACATATATGAATATTTTCCGAGTGGTACGTGGAGTTGTATCCCAAGTACAGACCGCACTATCGTCCATTCGGATTCGGCTACGGAATTTACGTCTGGCTTTCCATCCAATATACCGTAAGGGATAATAACACACATAAACATTAATGCAATGTAAATAAAAATAATATAATAATACATATACGGATAATCACCAACATGAATAAATAAAATAAAGGCGAAGTAATAAAATAACAATAAAAAGACAAAAAGATAAATAACAAACTAAATGTGAAATAATAAAATAATGATGAAAGTAATAAATAAATAAAAAAGATAAATAACGGAATGCCAAAGAAAGAAAAATGTGACCAGAAATTTGGCCGTCTTTGATGTAGGACTTCATATACCCGGCTGGACATATTTCACATCCCGTCAGGCATGCAGCGTTTGTAACTATAAAATAAATATGGTGAAGGGTGCCCTCAGGTCTTACCTTTTAAGTTGCTTTCTCAGAAGTGTGTTAGGCCGTCGCCGAAAGGATTGAAGCTTTGCTATTTCTGGTTCCTGGTCGCTATTTTCTGGTTACTGTTTTACTGTTTCTGGTTGCTGTTTTCTGGCTTGCTGTTTCGGTTTCTGTTCACTATTTTTTAGCTGCTGTTTTCTATTTTTGGGCTGCTATTTTAGTTGTTTTTTGGGCTGCTATTTTTGCTGTTTTGGCTACTGTTTTGGTTGTTTTTAGGCTGTTATTTTTGCTATTTTTTTGGGTTGTTATCTTCGATTTTTTTTCGGTGGTTTCCTCACTGTTTTTGGGCTGGTTGTTTTGGTTGTATTTTAGGATTGTTTTCTTCTGTTTTTTCGGTGGTTTCTTCACTGTTGTTGGGCTGGTTGTTTTGGTTGTATTTTGGGACTGTTTTCTTATGTTTTTTTGTTGTTGTGGACTGCTGGTATGTTTCGGTGATGGTTGGTTGGTGTTTTCGGTTTGGTTTTGTTGTTATTTATTCGGTGGAGGGCTGTTGTTTTTGGCTTAGTTTTGTTGTTGTTTGTTCAGTGGAGGGCTGCTGTTTTTGGCTTGGTTTTATTGTTGTTGTTCGGTGGATGGATGCTGTTTTTGGCTTGGTTTTGTTGTTGTTTGTTCGGTGGAGGGCTGTTCAAGAAGAAGAGAAGAAGGTAGCTTAGGGCTTTTTTGATGATTGCCGTCCAAGTCAAGAAAGAGAGTCCATGTTTTTTTTTTTGATTATTGCCATGTGAAGCCTCCCCACTTTGATGATTTTATCCCCTTTTTATAATGATTTGAAGGGATCTCTAAACAAGGAAACAAATCATGGAAATTTGAGAAATTTATTTTGGGAATGAATCTTATAAATTTGGTGATGAGGTGATTTCAAATCTTGATAATTGGAAAGGATGGGATTTCACATCTTGTTAAATTGGAAAATGTTGATGAGGGATTTTTGGCATGTGAATTTCATTGGATTTCAAATCTTGTTAAATTGGAAAGTGTTGATGAAGGAATTTGAGCATATGGAATGCATGGAATTTTATCTATTTGGGAAGAGTTGGGCGTGCATGGGAGGTTTTCATGGGCCTATAGGCATGTGCATGGTGGGTTACATGGGCTTTGGGCCGTGTGGATGGGCCTAAGTTGAAGGGCGCAAGGGCCTGTCTGAGGCTAAGGTTTGAAGTAGAAACTGACTGAGCGAATCCGAGGCTTGCTAGTGAGTCCGAATCCAATAAGGTGTTGATTTTGAAGGTTTTCTTTCTTTCCGACATTCATTTTTTTACAACTTCCGTAACTTTTCAGGTAGTGCCTCCATACGAGGTCATCATCCGGCTCATGTAAAATACAATGTCTACAGTATCCCAGCTCACAGCGCCTGGAACACCACAACAAAATGGTGTTGTAGAAAGGAGAAATCAGACCCTACTAGACATTATGAGATCTATGTTTAGTTATAGATCACTACCTAGTTCGCTCTGGGGATATGCGTTGTAAACTGCAATGCATATCCTTAATATAGTTCCATCTAAGTCTGTTCCTAAGACTCCCTTAGAGTTTTGGAGTGGTCGTAAAACTAGTTTATGATATTTTCGCATATGGGGGTGTCCAGCACATGTGTTGAAGAATAAGACTACAAATTTGGAGCCACGTTCTCAGGTGTGCCTATTAGGCTATCCTAAGGAGACTAGGGGTGGATTCTTCTATAGTCATGAAGATAACAAAGTGTTTGTATCGACAAATTCTACATTTCTAGAGGATGACTATATGAGGGAGTTCAAACCTCGAAGTAAAATGTTACTCGAGGAGTTACTTGCTGGTTCGACCAGCATACCATCATCAATGATGCAAGCTCATCAGAATGATCTACCACATAGACATAATGTGAGGGTTGTAGGAATGGCTCAAAGACATGAACCTAGAGATGGAGTCTATGTACTCCAACTCACTCTGGGAACTTGTAGACCAACCTGATGAGGTGAAATTCATAGGTTCCAAGTGGATCTACAAGAGGAAGAAGGGAGCATATTGGAAGATACAGACCTTCAAGGCTAGGCTAGTGGCCAAATGTTATACCCAGAAAGAGGGAGTTGACTATGAGGAAACTTTCTCGCCAGTAGCCATGCTCAAATCCATCCGCACTCTTCTATCCATTCCGTATATTATGACTATGAAATTTGGCGAATGGATGTCAAGACTGTATTCTTGAATGGAAATCTTGATGAGAGTATTTATATGGTACAACCAGAGGGGTTCATAGCCCAAGGTCAAGAGCAAAAGGTTTGTAAGCTGTAAAGGTCCATTTATGGACTTAAGCAGACATCTCGATCTTGGAATATAAGATTTGATACCACGATCAAGTCTTATGATTTTGAGCAGAATGTTGATGAGACTTGTGTATACAAGTGCGTCATTAATATGAATGTGGTTTTTCTTATTTTATACGTCGATGATATTTTATTGATTGGGAATGATGTAAAGATATTATCGGACGTGAAAACCTGGCTAGCTAACCAATTCTAAATGAAAGATTTGGGAGAGGCCAGTTATGTTCTTGGGATTCGGATACTTTGGGATCGTAAGAAATGACTATTAGCTATGTCTCAGGAATCCTATATCGACAAAATCCTTGTGCGTTTGGGATACAGAATTCCAGGAAAGGCAATCTGCCTTATCGGCATGGAATTCATTTGTCAAATGAACAGTCTCCTAAGATACCTCAAGATGTTGAGGAAATGAGACACATCCCATATGCCTCAGCAGTTGGTAGTCTCATGTATGCTATGTTACACATGAGACCGAACATCTGTTTTGTAGTGGGAGTAGTCAGTACGTTTCAGTCAAACCAATGATTGGATCGCTGGGTGGATGTGAAACATATTCTCAAGTATCTTAAGAGAACGAGAGATTATATACTTGTATATTCTAGTGAGGATATGATCCTAAGAGGATATACAGACTCTAATTTTCAGACAGATGTCGATTCTAGGAAATCAACATCTGGATCAGTGTTTACCCTAGGTGGTGGGGCTATAGTATGGCGAAGTATAAAGCAATCTTGCATTGCTGACTCCACCATGGAGGCTGAATATGTAGCAGCTTGTGAAGCAGCTAAGGAAGTAGTCTGGCTCCGCAAATTCTTGTGAGATCTGGAAGTTGTTCCAGATATAGATAGACCACTCACATTTTATTGCGATAATAGTGGTTCAGTGGCGAATTCAAAAGAACCAAGAAGCCACAAAAAAGGGAAAGCATATAAAGAGGAAATATCATCTCATCAGGGAGATAATACAGAGATGAGACGTTACTGTCACAAAGATTGCATCCATAGAAAACTTGGCTGATCTGTTTACAAAGACCTTGTCGGCTAAAGTGTTTGAAGGTCACCTAGATGGTCAATGATTACGTGACATGTCCCATTTGTTCTAGTGCAAGTGGGAAATTGTTGGGATGTATGCCCTAGAGCTGCATGTAATGTAAACGGTTTTATCTGTTTTGAAATAGAATGATGCATTATTCATTTATCAAAGTGTTTGTTTAATTTTCTCATATTATAAATTATCTAGAATACCCTAGATTACTTACGTGCCTTCAGACTTAGTTTATTAGTGTCATACACAAGAGGATTTAAGTCTGAATTTAATGATCTTAAATAGTCCATAGAGAGCAAACAAAGCAGGTACATTGTTTGTGGTTTATCTATAGCTGCAGTCCATTCTATATTTGTATGGCGACCTTACTTCGAGATCGTCCATATAGAGACATGATAATGGAGGCACCTTGTATGATGTGATCATATAGGACTGGCTACGATGGAAATGACATTTTTATAATATCCGTTAAATAAAGAAAGTCATTTCGATCTACTAGATGGTCATATATGGTTTGATCTTAATCCTGAGTGTACTACGAACTCCTGGATGGCAGGCTATGTCATTTGATTTACAAAGGTGAGGTTGGTGTAGCAATCACGACCAATAGCTACGTACTTTGGGGGCATGGTTTGTTCTGTAGCTGGGAACATTTTACATAGATATGGAGTTCACTCCTTCTTGCGAGAAGTAGATGAGTATCTTCCTTAAGGGTTGATTCAGTACATGAACGGTTTGAGCGCTCAAGTCTTTATATTACGAATAGAAAGATTAAAATTCATAATGATTATGAATAAATCGTTCATTAGAGAATCAATGGTACTTAAGGTATAAATAATTAGAGGGGTATAACGGACATAATGACCCGGTCTCTAATAACGAGATACTCGTGAAGGGTCAATTCGTATGTAGTGACTATATCGATGGACACCGACTTGGTTAGGCTTAATATATCATCTGTGGCAACGAGAGTGCAACTTCAGTTTTTAGTGGAATAACCCGGAGTTAATAATTCAGAATATTTAATTAAGAGCTTAATTAATATTTCGAGATTATCGAAGCTCGGAACCGTAGGTACATTTGGTCCCCGTGCTAGCTCATTATATTATAGCGGATTTAGTATAATTGGATAGTCCAATTATATACTCACATATATATAACTATTATTAATAATATTATTTATCACACTTGGAACTATATATTAAAAGTTAATATATGGTTTTAATAATTATATGATAAATTTTAAATGAATTAAATTAAATTATATTTGATATAATTTAATAAGGCTAAAGTTGTAATTTCCAATTATTGGGTCGTCGAAACCCTTGATTTAATTTTGGAAGTTACAAATCTATAATGGCATTAATCTTTTTGATTTTGTAACATCTTTGGCTTTATGGAAAGTTAATTTTGTTGTTACAAAATTGATTGAAAAAAATAAAAATTAATCCTTATTTTTCATGCTTGGCCAATTATGTGCATGAGTGAAGGGGAAGTGTTTTGTTTGTTTTGGAAACAAATAACCCTAGGTATAAAAAGAAGATTTATTTTTCTTTTTCCCTAAGCCGCTCATTCTTGAACCCTATCTACCTTTTATCTTCTTCTTCATCCTCTTAAAAGTTGAGAAAAATAAAACTAAAGAAAAAGAAGAAAAACAATAAAAAAAAACATAATTGTGATTTAATCTCTAAATAGTTTATAGGTTAATATTGTGAGTCTTGCCCACACAAGTTTCCGTTGGTAACGAGATATAGTTCAGAAGACTTTGTGGTGTCCAACAAATAATCATCTTTATCTTATTCTTGTATATACTCGACAGTGAGACTTTATTTAGCTCACTGCCGACCCTTTACTTGGTGAAACGGAACTCGGTTTGGTTTCTTTTTAATCCAGTTTTTTGGGGAACATTTTTTGGTGTTTTGGGGCTGTGTTGGGGCTGTTTTCAAGTGAAAAATCAGAACTGAAATATAGCCACTGTCCTCGCATTTCAGGGGCTGTTACGGCAGTGCACTGTGCGCGTATCGGGTCCAAAACAATCAAGTTTTTGTCTGGCTGTTCCGGGCTACTCGTGGACTTTTCTAGGGCTGTTTCGGAGCTGTAATTTTGTCTAAAACTGAACCAAAATTTCAGAGGTGGTGGCAGTAACATTCGGCCACTCAGTGGGAAGAGAAGAAAATTTTTCAAGTCCGATCCAGGTGCCTAAGACATTTTCGCTACGTAAGGAATGCGTTTCCGACATATTCCAGCTAGATGACTATTACATAGTTTATAAAAGGAAACAAAATTCAGGATTACATTCATTCAAGCCTAAGCATACTTATTCCAAGCTTAAGCACTCTTACTTGAGTTCTCAAAGCTTCTCACCCTTTAAACACCAGTCCACCGCCCTCACGGCAGTCCACAGAGGTCAAGGTAACCTCAGACCTTACTCTTCCATCACTTTTGCTCCTCTTCACCACTGACTTGAGCATCTGAGCACCTACGACGCCCATGACACCGATGGGTAGAGGCTCATTGCTTACTATACCTTTGTTTTATAGGATCGCTAGTGCCATATCATACAAATTCTCAATTGTGGATCAAAGGCGAAATCCAGTGTCTACAAGTACCAACTCTAACAATCTCTCACACCTACTCTAGTGCCAAAATCGATTATATCTCACACACATCGCCTATGCATGTTTATCAAATAATTTAGTAGGAATAACTTTGGTAAACGGATCTGCTACATTATTTTCACTCCATATCTTACATACAACAATGTCTCAACGCGACATAATCTCTAGAATTATATGGTACTTTGATTCCACATTCTTCGACTTTTGATATGCCTGGGTTCTTTTGCTTGGTAACATTTATCACAAAACAGAAGAATCAAATTCTCATTGCTTGGGACAACTCCCAATTATGTGACAAAGTTTCTAATCCAGACAGCTTCTTTTGCAGCCTCAGATGCTGCAATATATTCTGCCTCAGTAGTGGAATCAGTCGTCGATCCATGTTTGGATTTTTTCTAACTGATTACAGCACCATTAAAGGTAAATACGAATCCCGATGTTGAATTTCTATCATCCGGATCCAATTGGAAATCTGAATCTCTATACCCATTAACTTGCAGTTCTCTTTCTCCATAAATCAGATCTTATCATAAATACCCTTAAGATACTTTACGATATGTTTAACGGCCATCCAATGGTCGTTACCCGAATTCGACTGACATTTACTGGTTACACTAACCGAGTGACTAATATCACGTCGCGTACATAACATGGCATACATGATGCTATCCAAACATGAAATTATGGTTGATTAGACATTCTAATATTCTCATTCTCAGTTTGCAGACACATCTTCTTCAAAAAATGTATACCATATCGAAAAGGTATATTAACTGTCTTAAAATTACTGAAATTATACCTTTCTAAGATCTTATCTATGTACATGGCTTGATATAGTTCAATTAGATTTTTCTCTTTATCTCCATAGAGTTTTATGCCTAAGACATAAAAAGCTTTACCCAGGACTTTCATGGAGAAGTTTTCACAGAGTTAAGCTTTCACACCTTGCATCATCCCGACAACATTCCCAATTATCAGGATGTCATCCACATCAAGTACTAAAAAAACCACCATACTTCTACTGACCTTTCTAATACACACATGATTCTACTGTATTCTTGAAGAAACTAGACAACCTAATAACCTCATCGAATCAAAGATTCTAACTCCGTGAAGATTGTTTAAGTCTATAAATGGACTTTTTAAGCTTACAAACCATACAGTACAAAACCATCTGGCTGTTCCATATAGATTTCTTCATCAAGAAATCCATTTAAGAATGTCGTTTTGACATCCATCTTCCAAATCTCGTAGTCATGGTAGGCAGTTATAGCCAATAAAATTCTAATAGACTTTAGCATCACAACAGATGAAAATATTTCATCATAGTTGACACTAGGTCGCTGTGTGTAACATTTCGCAACCAGCCAGACCTTGAAAATTTCAACCTTTCCATCAAGCTCTCGCTTCCTCTTGTAAACCCCATTACAACCACCATGAACGATTCCTACCGAAAGAGGAACCAAGTCCCATACTTGATTCTGATGCATAGAAACTAATTCTGATTTCATTGGTTCCTGCCATTTTGTGGATTCGATGTCTAACATCGCTTGTTTAAAAGTCCTCGGGTCAGTCTCTTCTATAAAGAACATATTAAGACCCATATCATGTATCAAAGACAAGGGTTCAAACGGTCTTATAACCCTACTTGACTTACAAAGTGCGTGTGTCAGAGATCCTTCACCTTTTTGAACCTCATGCTCCTATTGTGGTTATCAGTTACAGTTTGAACTTCATTAAGTTCAACCTGTCTATGTTCACCTCATTCGGCTAAAAATTTTACTTCTAGAAATTTGGCGAAGTGAGCTATGAACACATTTCAACGCTCGTAATCAAAGCATAAACATCTTTTTGTATTGGGAGGACACCCAACAAACCTAAATTTCTGCCCTCAAGGCAAAAGCTTATCATGTGCGCTACCCTGACGTACGCAAGACGGCCTCAAACCCTAATATAATTAAGGTTTTGTTTCCTACCAGTCCATAACTGATATGAAGTCATAGGAACAACTTTATAAAGAACTATGTTCAAAAGATGAACTGTAGTAAGGAGCACATAGCCCCACAGGTAATAAGGTAGATATGTATAGCTTAACATAGAGCGAACCATATCCAATAAAGTTTGATTTCTTCTTTCAGACACTTTATTGTGTTGTGGAGTACCTGATTGAGTATATTTAGCGAGAATCCCATTCTCTTTTAAATAATCAGTGAACCCACTACTCACATATTCATCACCTCGATCCGATCATAGGCATTTAATGAATTTTTTTGTCTGCTTTTCCACTTCGTTTTGGAACTCTTTGAAATTTTCAATAGTTTTCGATTTATATTTCATCAAATAAATATAATCATATTGTGAAAAATCATCAGTGAAGGTAATAAAGTATTAATAGCCACTGTGAGCAGTAAGGCTCATGGGACCACATACATCATAATGTATTATTTCCAACAAGTCAGATGATCGATGTCCTATACTTGAAAATTGAGCTTTTGTCATTTTACCCTAAATGCAAGATTCACAAGTCGGGTAAGGCTCAATAGTGAGATTCTCAATCAAACCATTCCTAACTAACCAGGTCAAGCGTCATACGCCAATATGACCTAACCTCATATGCCAAAGTTTAGTATTATTAACATTAGATCTACTTCGTTTATTAGTACCAATATTCAAAACATCTCTATAAGTATGAAAAATGTAATGACCATTCTTATTTAGGCATACAAGGATAAGATTATTATTTTTATCATATAAATATAAAGAAAACTTCTTAATATTTATATAAAAACTATATGTATCTAATACAAAAAGTGATATAATATTTGCAACACATAATGACAAAAAATAATAGCATTTAACAAAATGCTCCCATCGGTCAAGGGAATCTCATATACCCCAACTACAATTTCATCCAAAGTGATATGAATCTTGATATGGTAGAGATAAATCCGATCCAATGTCTCGTAGACCCTCAAAGAACTTGCCCTTGAAACCTTTGAGATGGTCTCAGATGAAACTTGCCAGCAAAGGACGTCATAAAAGATTCCAACCCTTTGATGAGTCTTTGTTCAATCACTGAACTTGGAAAAATCACTATTCTCTCACCAATGAAAAGTCACGCACGATGCTACATTTTTTTTTGACAAAAAGGTTTTGTCATTTCATTATAATAATTTCAGTTTATGACAAGAATAATATTAAATTACCCATAATCAACTCAAGCCCATAATTACTAATTTCTAGCCAATTAAGAAACCAACATATAAAATAAACTAACATAATGAAAAAATAAAACGTGCATCCACGTTTTGGTCCATACATGTAAGTAAATAAGCATAAACACGTGAAATCGATCCATACTGCTCCTTGATGACGTGGGTCAAGTGTATGACTCTTGAACCCTCTTTCATGAAGTCCAATTGGCCTCTAAGGTGCTTGTTCAATTTGGCCACATGATGTTGGGCTAGGCCTTCCATGGCGTATTTGTTCTTCTTAGGTCTGTGCCTTGTAATTGGTCCAACTGGTACATGGATTGGATCACTGGTGCTCCGGACCGATTCTAGTGCTCTTAGGTTTACATCATCCGCTCCCTCTTGAAAAGGATTCGACCTCGAATTAGTGTCTGCATCAAAAGAGGACAAGTTAGAAATATTTAAGGAAGTAGAAAAATTATACTCACTCAGCAGGTCAAACCTATATGCATTATCATCGATCCTTTCGATGACTTGAAAAGTACCATCTCCCCGAGGTAAAAGCTTGGATCTCCTCTGATCCGGAAATCACTCCTTATGTATGTGTAGCCAAACCCAATCACCGGGTTCAAATACCACACATTTGCGACCCTTATTCACATGCAAGGCGATCTGCTCATTTTTCGTAATATGTGCTCTCGTGTTTTCTCAAGCATCTATTTCACCAATTCTGCTTTCTTTTTCTCATCTAAACCTATTCTTTCCTCAACTGGTAAAGGCATTAAATCCAGTGGCGTTAGTGTGTTAAATCCATACACAATTTAAAATGGTGAATACGAAGTAGAAGAATTAATGTACCTATTGTATGCGAACTATATAAATGGAAAATACTCCTCCCACGACTTTAAATTCTTAGTGACTATAGCACGAAGCAATTGTGTCAAGGTCCTATTGACCACCTCTGTATGTCCATTTGTTTGGGGGTGACATATAGTAGAATAAAGTGGCTTGGTCCCCATTTTAACCCACAAAACCCTTTAAAAATGACTTAAGAACTTGACATCTCCATCTGAAACCTTCATGAGCCTTTCTCACTAATAGCTCACGCATACTAGAAGAAATGATGCACAACTTATTTTCTCTAAATAGAAATCCCTCATTTTGGTAGAATTTACTAATTGCATACTTAATACATGCATCATAAATATCACAAAAATCCACATCACATGCATAAAGCACTTTAATAAATTCAAACCCTAACATGTTTGGAAGCGGCCGCGAGCGCTCAACGGAAAATCAAAAATTACGAAATTATGATGTCGCTATTCCTTTGCCCAAGACCCATTTGTTTTGATTATTCTACAAGCCTATGCATGTGACTATATATTCTAAGCATAAAAACTTATAAAACATGCAAAGAACATAAACCTAAACATGCTAACTATCATAACAACTCTAATTAAAATAAAGAAAGAAAAAGACTTACTTGAGGCGAAAACTCATTCAGTCCTCCCTCCAATCTACAAGCTTTTCTCGAACTCAGCAAGCTCTTCCACGTTCCAAAAAGCCACCCAAGTGTGTGGCCTCCAAAGATGCACACACCAAAGCCAAAACTCAATGGCAAGACTACGCCTTGAGTGCACGGGTATTTTGCCCTTGGTACAAGCCTAGGCAAATACCTCAAAACTTTTAACTCGAGGTTCCTCTAGTCAATTAGACTTAAGGATCCTCAAAATCAGTGGCTTACTCTTAAACTTTAGAGTTTCTCACTTATATAAACCCAAAATATGAAAGGTTTGGTGCAAAAATTTGTAAAGAATTCATTAGGTTTATATAGGTGCTCCAAAGACAACAAAATTAATTAAGAATCCGATGCGGGATAAATTCTAATGTAATCTTAGCCAATGGATATTAATTTAATGGTTTGATGAGATTATAAAACCCTAATAAGAGTTTGGGCCGAATTGGAATTCAAAACAAATAACAAATAAAAATATTACTATTCACATTACTATTCATGTACTATTCACGTTTATTTATTTATTCCAATTCCCAAAGTGCCCCTATCATCATTCACCAATCCCTAAGCCACTATGGAACCTCATAAATGATCTGTTCAATAATTAAAAACATTGAACCATTTATGAACAATTCCTACAGCAATCATATATGCTGTTAAATTTATACTGTGCACTGTTAACCATTGATTTCGACTTTGTTGTGTGTGACCTTTTGGGTTCCCCTCAAGTTTGACATGAAATGAATCGTGATAATTTAATCGAAAATAAAGTATCCTCCGATCAGATAGTCGTTCGATTTCAATGACCAAGGTTGACATCTAGCAACATGCCAAAGCCCTAAATGAGAAGGAAAGATATATATTCCCATTCTGTATGCGATTTACATATGATACGGTCCCTCGCCTCACTGTATCCCCACCGTTTGACCTAGGGTATGGAAATTGTCTACCCATATAGTCAAAAGGGCGACCTCTCGTCAAATGTTGACAAAGTATTTTTTGGGTTTTTAGGATTAAATTATTTAATCCGATAATTCATGAGATGAATTGAATTAATTAATTTTATATCAAGAGTTGATATAAGTTTATTGTATAATAAATGTAAATTTGATTTACATTAAATTAGTAAATATTTTGTGAATTAATTTAATTGTTAAATTAATATACAAAATTAATTACTTAGTTTATACAAATAAGGGTATTAATTAATTATTGGTAAATAAGTTAAAGCAATTGAACATTTTGGTTAAAGTAACTAATTCATTCAATTGTAACTAAGTTACTAAAGTTGGTGAGATTAATTAATTTTAACCTGGGTTAAGTTGCTTTTTGAAATATGTGGTGTAGGGAAAATATTCCCTTGAACCATGGTTTAATAAAAGGTAAATGGTTTGATTTTAGTTTTGATAATTTTTTTTAAAAAGAAAAAGCAAATGGACTTCCCTTTTTTTAGCAAGTTTTTGTCGTACAAAAGAAATAATAAAATAAAAATAATAAAAATTTATTCGCTCGGGATTTGATCTCGGGCGGATTCCGCTGTGCACGGTTTGTCCGTTCCTCACACAACAAGTGGTATCAGAGCGATACTTGCTTCTAATTGTTCATGTTCCTTTACAATTTTTCTTAATGTAATAAAATGCTCATGCATACATTTAAGTGTTAATTACATGCTTTAGGCATTTTTGGACATGCATACTTTTTACATATTTGTGTGCATTTGACTTTGGAAAAATCTCTACGCTAGATCATTAAGTGTCATTATTTTAGTTGAAAATATGACATGGTTCGGCTTGTCTATACGGTGTTAGTGAAAATATTGTGATTATTCCCAATATTGCTAGAGCGTAAGGGATTGGTTATAATGTTTTGTACTATTCCAGTTAAGCATAAGATGAGTCGAATTTAAGAGAAAGTATTATCAAATATTGCTAAAGCGTGAGGTTAATATTAGTATCTTACTTTCGGCAATAGACAAGTTGATCTAAAAAATTGAACTATCCAATATTGCTAAAGCGTGAGGATGAGATTCGATTTAGGACCGAATATAAGAGTTGCATGAGATGCAATTGACAATAGTTGTCTACCTTCTCGAATTTACAAAGGTCAATATTGCTAAAGCGTGACATTTGCGTAAATGTCAAGAAGGATCTACTTTGCCTTGTAAGATTTAAGAGTTAAATTTCCGTATTCTTGTTTGTAGAGATTATAAAGAATATGTAAGACAATGCGAGGGCACTTTATAGAAAAAGTAAATCCATATTCTATTTAGTTTTTTATCATGATATTTAAATATTATATTTTCGCTTTATTTTTGTTTATCCTTGTGTAGACAGAAAGTCTGTTTCGAACCCGCTTTCGCGTATACTTGATATGCATAAGCTCTAGGGTGCTGATAATTATATTGTTTGGCTCATGAATCTCTAGATTCTCTGCCAAGCGGAGCAACTTGAATACGTTCTAGATCATCCAATGCGGCAAGGTTTTCAGATGATGCTTTAGATGAAGAACGTGAGATGTTCGAGAGATGGAAGGGTGATGATCGGAAAGTCCGGTCATACATCTTGGGATCAAAGGTACCGGAACTATAGAGGAAATACATTTCGATGCTTGATTCCGGATCCATCTTGTTGCATTTGAAGCAGTAGGACTTTATCGTTAACTTTAACATGCATAAGATGCTTCCCACCTATTCTAAGTTGCACAATATATTGCTGACAGCTCAAGAAGACATGAATAAGAATAGTTATATATTCATGATCACTGGTGCTTCTTCTTCTGGACCTTTTAAGGTTTCTCAAAAGCCGGTTGGGAAGAATCAGAAAAAGAAAAAGAAAGTTAAAGGTAAAGGTCCTAAGGTTGCTTCAGCAGGGGTTTCTAAGCCTAAGGTGAAGACAAATGTTGCAAAAGGAAAATGTTTCCACTGTGACATGCTTGGACACTGGAAACGCAACTGTCCAATATATTTAGCTTCTTTGAATAAAGCTCCCTCAAGTATTTGCTTTCCTATTATTTACATTACACTTGCTTTTGATTCTAGTTCGACTTGGGTGTTAGACATCGCTTGTCCTTCTCAAATCTGTAATTCGTTACCGGATCTGAGGGAAACTAGAAGACTAAAGACCGGGGAGATCAAACTGCGAGTGGGGAATAGAGATTCTCTACAAGTTGAAGCAGTAGGAACTTTGTTTTTGAAACTCTCGGATGAATGTAATATTTGACTTAATAACTGTTATTTTGTGCCGAATATGATAAGGCAAATAATTTCGCTTCCTGTACTTGACAAGTGAAGGATTTCATGTAAATATAAAAGATGGTCTTTTGAATTTATATGATAATATGAATGTTTTGCTTGTTTCATGTCCCATGGTTGATGGACATTACATTCTTACAAAAAATCGTGATCTATTTAATTTAGAGAAATCTAATAGGAAAAGATCGGAAGAAATAAATAACACAGAACTTTGTCATATGAGATTAGGTCATATAGGCATAAAACGCCTAACCAAACTAGTTAAGGATGGTATGATATTTGATCTAACCATAGAACCTTTACCAGTTTGTGAATATTGTATTCAAGGTAAAATGACCAAATCCTCATTTAGTGGTGTTGGACACCGTGCTGATGATTTATTGGAACTTGTGCATTCCGATGTATGTAGTCCTATAAATCATACTGCCATGGGTGGGTTTCAATACTTTGTAACTTTATCGATGATTTGTCATGATATGGTTATGTGTTTCTTATGAAACACATATCAGAAACTTTTGAAAAGCTTAAAGAATACCGATTTGAAGTAGAGAAACAAACCGGGAAACTCTTGAAATGCCTTCGATCAGATCGGGACGGTGAGTACATGAGCAGTGAGTTCGTGAATTATTTAAAAGAGAATGGGATTCTCTCTCAGTATGCTCCTCCAAGCACTCCTCAACACAATGGTGTTTCGGAGATGAGGAATCAAACTTTATTAGATATGGTTCGATCGATGATGAGTTTTATTGGTCTACCAATATACTTGTGGGGCCATGCTCTAGACACTGTTGCTCATCTTCTGAACAAAGTTCCATCAAAAGTCGTTCCAACCACTCCGTATAAGTTATGGACTGGAAAGAAACCGAGTCTTAAGTATGTTAAGATTTGGGGTTGTCCTGCCTATGTAAGAGTTGCACAGTGGGATAAACTTGCACCTAGAGGGTACAAATATCGATTCATTGGATATCCTAATAATTCCATGGGATATCAGTTCTATGATCCCGAGAACCGAAATGTGTTCGTTGCTCGGAATGCAACTTTCTTAGAAACACAATTTGTGTTAGAAAGTGCAGATCATAGAATGATTGATTTAGATGAAGTCAATCAAAGTAACATTGAATCGACGATAGAACCAGAAGTTCAGGAAGATGAGATACCTTTGACACAACCATCTCGTAGGTCATAAAGGATATCGAGACCCCATGTAAGGTACAGGACTACATCTAACGATGTCCTCGATATTTTCTTAGTCAAAGAAAAATATCCTTTAACCTACAGAGAGGCGATGTTAGACATCGATGTAGAGAAATGGCTGGAAGCTTGGAAATCCGAGATTGCCTCAATGCATGATAATCAAGTCTGGGACTTGGTTCCGCTTCCCGACGGAATTGTTCCTATCGGTTGTAAATGGGTTTACAAGAGGAAGCGGGGGCCCGATAGAAAGGTTTAAACCTTTAAGGCCTGACTAGTAGCAAAAGGATATACTCAGAAATCAGGTATTGATTATGAGGAAACCTTTTCTAATGTAGCCATGCTTAAGTCAATTAGGATTTTATTAGCTATTGCTACACACTATGATTATGAAATTTGGCAGATGGATGTGAAAACGGCTTTTCTGAATGGAAATCTTGAGGAATATATCCAAATGGAACAACCCGAGGGATTCGAATTCGCCAAAGATCCTAATCTGGTATGTAAGCTTAAAATGTCTATTTATGGACTTAAACAAGCTTCCCGTAGTTGGAATCTTCATTTTGACGATGTGATCAGATCGTATGGTTTCATTAAAAATGAAGAGGATTCTTGTGTCTATAAAAAGGTTAGTGGGAGAATGGTAGTCTTTTTAGTGTTTTATGTTGATGATATACTTATTATCGGAAACGATATAGGTATGTTACAATCTGTCAAAGCCTATCTCAGTAAGAATTTCTCCATGAAGGATTTGGGAGAGGCCTTTTATATACTAGGTATAAAACTTTATAGAGATAGAGCGAGGATGTTGATAGGACTCTCTCAGTCCAAGTAAATTGATTTGATCTTAGAAAGGTACAAGTTCGTTGACTGTAAGACAGTCAATGTGCCTTTCAAACATGGTATTCATCTGTCTAAGAAAATGTGTCCTAAGACAGATAATGAAAGGGCTAAAATGCTTAGCCAGCCCTATGCTTCCGTTGTTGGTAGCATAATGTATGCCATATTATGTACTAAACCTGATATCAGCATGGCTGTAAGTGTTACAAGTCGTTATCAGTCTGATCCGGGTCAGGACCATTGCATAGTTGTGAAACATATGCTGAAATACCTTAAGGGTACAAAGGATAAGTTTCTCATTTATGGAGAAAATGACTTACAATTGAGAGGTTACACGGATTCAGATTTTCAATCTGATCCAGATGATAGAAAGTCTACATCTGGGTTTGTGTTTTCTCTCAACAGCAGTGCCATTAGTTTGTAAAGTACGAACTGAGGAAAATGTAGCAGATCCACTGACTAAAGCCTTAACTCCCAATGTGTTTCAGAAACACGTGGAGTCCATGGGTATTAGATACCATCATGAATGGCACTAGATCAAGTGGGAGTGTTGGAAATGGTGATCGAGCACCATTCACTTTTTGTATGAATATTTGATATTTATGCAATATAATATTTATTTTATCATGGTTATTTATTTATTTATATGGTATAAATCTTACTTTTATTTATATATTGTAAATCTAAAAGTTAGATTACTCTAAGAGTTGGAGATTTCGAGTTACACTGGCAACCTTATATGAAATTAGTAAAGACCCGAGAGTTATAATATATGGTGATATAGTTGCAAGAGTTGCAAATGGTGTTGAGAAAAATCACGCATTCTCTCGAATATAAATTATTCCTAGTCTAGATATATTGACATGGGTCGGTCATTATATTGGTAAGATTAGTGCATTGTCTATATATGTAATGTACATATGGTTTGTCTTAACAGATTGTGAGCTTAGCGGAAGTTCGTATAGAAATACAGATATTCATTAATTGAATGAGTATTGATCAAACTCATAAAATATGACTAATAGATATTCCATAAAACTGTCAATAGTTATCTTTTCGAGTTGAGTAGTTATTGTGGTCCTTTGACTTGAGACACCACAGTGGTCTTATGAGTGATCTTATGTGCCTGGTATCATACATGTCAGAGACCTTTCATGGTCTGGCCTCTGGATGACTGTTAGGTATAGACCAATGCTCACGAAGATCGGTGTGTGTTTAGATGAGGATTCGCCAGTCCATATGGTTGAATTTTATTTCCAAAAAATTTTTAGAATATATTTCGGAAATCTTTTGGCCGAAAGTTCGTCGAAGAAATTATTTCTTTGAAATTATAAATAATATTGAAAAGAGTTTCACATATATTATTTATTAATGGAATATAGTTTTGAAAAATTAGTTTATATTGAGTAGATAAGGTTTTGACAGTATAACTATAACCTTGCTCAATTGGAAACAGAAATGACTAAGGGATTATACATTAGCGTTTTAACCTCGACTTGTATGGTTCGACGTATCGTGTTGTTTAGTCATGATTTGTAGGTGGACAGGCCTTCATGAAATATATATACAAATATATGAGATATATATGTATATATATACATAACAATCGAACATGAGCCTAGAGAGTTCCATTATATTGAGTTTACTCGTTGAGCACTAGGGCGATGAATTGAATTAATTAAATTTATATCAATAGTTGATATAAGTTTATTGTATAATAAATGTAAATTTGATATACATTAAATTAGTAAATATTTTGTGAATTAATTTAATTGTTAAATTAATATACAAAATTAATTACTTAGTTTATACAAATAAGGGTATTAATAAATTATTGGTAAATAAGTTAAAGCAATTGAACATTTTGGTTAAAGTAACTAATTCATTTAATTGTAACTAAGTTACTAAAGTTGGTGAGATTAATTAATTTTAACCTGGGTTAAGTTGTTTTTTGAAATATGTGGTGTAGGGAAAATATTCCATTGAACCATGGTTTAATAAAAGGTAAATTGTTTGATTTTAGTTTTGATAATTTTTTTTAAAAAGAAAAAGCAAATGGACTTCCATTTTATTAGCAAGCTTCTGCCGTATAAAAGAAATAATAAAATAAAAAAAATATTTATTCGCTCGGGATTTATCTCGGACAGATTCCGCTGTGCACGGTTTGTCCGTTCCTTAAACACATCTTCTTCGTGGATTCCTGCTATTCGATGGATCATGCTCCTCTATGTTGGCCAAAAGGAATTTTTGTTGGCCATTTCTTCAATTAAGTCTCAGGCCTGATCTTCTCCTTTTGCCATTAATGCTCCTCCAGCTGCAGCATCAACTGTAGTTTTCATCAATCCCAAAAGCCCATTGTAGAAGGTTTTGACTTGAAGCCACTTTGAAATCTCATGGTGAGGACATTTTCGGAGCAATTCCTTGTATCTTTCCCATGCTTCACAAAGAGATTATGAGTCATGTTGCACAAAGGATGTGATGTCGTTTCTCAATTTTTCTATTCTGGCTGGGGGAAAGTATTTTGCAAGGAATTTTGTGGCAAGAGTGTTCCAAGTTGTGATGGAACCTACTGGTAGTGAATGGAGCCAAGCCTTAGCTCTGTCTTCCAAAGAATATGGGAACACATGCAGACGCATTGCTTATTTTTCCCCTCTGTTATAATTGAATGTGCCGCAAACTTCCAGGAAGTTACATATGTTGGCATTGGGATCTTCGGTTGCACTTACCCCAAACTGAACCGATTGTTGTATCATCTGAATGCATTTTTATGTCACAAACATTTGCTGGTAAGGGTGGAAGTACAATGCATGATATGAAGCCGTCAACCACCGGAATTATTCTGTCTCGAATGGGAATTGGTGGTGCAACTAATGACTGGTAATTATATCAATATTTCCCACTCATTTGACCTAATATTTTGTATAGTTTCTTGAGTTTTGTCAATATTTTGATGTGTTTTGTATTATTTTGTAGATAAATAAAGTTTCAGGACATTCTAGAGGTGATTTTGGGCCAAAACAGTGAAAATCAGACAAAAAGGGCAAAATGGTCATTTAGCGCATTGCGACGCGCTGCCCGCGTCGTGACGTCTAACGTGTGCCGCTTCATGCTAACATGCGCCGGGGACACGTGTCAGAATCTGAGAAGTTTGACTTTGCTAACGAGCACCGACTTTGCTAACGTGCACCGTGCCACGTGTCAACATCACAGCCGATCATGCTAACGTGCGCCATGCCATGTGTCATCATACTACGGTGCCGACAATCGCCATCGCCACATGTTGCCATGTGTCACTCCATGTCATCACCATGTCAGCAGAAGACGGAGTCAACATTGCCAAGTCAGCGCCACGTCATCATCAACCAATCACAACGTGCCACGTGTCGCAATCCTACGGTACCAAAAATCACTATCACCATGTGTCGCCATGTCATTGCCATATCATCGCCACATCAGCTCAATTATTGAGTTAATCATCCACATCACCACGTCATCGGATAAGAATCTTTGCGGACCAACCAAAGCATGACACGTGTCGAGTCGCGACGTAGAAATATTGTCGCGTCATGACGCGCATAGCCTACCGAGGCCTATAAATTCAACTCGAGATTTCAGTTTCAGATGGACCTTCCTCTCTGAATTCTCTGATGTAAATAAGGTGTTTGTATATAGTTTTCCTTAAATTTCAGTTTTGTAATTAATTTTTAATTACTTTCTGTAATAGTAATTTACTTTCTTTACTTTTTCAGTTTTTACTATTCAGCTATGAGGAGGTAACTACCCCCTGCTATGGAGAAAGGTAAAACGTTTATTACTGCTATTTAGATTAATCTCCCTAAATTATAATATATTCAATACTTAAAATTTGACTTAACAAGGATACCGCTATATTGGTCTGCTGGTAATCAATTATAAACTGGTTTTAATCTGACTAAGCATAGATACCGCCTGGTTGGTCGGTTGGTAATTTACCGCCTATATGGCTGGTTTATGGACAAATATTGATACCGCCTTTATGGCATGTCGGACTTAATTTGACTTAATCAGGTTACCGCCTATATGGCTGGTTGGTAATGTTATCACAAGTTCATATATTATATTAAGGGAGATATCTAAAATAGTAGTGGTAAAAGTAGATCCTTTAACTCCTAGTATTTTATTTTATTGTAATTTTACTTTTATGTATTTACTTTACCACATTTACTTTTCAGCATTTTACTTTATGTCTTTTATTTTTAAGTTTTTACTAGCCCTAGTTATGTGTCGGAACTAAGTTAGTTATCTGGGGTTGTGATGAATTTTAATATCACCGGTTTATAAGGGGTTATTTTATAGTTTGGGTAATTTAAATGTTTACTTATTAAGTCTTAAGCTTAATGTGTCTTGTTAACTGGCCACTAATAAGATTGATCTGGTAATTCTAAAATAAACTTGACAAAGGAATTTTAGGTTTCAGCCTTAGACTTAGTAGCCCACGATCTTCCTTGAGGATGGATAACCCTTTAATAGATTTCCTTACAGGATAGACATATACCTGTCGGGCAGGGGTAGCCATAATTGGAAATTAAACTTAATGAATCCAGGTAATTTTGTTGACATAGATATATGGTTCAATTAGGTTAAATTGGGTATTTGCTTATGACCATCGACATAGGCTTTTGCATAATTTCGTGTTCCAGGTTAGTAAACCGATATATTACAGAAACATTAAATAACCACTTCATCTTTAAAATGATATTGGAAGAAATCACAACCCTTGATAGTTTTATAAATTTGAATTTTCCTCAATCTACTTTTGCGCAATTTTGTTTATTTGTTTTTAAATTTTTAAGTCATCACCCAAATAATCAATCAATCTGTTAGATACTAGTAATCATTTGGCCTCATAAAAATCAATAGCTTAGGTTTTAAGTCCTCGTGGGATCGATACTTTTTATAATACTTGAACGATATGTGCGCTTGCGTTATACGCATGTGATTTCACACCGGTCAGCAACTTCAAAAGGTTCAGGTTCTTTATTGTTAATGTTGATCAGTGCTTCTTTATCTTCTCACCTTTCTCTTCTCAACAGTCTGATAGTTCTTTCAATTTCTGGGTCAAGCGGACGGATTTCAAAGCTTCTGCTTCTTCTCATTTAGTGTTTGAGAATTTGAAAGACAAGAAAATAAAAATAATAAGTAAAAATAAATTAGACACAAGTAAGGCATCTAACCTCAAAATTAATAGTAAAATATAAATAAGTCCCCGACAATGGTGTCAAAACTTGATCGGTGAAATCACACATGTAACGCAAGCGCACATATCTCTCAAGCAGTATAAAATATATCAATCCCACAAGGACTTAATACCTGCGCTATTAATTTATAAAAGTTAAATTTCTACAAGTATCTAAAAATTGATTGTTGTTTGATGGTGATTTTAACTAACGACAAGTAATTAAAACAACGCAAAGTAAATTCTAAAAGTAATCAATATTATGAAACTATCCAGGGTTGTGAATCCTTCCAATATTCTTCTAAAGATGAAGTGATTATCTTATGTTTGTGTAATACGTCAGTTTATTAACCTGGAACACGAAGATATGCAAATGCCTTTGTCAATTGTCAGATGCAAACACTCAAAGTAACCCAATTAACTATATGTCTATGTTACCCAAGAAACTCTGAATTCATTAAGATTAAGTTCCAATTATGCCTACCCACGCCCGACAGGTATATGTCTATCCTGGAAGGAAATCCCTATGGTGAATGTGAGATCGTGAGCTATTGAGTTTAAGACTGAAATCTAAAATCCCTTCGTTAAGTTCATTTTAAGTTTACCAAATCAATCTTATTAGTGGCCAATTAACAAGAAGTATTAAGTTTAAGACTCATTAAATAAACCAAAACATTACACAAGACATAAGACAAATCAACTTATAAAACCATTGATATTGAAATTCATCACAACCCTAGATATTATATTTTGTTACATACATACCTAGGACTACTAAAGACATAAATAAATAAAACATCATGCAATAAGTTGAAAACTAAAAAGTAAAAATTACAACAATGAAATAAAATTTGGGGTTTGGGGATCCACTTTTATTATTTAAAATCTATAAATCTCCCTTATTATAATATATAAATCTGAATTATATTACCAATCGACCATATAGGCGGTATCCTGATTAAGACATATTTTAATTAATTCCAACTGACCATAAAAGCGGTATCCAATTAAGTCAGGTTAAAATTAATTTAATTAAGTCCAACCGACCATAAATGCAGTATCCAATTACATCAGATTTTATGATAATTTATATATTATAAAATAAGGGAGATTAATCTAAATTATAATAATAAAAGTTTCACCTTTCACCCCAGCAGAAAGAAGTTACCCACTCATGCTTTAAGTAAAACAAACAAAGTTTTATTACTAAAATAAAAATTAAATACAAGAAAACTAAAATTAAACAAACAATATACTCTCTTCTTAGTATTCTAAGGAAATTCCCCAGAAGAAATTATGAGTTTTACATCAAATTTGGCATGTTATTTATAGGCAAATATAAAGGCTTCCACCAATTTCTCCATCAAACATGACACCAAAACCTCCACCAAACATGCAAGCTTGTTTGGTGGAATTTTGACAATTGTAAATTGTCATTTTCCATTTTTTTTTGTTTTTGATAATGACTTAAATAATTACACATAACAGACTATGGCTATTTCATCAATTTCGGCCTTGCAAACTTCAAAATTCGAAATTTATATGAACATTAAAGTTGTAGATCTTTGAGTCTTCTTTCATTTGGAACTTAAATCACCTCAATCCGATATTGGAGTACAAAGTTATGGCCAAAATACAAAAATTGCGCAAAGTTAAAATTTCCGAAATTGTACTTCATTAGAACGCCATTTCAAGTTTCCAACCTCAAAAATCCATATATTAAGTCCAGTTTTTGCCCTTCTTTTTTCCACATTTCATCCTTATTGATTCCATTGAGTCCTTATATTTTATTTTATCTGTAAAATAAACAAAAACACATCAAAATATTCATAAAACTGGAGAAACTATACAAAATAATATAAGGAGGAACCATGAGAGGCCATTGGAGACCTAGGAGGAGTTAAAAGCACTTATGCGAAAGAGATTTATTCTAAGCTACTACTACATAAAGTTATATCAAAAGCTATAATATTTATACTAAAGGTCGAAGAGTATTGAGGAATATCATACAGAGATGAAGGTAATGATGATTAAAGTTAAATGGCCTGGAAATGGAAATGGTATGGTAATGAACGAAGAGTTCGATTTCAATAAGCCCAAGGCCAAGAGTGGTAAATGAAAAGAAATAGAGACAAGTAGAGTTAAGGTTAAGTCTGAAGTAGTTATTTTAAAATCCGAGGTAAACTATTTTAAGTGTTTGGATATGGGACATTATGTATCAAAATGCCCCAATATGTGAACCTTGATAATAAAGGATGAAGGTAATATCGATTCCATAGATGGGGAGGTGGAAAATGAGATGCATGTGTTAGAGGATGCTAGTGATGATGAGGGAGCAGCATACCCATTAGAAAATATATCGCTTATATTTAGGAGAGCATTGACAGCACAAAAAATAGAGGAGGAGACTGAGCAGTAGAGAGAGAATATTTTTCATACTAGGTGTCGCGTGAATGGAAGGTCATGTAGTATAATCATAGATGGGGTAGTTTCACCAACGTGGTTAGCACAATATTGGTTACGAGATTTGGATTGTCATGTTTAAAATTTCCTAAGCCATATTAGTTGCAGTGGCTTAGTGAGTGTGGTGAGGTCAGAGTGACCAAGCAGGTGTTATTGATATTTACCATTAGTCCTTACACATATGAGTTGTTGTATAATACGGTACCCATGCAAGCAGACCATATACTTTTAGAGTGGTCAAGGAAGTTCGATAGGAAGGTGATACATGATGGGTTCAGGAACAAATATTCATTCTAGCATAAGGGTAATCTCATTACGTTATATCCTTTGAAACATAGACAAGTCCATGATGATCATGTCAAATTATAATTGGAAAGAGAACAAAAGAAAGCTAAATCCTTGGGGGGTAAGAGTGATAATGGTGAAAAAATGGGATCTAAACCCAAGAGTGAGGGAACACTAGGATTAGAGCCGAGAGTAAGCCCAAGGGAAAACAGGCTGAGGGAGAGAGTGAGAAGAAAGATAGAGTGAAAATAAGTTTTATTTAGGTGGGGGAGAAGCGAGGAGAGCCTATAAAGCTAGCAAACTCACATTGCTACTGGTGTATAAAGACACACCATATTTTTCTTTACTTATTATCATTAATAATTCATTTCTTTTTCTATTTATTCTCTTTTGCAGGAATTTGAAGACGTGGTTGTTAGACATTATGTCCCATAGCGTCACTGTTTGTAAATGATATTGTATTATTGTACAAAATTAACTATGTGATAATGAAATTGCCTTTTGCCGTTTTGTAATATTATTTACTTTGATATATAAATGGCGAAAGTCCATATGATTAATACCGGATTGAGATGATATGAGACAGTATCAATCCATAAAGGTTTAATCATTAAATATCCCTAGTCGGAGTATTATCGAGATCGGACATCGATAATGCGGAATAGACTAGTATTGCGCTTGTGCACGTTGTGAGGGCACAACGGCATAGTTCTCATATATTTAAGTATTGGATACTTATGCAAGTGCGATAGGAGGTTGTGTTTTACCGATGGTACGGAAAACAGCTTCGCTCTGGATAGACCCCGCGGAATCCCATTGGTAGTATGTCTGCGTGTCTATGGGAGGCCGCATCAGGGTAGGTGTATATGGTCTTAACCTGAGACTTACATCGCTAGTACTTGCGACAATCGGTAAACTTTGGTTTTGGTGGTTGGGGACCTTAACCGGTTCTGTGTACACCTTTTCTGGGTTTATCGAGAATCGTAGTGTACTGGATGTGATGTCGAGATGGGAGTATCACTTCAGACATATGGAGGTGATGATCACGCAGGACACAGAACTAGTACTCTATAAAAGGTTGCAACCGTCGGGACAATATGACCAGGTCAGGATTGTCCGATTTAAAGAGACTAGTTGCTTGATGTCCGATATATGTTTCGTACGGGGCAGACACATTTCCAGCCCCAGGCCTAACATGTGATCGTCCGATACTGGATCGATGTACGCAATACTACGGTATACTACGCTTGATATAGATCTTATATTCCTATAAGAATATTTCTGGAGAATTGGGTAGGCATGGCGCTTTGCTAGAAGCCAACCTTGTCTTGTGAATCGGTAAAAACGTAGTACGAGGTACGTACGTGTTCGGATTATCCGACGACCGTATTTACTGCCAACATATCCGGAGATCTCTTGGGTCACTTCCCGAAGATTCACCAATGACGTATGATTCAAACTCGATTAATCTTGGATTAATTACGGAGAGACTTTATCTTGGATAAAGTACTATACAAAGAGAGAGAACGATCAATTTGGAATTAATCGTAAAATATTATATTCGATATAATAATCGAAATTCGATTTCGACGCGAAATTAAAATTAGATTTTAATTCGGGCAAACGAGTTAATTTAGAATTAATTCGTTAGCGACGTAAATAATAATTTCGCTAGGCGCAATTATTTATTTAAATTCGATTTAATTAACGTCGCGACGTAAGTTCGGTATTTCGGAAATATCGAACCCGAACGCGTGAGTGCACGTGGGCCCACTTTCATTTGGAAACGTGTGGGGCCCACATGACACATGTCATTTTATGCATTATTTAATTGTTAATACATTGCATGGTGATAGTGTACAATACACTCAATGGTTTTGCATGGAGTTTGAGTGTTTGACACTCTAAGCCATTGCATGATTTGTGTCATAAGTTTATTATTAATTTAATAAATATTATGGCATAAATATAAATTGATTTTTTGTAACAAAAATCATTGAACTCTCCTCTCTCTCACATTGCCGAAACTACATGCAGTTTTGGGCTCTCCATTTCTTCAATTTTTGTGGCAAGATTTGAAGAAGTTGTGCATTCAAAATCACAACAAAGGCTAGCACCTTCAAGGGATCATACATAGGTGATATGGGAAACTAATCCTTGAGCTTGGAAGGATCAAACTCGACTTGGAGTCCCTCTTTTCTTCTTGGCCGAGAGCTTCACTGCACAAGGGAGGAATTTTGCATCATCTTAGCATCCATCTTCAAGTATTGTGAGTATGATTCCGCCATACTTCAATTAATTCATTAATGTATTTATGTATTTTGCTTGTTCTTATTGATCTTGGGGCTTGGTTATTATTTTCCAACAATGGTATCATTGAGCTTAAAGAGCATGCAAATATATTAGGATGTTATTTGGGGAAAATTGTATGAAGCATGATTTGATGAGTTTGCTTGATTAAATATGCTTAGATGTATGTTATTTAGATTATACATCATCAATTTCATGGAAAATAAATTGGATTAATTTTTTCCAACCCAAATGAGGCTTGGCCGAATACATGCAAGCATATGGACTAGATGATTTTTTAATTTTAAGACATTAGATGACTTGAAATAATATGGTATGATGATTTGTAACTCGATTGGATTGAAAACGAAATCGGAACCATTTTAATCACCTTGGCCGAATGCTTGATGGAGGATTAGGGACTTGATTTTTTGATTAAATAATGTTGGACATATATTTAAGATAAAAATATGATTAATGGATTAATTTGATATTTTGGGAATATTGATTTAAAGGATTAATCATGATAATACACTTTAATTAATTAAGTTATAAAATTTGGAATTTTAAAATTTGGTTAGTTGGGCTTAATTTTGAATTGGGCCTAAAACTATTATATTTGGACATAATGGGCTTGGTTGGGCCAAGTAGATTTGGACCATTTGGATTGGATCCAAAATGGGCCTAAATCACACCATTTAAGCCCAAATGTAATAAATGGGCTTTTATGTTTAATTGGGCCTTATGGGCTTGATATTGATTTTATGGCATATGAGGGTGATTCCTTATTGGGCTTGGTAATTGGGTTTGACCCATACATTGACCAAAACCCAAGCCTAAAGAAATCAATTGAAAGCCCATCAGACTTTAATTAAACGGACATTAGATGTTAGTTGGGCTTTGAGACCCGATTGTATTAAGATTTGGAATCTAAGTTATAAAAGCACAATAAAAGTGTAAATATTTAATTTAGAATTAAATAATAGGATTAGTATTGAATACGACTTAAATTGGATTTAACGAGTAGTTCGATATAATTCGTGAATTCATACTATAAGTATTTATTCTCAAATTGAGTTGGACTCGCGCAAATGCAAACAATTGTTTGAACATTGTATTGTCACCTAATTAAAGACTAATTAATTGGATTTGATTGGTTGTATAACATGCCTTGAATGAATGAATGTGGATGTGATGTATGAATAGGGTATATCAGATGGATATTAGAAGGGAAGGGTAATTTTAGAAATTATTGTAAATTTAGAATTTATAAATTGGACCTGCGTGTCCAGCCTTTCTCTTATTGTCTCTTTGTATTCTCTTTGAAGGAGTTTCTATAGGTCCCAAGATCAAAACTCAAGCATGAATCATAAGCGAATACAACGATTTAAGTGCGGAATACTTACATCGAGCGGTTGAGAGACGATTTGGCAATAAAAACGAACTCACTGCCCACTGCCACTGCTCACGGCAGTTCACTGTCATGGCCTCTGCAGATTCGGTTTTCATCATCAAAACAAGCTCCAAGCTTTCTGAAAACGTTCCTTGCTCATGGGTATACTTCCCTTATCACCTTTGCATTGATCTCGGAGTGTGCTAGCACTCTTGTTTTGCCACAAAACGCACTTGCTTCCCTCCATTTTTGCTTCTTAAATTCGGCAGTTCACTGCCTCACAAGAACCAGAAAATGGCGTGAGAGAGAAGAGGAGAAGAAGAGGAGAGAGAGGAGGGAAAGTGAAGTGAAAAAAGGTATACGGTTTTTGTGTTTCTTTATGCATCAAATGCATTTGAATTTCATTTGAAATTCATTTCAAACACATTTGGGTTTTAATTCCCAACCACACACATCACCTTTTTAAAATCCATTAAATAACCTCACCAACTTACATTGAGAATAGAGACAATGTATCATCTAATAAAGGTGACTAGATACATCCATCATCTATTCGTGTCAAGTAATGAGACTTCGCGATGTGATTTGCGGATCCTACTCGTTTCAAAATACGAATGTGTCCGCAAACACTTTCGGGCCCAAATTCGCTAATTCTGAATTAACTAATTTC